>JBCNJP010000003.1:19176181-19204944 GCA_039602395.1 Deinandra increscens subsp. villosa
ATTAAAAAAAATAAAACAGAAAATTGCTAAATTTAAAGAAACAGCCTCCTCAAAACTGGTCCAGCGACTTCGTCAAAACGTAAACACGTATACACTTGTAATCGTCGTTTCTATACATAGTTAAGCCGTGGGCGGATACATCATTGTATAAAAACTCCAACCCCCTGTCAAGATCCTTATCTTTCCTACCCTTATAGTAAAACCAAAATTCGGTTCTACTATCATAGCCGAGGTCCTGCATAATTAACGACATGTAAGAAAACGACCACGTCAAGAAGTCTATGTAATCGACGTAATGACAAACTCCGCTGACATATCGCCGACCAGGTGTAGCCGTTAATTCACCGCCATGAAAAACCTTTAGCGTGAAGTATTGAGGATGTCGTGAGTAGACATCATCTACGATTAACCCGTCCTCGTAATCGTTAACAGAACGGATTGAATACAAACGCCGCGTGCTTGATGCCATTAGTTTTTTGACAGTAAATGTAAGGTTAATCGGAGGTTTTGAATAGAGAAAGATAAATATAAGGTTTTGTAATATAACGTTTCGTTCAATATATAAGAATTGGAGGTGGTAGGTAGAAAAAGCCCAAACCGGGGCAGTTTATTGAAAATGGGGCGGTTCGGTGGTAGGTTTAACTAACAACCCGGAAAAAAATCAAGAAAGAAAAAAGGAAAAAAATTCAAACCGGGTCAGTTTTGTTTAAAACGGGTCGGTTTGGGGGTAGGTATGGTCTCCAATACAAAAAGTGAAGGAGATCGATGGATTTTTTTTAAACCGGGCCGGTTCGTTCTAACCCGGCCGGTTCACTTTATCGCCGTACGAGGTTGACAGCAGTCACAGTGTACAGGATTTTGTCCGGATTCGAACCGGTCCGGTTTGGCCGATCCGGACCGGTTTAGGGTGTTGAGTTGGAGAAATGGGGTGTCCAAGTAGCTCAAATTGCATTTTCACCCTATATACATACATATATATATATATATATATATATATATATATATATATATATAGGGTAGGGTTCTATGGAAAACCTTATTTTTTTGGAAAACTTAGAAAACTACTTTTTAGCCCTTGATTAAAAAATTAGTGGTTTAGATTAAGTAGGGACTTGATTGTAAATAGGTGTAACATTTTCAAATTAATGAGGGGCAAAATAGTCTTTGAGAAATTGGTCAAACACATTAATGAGAGAAAAAAAAGGAAACCTCAAATTTAATTATTAAAATAACTCTATCTCTCTCTCCTCTATCCTATCTCCTCTCTCATCTCTCCTCTATCTTCTATATCTCTCTCTCGATCAAAGACTAGATTTTACAAAACTTTCAAAACCTAATTTACAAAAAAAAAAAGTCGTAACATAACCATCAGCGTTATGTTACATTGGTGTAACATAGCGCTATATTATTCTGTAACATACACTTGTGTAATCAGAAGTTTTCAAGTTCTAATTTTGAAGTTCTGAATTGATTACACTGATGTAACAAATTTTGTTTAAAAGTAGTGTAACTTTAGTCTTTAACATGTGATTACGCTGGTGTAACTTTATGTCTTCAACATGTGATTACACTGGTGTAACATAGGTTGTATCTCATCTACATCTCAATTTAAAAGTGGTTACATAAATGTAACTTTAAAAATATGATTACATTGATGTAACAAATTATTTTGTGTAACTTTAGTCTTCAACATGTACACTGGTTCTATCTCATCTACATCTCAATTTAAAAATGGTTACATAAGTGTAACTTTACTCTTGAACATGTGATAACACTGGTGTAACAAATTTTGTTTCATCTCAACTTCTCATAACAACGTTGAAAACATGACCATAAGACCATACACCATGTTGTATTCACCTGTTACCTCTGTCTTTTTTTAAACCCCTTTAATAAATATATTAAAGCATCGCATGGCTTAAATGGACATTTGTTTCAAATTTATATAAGCATACGACTCATATTTAAATTTTATAGTCTTCAACTTATTTCTTTAAAAATTATTATAACTATTTTAATTCTTATGAATGAGAACTGTAGACTATAAAATAAGAACCATATATATATTTTCGTGAAGAACCAAAAATCATAATAATAAAAGATCGAGTAATTATATCAAATAATATAAACTCCATAAAAACAAATATTCAAATTAGTTAATTGTATTTAATTTTTGAAAATACTTTACTAAAATAGAATTGTTAAAAATACTTTTATGCCCTTCCATTAAAAGAAAAATAAAAAATTAATTGAAATGATGTGATTGGTGGAGAGTGGTTTTCCAAGTTTTCCAAAAATTAAAGGAAAATTGGAATTTAATAATACAAGTTATCACCTATTGGCGGATAATAATATGAGTTTTGACCTTTCCTCACAATAATACCAATTAAACACTCAGGTGCTATCAGTGATACGCCGTTTAAATTGATTTAACGGTGTTAATGAAATGGATGTTTTTGTTATTTGTGAAAGTGGAGGGGCTGGGTTTGTAAATTTTTTATTTATAAACATCAAAAAAAGAAGAAAAGTGGAGGAGACCGGCGACCTCCGATGCTATCAGTGACCTCCGATGGCTCCGACCAGAGACCGGCGACCGACGACCTCCTCTTTGCTCCGATCGAAACGACCGGCGACCGACGATGGCTCCGACCAGAGACCGGCGTTTGGTGGTGGTGGCGCTTCAGACGGTTCGATTGGAAGAATGGTTGCGTCGCCGGAAAAACGGGAGAGATTGGCTTCAAAATTGGGCCGCCGGAAGAATGGTGGTGGCCCTGTTTTGCAGGTGGGAGGCGGACGGTGGTGGGGTTCGCAAGGACGGTGGCAGATTTATGGTGGTGGTGAATGCCGGCGATTTGTGGTGGTGGTGAATGCCGGTGAGGGGATGAGAGTGACGGTGAATGCCGGAAAAATTGAAGGTGGTGGTGGTTCCGGCGGAGGGTTCTCCCTCCTCCACTTTTCTTCTTTTTTTGATGTTTATAAATAAAAAATTTACAAACCCAGCCCCTCCACTTTCACAAATAACAAAAACATCCATTTCATTAACACCGTTAAATCAATTTAAACGGCGTATCACTGATAGCACCTGAGTGTTTAATTGGTATTATTGTGAGGAAAGGTCAAAACTCATATTATTATCCGCCAATAGGTGATAACTTGTGTTATTAAATTCTTCCATTAAAAGAAAAATAATAAATTAATTGAAATGATGTGATTGGTGGAGAGTGGTTTTCCAAGTTTTCCAAAAATTAAAGGGTTTTCCAATGATCCTTTTCCTATATATATATATATATATATATATATATATATATATATAGAAGGGTTCCGTGTAGACCCCTTAAATTTTGTAGACCCCGTAGACCCCTATAAAACTCAATAAAAATAAAACTCAGTGTTGTAAATTTGGTTTTTTTTATTACGATAAGCTTTTAAGAACCAAAAAAATAAATAAATAAATTAAAAAAAAAACAAAAAACATTAAAAATCGAACATTTTAAGACATTGAGTTTTAAAATAATGAGTTTTAAACGCAACACTGAGTTTTATTGAGTTTATTGAGTTTTAAACTCATTGATTTTTAAAAATCATTGTCTTAAAATGTTCAGTTTTTAATGTTTTTCGTTTTTCTTTTTTTTTAATTGTCTTTTTTTTGTTCTTAAAAGCTTATCGCAAATAAAAAACTAAATTAACAAAACTGAGTTTTATTTTTAGTGAGTTTTAATGAGTTTTATTGAGTTTTATAAGGGGTCTACGGGGTCTACAAAAAATAAGGGGTCTACACGGATCTTTTACCTATATATATATATATATATATATATATATATATATATATATATATATATATAGATGATTATTTGAGAATCAATTGAGTTTGAGAACTAAGATGGGTTATTATTAATTCTTCACCCTATATACATATATATATATATATATATATATATATATATATATATATATATAGTAGATGATTATTTGAGAATCAATTGAGTTTGAGAACTAAAAAGAACTAATCTTAGCCATTAGTTTATATATATGAAAAACCCCGCATGAATTATAGTGGTCCCCACCTAAAAATTAGTGGTTTTAATTTAGTTCTCAAAAGTTCTCAAAACAAAAGGTAAACTTAAAACATTTCATTGTATCTTCATCACTACCTTATGGTTCATTTGGAAAGCAAGAAACAAGAAGGTTTTCAATGATCAAGACTCTTCCTTAGAAGAAATAGTGGGGGAAATTCAACTTTGGTCCTTCATTTGGTGCAAAAATAGAGGCAAAAACTATAACTTGGTTTGGAATGATTGGCTTCATTTTGTGTAATTGTCTTTGTTGTTGTTTGTGTTTGCTGTGTTTTTGGTTTAGTGGGACTGCCTATGTTTGGCCTCCTGTGTTTTTGGATTTGGTGTTCTCTTCCTAGCTTTGGCTAGTTTTTAATAAATTTACTGCCGTTTCAAAAAAAAAATATATATATAGGGGAAGGATCCTGCGAAAACACCATTTTTTTTGTGAGAACTGCGTAAACAAATCTTAAAACCTACATAACTTTTTCATACGTTAATATTTTTTTTTAAAAATTTGCACCAAAAGTCTTAAAATTATATTATCTTTAATCCTATAAAAGTTTTAAAAACTTAACGTTTTTTATTTTTTTAAATATTTTTTTGTGTGGTGCACATGTGCATCACAAAAAAAACTCATACTTTTAGTATGAGTTAATATTTTTTTTCTTAGTCGCACCATATGCCATATATTTTCATCAATTTTTTTGCGTTTTTATTGAATGATGCACATGTGCATCATACCAAAAAAAACGCTCATACATGTGATATACATTAATAGTTTAAAAAGATATTGCACCCTAAATCTTATAGTTGTGTTATCTTTAGATTTAAAGAAAAAAATAGCATTTTATAACTTTTTTTAATTATATGATGCACATGTGCATCACACGGGAAAAAAAACGTTCAGTTTTTTTTTTTAATATTTTGCTCCAGATTTAAAGATAACGTAATTCTAAGACTTTTGGGGCAAATTTTATGAAAAATCGTTAACGTATGAAAAAGTTACGTGAGTTTTAATATGTGTTTTCGCAGTTTTCACAAAAAGATGTGTTTTCGCAGGGGTGAAAACCACTCCGAGTTGAGAAAACTTTGAAAACTCTTCAAAAACGGGGTTAAAAAGTTTTTTTTCCCTTCAATTTTTTATGGTGATTCTTTACGTTATAGGCTATCCATAGATGGAAAAAAATCAAAAAAACGCCTCGGGGAATTTTTTTTAAAAATGTAACAAGTTTTGTTGTTACATATGTAACAAACATATGTACAGAGTGTTACATATGTAACAAGACCGTTTTTTAGACTTTTTTAAAAAATATCCCGAGGCGTTTTTTTGATATTTTTCCATCTATGGATAGCCTATAACGTAAAGAATCACCATAAAAAATTGAAGGGAAAAAAAAACTTTTTGACCCCGTTTTTTAAGAGTTTTCAAAGTTTTCTCAACTCGGAGAGTTTTCATTTTACACTTCCTCTATATATATATATATATATAGATAGTTGATTAAAGGAGAAAACAAAATAAAAAAATAAATATAATATAGTTGTTCAACGACTATATTTCCTTAGACCTCTCCCCTTTGTAATGTGAAAATTCTCATGCCAAGGAGCTCAAATTGCATTTTCACGCCCCATCATAGTGGAAGAGTGGGCGCAAATGGGTGCTAAAAAGGCATGAAATTAGATTTTCAAGTCTACTACGAATAACCTTAAGCTTAAGCCCGCTGATCCAAATATGTGATTGCATAATAATGAAGCCCGTATATCCATGCGACTTATTCGTTGAGGCCCAAATAAAGTTGGGCTAGGAACTAGAAGGCCATCAGAATTCGACCAGGTTGAGGTCTAAAGTACAAAATAAACGGCTGTTGAATGTTGATTAAAGCCGATAGGGCTGGTTGCAATGCCGACTCTTGTCAGATTAAGTCAACTTTTTTTTTTTTTTGATAAATTAAATTTTAATAATCTAATCTCAAATAATAATCTGTATAAACAAATTAACCGGTATCGTTCTAATTTTCACTTTCCGAATAAATTGGTTAAGTTCAAGTTGAATAACTTAACCGTCCATTCCAAACCCTAAAACAAACTTCTATGTCTAGAAGCATCAACGGTCTGTACGTTGTGAATGAAGACTTGTACTATTCGCTATTTACTTTATTATTTAACAACCCATGGTGGGTAGCCGCATCGCGGAACTCAAAACACAATTAAATTGCGTTTAATCCACAAATCAATATATAAATATAAACAGTGTATACATACATTGCTTCTCCGCCTCACACAAATTACCCAAATTTGTCGAGATCCGGCGTCGTTCGTCGGATTTCGCCTCCGGCAACATGATGAAGGTTTCTTCCTCCGCCATCGCCGCATCCATTCTCGCCGCATCCACGGCGGCTCTCTCCTCCTCCTCCCATCCTAATTCATCCCCCATCCAGGTGCGTCAATTTTCCCCAAATATGTTAATTTTAGGGTTTTATCGCTTTCAGGTTACGTAATTGTTGAACCAGTGGAAGATAACTGTATTTGCTGTTCTGATTTCAGGAATTGGGAGGGAGAAAGGTCGGGAAAATCAGTTTGGAGAAGGAGAAGTTCGCACCGAGATTCGATGGGTTGAAGTTCATCGAGACGTTGGTGACAGCTCACCGGTGACGGAAGTTGCAGGTTTTCTAACCTATCTGCTTAATTTTCATTCCAAAGCTAGTTGCAATCAATTTTCATTATTTGTTTCGGTTAAGAGGCAACTAGTTGTAGGATTGTAACGTTTTGATTTGGTTTGATGGGGGAGGGTTATTATTGTTGCTATTATTATTTGGATCTGTGTGCTAGATCCCATTTGTATTGCTATTTGAGGTTGTTAACAGACTTCTTTTGATTTAATGAAAAATGATTTTATTTTTCTTGAAAATTTTGTACAGAATTCAGATGTTACTGTAGATAGTTGAGTTAAACTTAAATTAAAGGGGGAATGAAGGTTGTGTTATGGAACATCTTTTCTAAATGATTATCATGTTTTCCTGTAAATAGAGAATCTTTATAAAAATAGTGATGATTTAAATCTTTACAAATGCAAACTTGAGTTTATATTTTTACAAATGCAAGGTTGAAAAATGCAAACTTGAGTTTAAATTTTTACAAATGCAAGATTGATGTTATATATTATTGAGAGAAAAGTACCAATAATTCTTCGGTATGTGTGTGATTTTTCTTGCTTTCAGTTTTTGTGCTTACACATTTGGTTGATGTTATTGGTTAGGTAGAAATATACCACTAATCTTTCGGTATGTGTGTGATTTTTGTTTCTTTCGGTTTTTGTCTGTCCAAACATTTTTGTTTAGAATTAAGAACACAAAGAACATTTTTTTAGATAAAAGAAAAACCTACACATTCTATAATTACTCTTGTATTATGTCATATTTTCACACATTCTATAATTACTCCTGTTTATGTCATTTTGTCACACATTCTATGATCACGGTTGTATTATATCATTTTATCATTTTGTCACACATTCTATAATTACTCTTGGTATTATATCATTTTGTCGACTTGAACGCTGACTACCTTTAGAGTAGCAACCTTTTATCCCAAATAACATAAGACTGAAATGAAAACATATTTTCACATTTTGATACCTTTAGAGTAGCAACCTTTTATCCCAAATAACATAAGACTGAAATGAAAACATATTTTAACATTTTGATACCTCAACCTTTTATCCCAAATAACATTTGCAGGCAAGACGCTCAGTGTTATCTAACTGGGTGCCCCATGAACATCACCTCCCTCTTGAATTACATGGACCACACTCCTTTCTCCCTCCTCTCATAGAAACCATCCGCCCTATCATGAACTGTCTGTGGCTAAGGACCCACACCTTTCATTATCTCCTCCATGCTTTCTCCGTTGATGCCTTTGTTTCTCACCTCAATTCTAGGACCTATCCCTTTTAAAAACAAATTATTAGCTGCAATCAGAATGCTTGTAAGACAAGCTATTGACTCGAACCAAAAATCTGTTAAGAATCCGATTTAAAATTCTTAATACTCGAACCAAAATACTCTTAACTAATAAAAACACTTTATATATATTTTTCGTGTTATGGGATTGAACTCACAATCTTTTAGTTGGAAACCACTATTTACCATCAACCTATTCTTTAAGAAGACATTTACAATCTTTTAGTTGGAAACCACTATTTACCATCAACCTATTCTTTAAGAAGACATTTAATATAAAAATAATATTTAAAAATAAAACAAATAAAATAAAGAAGTTTGGTTACATCTAAATTAGGCCAACATTCCTTGAAGAAAGACAAATCCAAATTCCCTAGGTGCGTCTGTGAGCAGTTAAGTTGTGAATTTGTGATGCAACTTGCCTGAGCTGATGCGATGTATCTCTGTATACATCTTTTTTTACTTCTTTTCTTTAAAGAGCAATCCGAGGCAATTTATTAAGGTAAATTCTATACTCACACCCCTTGATTCTATTTTAACACCCTTTTACGACCCCGTAAATGTATTTACGCCCCCGTATAGCTAAAAGACAAAATTTCTAAATTTACACCCCTTTACAGCCCCGTAAATACATTTACACCCCCGTAAAACTTTATTTTTTTTATTTTTTTATTTTTACCTATCACATTGTACTACCTCGTAATTATAATTACACCCCCGTAGGAACCCACTATATATACACTTGAACGGTTCATTCCAAACTCCCCACATTTTTTCATTAAAAATCTTAAATTTTCCACTCCAAAACCCATAATAACTTCCACTAACCCACGTTTGTATTCGATTCGTTCGCCTAATGATCACGAGGGCGGGTTATATCCCGAGGTTATTAATCAATAATGTCGTACTGGGATATGTTTTTTTCTACAGACTCATCTTCTACCAACCGGGTAATTATTATTAATATCATTACCGTATACTTATTAGTATTATTACTATACTTATTGTTTTAGTAATTTTTAGACTCCGTATTTATATCTACAGAATTATTATTATTTTATTAAATTTATTTGATTATTATATTAATATTATTGTTAGAATTTTTAGTATTAACTTTAGATTTGATATTATAAAAACAAAGAATTATTATTATTATTATTATTATTATTATTATTATTATTATTATTATTTATTTATTTATTTATTATTATTATTATTATTATTATTATTATTATTATTATTATAATACAATCAAATCAGTCAGGGAATCTCTGAATTCCTCGAAATTGGCGTTTTACGACCCCGTAAACTAATTTACGACCCCGTAAAATGTTTACGACCCCGTAAATCAATTTACGACCCCGTAAAGGGGTGTAGAAAAAAGTCAAGGGGTGTGAGTATAGGAGGACCCTTTATTAAAAACCCCAACAAAACACCACAAAGATTTAGCAAGAGACCTAACCCAGAAAAAGGGAACAAACAGTCAAACACCGCAGCCAAACAAAGCAGAAAAAGGGAGAAAGAATGACACCCAAGCCCATCCACCCAGCTTTAATTAACTTGGGTCTTCAACATGCTCCAGCACACCATAATATCCTTGGCTTTACCTTTGACCCATTCGAAGGTGATGAGCACCTTTCGAACACACGATTTCATTTTCTCATTTGCCGAGCTACTATTGGCCATTTCAAACAAGTCTTTTATCTCAAAAGCATAGATCAGAGTCCCTCTGATCCAGTCCCCAACAACTGCCCACACCAAGCTAGCAGCATCATAGTTTAACACAACATGTTCCCCATCCTTTGGGGATGGGTAGGGTGGCGATTTGACCAACTTTGTTGTATGGAACCGACTCTTGGATCATCAAAAAGACTCATGCGTGAAAGTTGGAGACGGCAGAGATGAGGATCTTAAGATGGATGTGTGGCCATCACAAGAGGTTGGACCGGATAAGGAACGTGGCTTTTAGAGGTGAACTAGAGGTAGCGCGTATCTCTAATAAAATTAGGGAAGGGAGGTTGAGATGGTTCGGGCATGTGAGGAAGAGACCGTTGATGGCACCTGTAAGGAGCGTGGAGAGACTCACCATTAAGGAGAATTAGATTGATCTAAATTGGCACGGGAGGAGCTAATTAGACATAATTTGTTAGACCTGCACATTTTAGAGGATATGATCAAATGATAGGATTAGATTTGTTTGTTTTCGTGTCTACCGTTTCCTATGCGTGTGGTTGTCTACCTAGCTTAATGTCATGTGTGGGTGTGTCTCTGTTTGTGTTTCACTTCAGCCCTAGACTTATATATTGCATTGCGTGTTGGCTTTTTTTTGTCTTCTTATGGTTCCTACCTTGGAGTCGTACGCAGTCTTTTGTATGTGTTTTAATACTAATATTTGTAGCTTGTTGTTTCTTGTTTGTGTGTTTTTCGAGTTATAAATCTTTTTAGGTGTAACATTTTTATCCCTTAGGTCAAAGGTAAGGTTTGTTACCTTCCCATCCTCCCCAGATCTTATCCTTTGCATGAGATATTGTTATTGTTCCACATTCTTCGGGAAATCAACACATAACGAGCAAACAATCGATAGGATACCCATGTTCCTTTTTTGCAATGCCACCCAAGTAGGTATCCTATCCAAGAGAGCTCTCCACATGAAGATAGGGGTGAGCATGGTTTGGTTCAGTTTGGTTTTTGGCTCTGACCGACCGAAACCTGCCTTTTCAGTTCCTAGGAAAAAAACCGTTTGGTTTTGGTTTTTTTGGTTTCGGTTTTCTTACTTTTTTTTTATTTTTCGGTAATATGTTGTTAATATTGAAATTTTGGCTCTAATTGCCCCTTCGGTTCTAGAGTTCTCATCATATGTCCGATCTCCTAGCTCGTATTCTTGAAGCTCAATGCACCTAAGTCACAACAGTTAACTTGCATGAGTAACTATCTTGTGGTGTTTAACTTGAGCTCAAAACCAAATCCAGTGGTCTTCTTTATTTCATGGATAGTCTCTGGATTCCTGATCGAGACCATCTTCGAGCCTTTATCATAAACGAGGCCCACAAGTCTCGTTATTCCATCCATCCCGTTGCAAATAAGATGTACCCGGATCTTCGAAAGCCCTATTAGTGGCCCGACATGAAGAAAGATATTGCATTATTCGTAGCTAAGTATCTTACTTGCTCAAAAATACACAATATTTACTAGAAAACTTGATTTTCATTATTTACAAATTAAATTCGTAACTTTGGAAATATTCTTGAAAAACAAAATATTTCTTGACAATATGCCAACTTATTTATAAGTTAGTACAAAATCTAAAAAAATTAAAATAATTTTTTTTTGAAATATTTTCAAATCACTTAAAAATGGTACCTAAACTATCGGAAATACATAATATTTACTAGAAAACTTGATTTTCATTATTTACAAATTAAATTTGTAACGTTTGAAATATTTTTGGAAAACAAAATAATTCTTGACAATAAGCCCTTATAACTTTTTTAAAAAGTTATTACAAAAAATAAAATTAAATAAATAAATATTTTTTTAAATTTTTTTTTCCACCCATAATAATATTAAATTAATAAAATGAATAACAACAATAGTACTAATAATAATCTTAGATGATATCATTGAACCTATGCTAATTCTATTTATGTTAATATATGTACACGGGTAAATAGCAGGAACACGTGAGAAAAATATTTATCTAACTATAATTAAAAAAAAATGTCTGCTTGTTACTATAATCCACGTTTGGTAACCGAACTCGGTGAACAGGTTCGGGCAGGCCACTTGATTTTCATTATCGAACACCGGTTCTTGATTTCGTTGCGGGGGTGAGAATGGTTCACCAAGAGGAACCGTATAAGGTTCATCGTCAAGCCCATAGTGGTCGTCATAATCATAGCCGACGTGAAGGGCCCATGACGACTGTGCTCCTTTGCCATAAACGTAGTCTTGGTTAGATCGACAAGACAATAATTATGTTTTTAATAATAAGTAACTAATAAAATATATTAGACGACTCGCCTAGTTCAAATCTAAATAACCCTCGTTCAAAATCTGGCACCGACATATTTGACTGGTTAGATTGACATTGACGGTCGCAACTTTGACCTCGCCATACCGCTAGATCGTGAAAGACGTCATAATTTTCACGTTCGTGAGGTGGTTGACCCCCCATAGACAAAATAAGGACCAGGTACCTAAAAACAAGACGATGATTACGTTTTTAGTAATAAGTAAATAACTAATAAAAATATTAGATGACTCGCCTGGTTGAAATTTAAATAACTGACATTCAAATCTGGCATCAGTGTATTTGTTTGTTGTGATGGTCCCGCACCGTTTCTAGTTCACGAACATGTTTACTAATTTTCATACAGAAATGAAAAAAATTAAATAGTACTATACCTCATTTATTTCTTGATTTCTCGTAGAGTTTGAACCGTCACGACTAAAAATACCCTCCACATCAAAGTTCTAGAATGACATGATTAGGTGGTATTATCAATTCAAGTGATGGATATGTTTCTGTAAACTTACAGAAGAAAAACAGAAACAGATTGAGAATGAAATATCTATGGAGGATGAAATATCAAAGGAACGAATGAATTCTCGATTACGTTTTCTATCGTATTAACATTTCAAAGTTCTGAAAAGGTGATTGAAAATTTTGTCATGAAACGAGGCTTATTGTATGATTGATATGTGGCGTATCAAGCCTGCAAGACATGACACCACCTCCTCCTAATTGTTTCTTGATAAATAGTCATATGAGGTGTATTGCATGTGCTATATGACTTGGTTTAAAACATGTTGGTTATTGGTTTGGTTACGAGGCCGGTTCTTTTAACTTTCGTTTGATCGTTTAAATCTTTAAAATTGTACAAGCGGTTTTGTTATTGTTTGTTTCAGAATCCATCCATATAAAACCGGACTAGATTGTAAGATTAGCATATATTTTCTTTTTAGATATTTGTATTATGTATACTCAACAAGTTTTCAATTAGTCGCGTGTTGTCGCATGGCTAACCTAAATATATAAAACAACTGTATTGGTAAAACGCAACGTAAAAAAACTATTTGAAAAAACAAAGGGTCAATTACAAAAATTTGTTAGAACTCTGAAACCAAACCTAAATTTTATATATTTTATGTTATGTTTTTGATAAGTTGTATGAAAGCCCAATAAGCCCAGACTGTTAAACAAAACGGGAACCAGCCCGTTTGTAATGGTTCTTTTTTAAATATTAACATTCATCTTTGGTTTTTTATAATAAAAAGTCGTTACTAACTTTTTGAATTACAGTTTGACCTAAAACCGTTAAAAAGGGGACCGTGAATACCCCCATGTGAAATTGTTAATGGGCATGAACTTTAAGCCAGCCAGTGGAGAAGCCATTTTTTTTATGTGGGTCGAAAATTTTCAGCGTTCGGTCATCCATCGCTTTATACAACTTTTTATACTGGTTTAGTTCGTTTCAAGTCGCTTCACAATTAAAAAAAAACCGAATTAAATACAAAATCAACCAATTCACAATTCGTCTTTCAAAACTATAACCAAATCACAATAAAAAAACAAACACCTAACAAAAAATTAAAACAAAGAATAACCAGTTGTTGTCAGTGTTAACCACAACTATGTTGGAATTTTAGGAGAAAAACTAGTGGAAAATGGGTTTTTTTTACTAAGTGTGAAAATGAGTTTTTCACCAACTTTGGACTAAAATAAAATACAGATAATAGGTTGTTGCCTCAGTATTTTATGAGTTTGTGTAGTACGTTGTAAGAGCTTTCTAACGCATCAAAACACGTTCAAAACGGAGCTCGTATGAATGAGATATTGAAGCTCAAAGTTGAGGTCTCGCAACATGTGAAGCTGCGAAAATTGGAGAGGAAAAAGCTAAGTATAGCATGCTAACTCATCCCACATTGGTTGGGGAATGAAACCAATAGTGGTTTATAAGGTGAAAACCTTACCAACTATTGTTTCTTTTAGTAGGACACATCCCTTGGACCGTTAGAGGTGACCCTAACTCGCACTCACGCGCGCGCATGGCATGGGCACAATGTGGCGCTTTAATGACGCACTTTGCACTTCGCATCGCTGCGAGCCGCTTGAGAGCCGCCTTATTGTTTTTGGGTTTAAGCGGAACAATGCGCGAGTTCAGCCGGATACTGTTCCGGTTGAAGTTCGAGCGGAAGTTGAACCGGAAGATCAGTTCTTCCGAAAAACAACTGTTACGCGGAGATTCTTCCGGAATGACAGTTGTAAATGCGTTTTGAGCTAATTAAGGTAATCTGCGTTAATTAGAAATCAATTTGCATTAAAGACGTTTAATGCAAAGTTTGACTACGAATTATTTTTGATTGCTCAACAAGTTTTCCACCATTATAAATACAGCCTCATTAGTTGAGGCTAAACACACCAGAATTCACAGAATTATTTATCTCTGCCTTTCCTCACTCTTTCTCTCATCTTCTTCATCGTTCTTGATTTTCTTCAAGCTTCGAAGGTATTTTCAAGCTTAGCGTTATCCCGGTCGTATAATATGGTTTAGGCGATTGTACCCTGGGAAACAAAACGCATCTTCAGTAGACCTGGAATTTGTTTTAAGGGACGCAGGTTTTGACCCGAATCATTAACTAAAGGATTTCACAATCCTTTCTTTGTTTTTTTCGAAACTACTTCAAAAGACTTTCTTAAACCTTTTACTAAAACTTTCTATCACCTTTTTCCTTTATTCAAAACTTTATTATTTTCATTATAAGTTTTGTCAGTATTACTTCATTTGTATTGTAATTTTACTTGTAATCTTTTATTCATTTATTTGTATTGTATTTTATTTCCTTGTAATATTCTATTATTTCCTTGTAATTGTTGATAGGAGTAGATCAATATTATCTCAAGTGTATTGTTTATTTCTTTTGTTGTAATCATACTAAATAAAAGTATTTATTTTATTTAAATTTACGAACGGTTTTCCTACAAACTTAAAACAAATTTTTAAAAGACCGTTCGTTTTATAAAAACTTCATTACCTCGAGTCTCAAAGTTGGACTTAGATTTCTCGAGATGATTTAGTGTTTTAAAAATGAATATTTTTTTAACTCGTTTTGACTCAAAGTTGAACTTAGAGTTAAACGAGTTGTCGGTTACGACAAAACTTTAACATCCATTTGTTGGACATTAATTTTTCTTTATAACTTTAACATCCATTAGTTGGACGTTATAAATTTTCCTTCAACCATTTAACCTCCATAAGTTGGAAGTTATAAACTTTTATTACATCTCTAAATCCATCCATTTGTTGGACTTTAATCTCTTTAAAACGTGCGCGTTTAGAGATTAAAAACTCTCTTCTACTTCTCGAAAACCATCCATTAGTTGGAGGTTTTTTCTTACGTTTTAAACGTGTGCGTTTAAATAATAATTCTGAATATTAACTTGTGTAGTTTTTCTATTTCAGAAAAATGACTAATGAAGTTGAAAAGATAGCCGAAAAGCTTAAGGGAACACCATCGGTTGGTAACCAAAGTGGCGTAACGGTCAACACTATTGCTAGTCAAGCCGAAAAAGCCGAGAAGTTCTCAGGTTCACACTTCAAAAGGTGGCAACAGAAAATGTTGTTTTACTTCGACCAGCTTAAACCTTGCGAGGTGTCTCACGGAGTCCGCTCCCCAACTCAGTGAAGGGGAATCCAATGTTGAAACCGTTAGCGCGGTTGAAGCTTGGAAGCATTCAGACTATCTATGCCGTAACTATGTGTTGAACGGGCTAGTGGACTCGTTGTCTAACGTGTACTCGGTGTTTAAGACTTCCAAAGAACTTTGGGAGTCTCTAGACAAAAAGTACAAAACAGAGGATGCCGGAACGAAGAAATTCGTTGTGTCCTGTTTCTTGGACTTCAAGATGGTCGAAACCAAATCGGTGATGAGCCAAGTCCAAGAGTTTCAAGTTATACTTCATTATACTTCATGAGGTTCACGCGGAGGGTATATCCCTTA
Organism: Deinandra increscens subsp. villosa; assembly: GCA_039602395.1. Lineage (NCBI taxonomy): Eukaryota > Viridiplantae > Streptophyta > Magnoliopsida > Asterales > Asteraceae > Deinandra > Deinandra increscens. The sequence goes on from JBCNJP010000003.1 coordinate 19,192,194, forward strand.
GTGAGACGTTTGAAGTGGCGGCTCTGATTGAAAAGCTTCCGCCTTCGTGGCTCGAGTTTAAGAATTATCTTAAACACAAAAGAAAGGAGATGACCATTGAGGATCGCTCTAAAGGCCACCACCACCCAAGCTACGGCCAAGGTGAATATGGTGGAAGTTGTTCAATCTTCCAAGGGAAGCAAACACAATGGTGGGGCCAAAGACAAAGGCAAAGGCAAAGCGGTGGAGCACTTGGCACCGAAGAAAAGGGTTGTGAAAAAGAAGCCCCAGAAGTTCTCAGGAAAGTGGTACAACTGTGGGGGGTATGGTCATCGGGCGGATCAGTGCCCGAAGCTACAACGTGAGCGCGCTCACATGGTGGAGGATGACATGCCACCGGTAGATTAGGACACATCAGTTTTAATTCTATTCGCCGTTTGATGAATTTAAAATGTTTGCCAAATTTTAAAATACACTCGAATTCAAAATGCGAAACGTGTGTCGAATCCAAACTTACAAGATCATCGTTTAAATCGGTTGAACAAATAACCGAACCCCTAGACTTAATTCACACCGATGTGTGTGACTTGAAAGTCGCCCCCACGTGTGGTGGAAACAAGTACTTCATCACATTTATTGATGATAGTACAAGATATTGTTATGTATACAAACCTAAGAGTAAGGATGAAGCAATAAACAAGTTTGTCTTGTTTAAGAACTTGGTGTTGGGTTATATAACTAATTATCAAATAAACACGAGTACACAGCGGATATTTTCCTATGAATTAATCTAACTAACCGGATAGATAATGTGTACCTTTTTAGCTCGGCAAGAGAAGATCTTCTAGGATTTGAAGTAAATCCCTCTACGATCGCACACTCGACACACCGATGTACGTATGCTAGTACTTGATCACGAACTCCTCTTGATGTAGGCTTGGTCGAACCACACATGAAATCGAACCCCCCTTGGGTTCTTTTCTTATTGCCGAAAATTAGAGAGAGAATAGAGAGAGATTAGGGTTTTGCACTTTATCAGATAAAAGCAGCAGCTTAAACCTTAAACCCATAAGGTTTATTTATAGTGTTTGGAGACTTGGAAAACAAGTTAAGGATTGAGATAGGGAGCCCTAATCGAAATCGGCCTAAGGCCCTATCCCAAAGCCTTCTCTCAATTGTAATCCAATTATAACTCTCTCTAATTACAACTAACACCCCTGTTAACAATTAACCGTTAGTTTTTAACGACTTCTCGTTAAATGTTCGTGATAAATATTAATTAACTAATTAATTAATACAAATACATTAGTGTCGAGACGTGTAACCCCGTAGGCTTAAATACTTTCCGGACATATGTTTATTTATACGTGATCATATCCCTACACTTGGTTGAGTAAATTCACCAAGAAAATCAAGGTTTTGCGAAGTGGTAGAGGAGGTGAATATGTTTCACCATTTGCGGGCTTATGTGCACAAAGTGGAAATATCCATGAGACCACCACACCTTATTCTCCACAATCCAATGGCATTGCGGAATAAAAGAACCGTACATTAAAAGAAATGATGAATGCCATGTTGAATAGCTCTGGGATGAGCCTAGACATGTGGGGAGAAGCCATTTTGACGGCTAACTATCTTTTAAATAAGATACCCCGCAAAGATAAGGATAAGACTCCTTATGAATTGTGGACGGGAAAAACGCCATCCTACAAATACCTGAAAGTGTGGGGGTGCCTAGCTAAGGTATTAGCTCATTTGCTTAAGGTGCAAAGGTTAGGACCCAAAACTGTGGACTGTGTATTCATTGGATACGCAGAAAACAGTAGTGCATACCGGTTTCTTGTCCATGACTCAAAAAATTCCGATATACACGAAGGCACTATTATGGAATCAAGGAATGCTTCATTCTTTGAAAACGTGTTCCCGTATTTGTCAGAGAACGCGCGAGTTCATCGACACCATTAGTTGGTGATGACACTCATGAAGAACCATATGTTGGTAACGAGGTTCATGAACAACCATGTGTTGGTAATGAGGTTCATAAACGGCCTGCATCTAATGAGGGTGAGCTTAGACGAAGTAAGCGAAAATGGGTTGAAAAATCTTTTAGACCTGACTTCACGGCTTACATGGTTGAGGGTGATCCCAATACCTACCGCGAGGTGGTAACCTCTCCAGACGGGCCTCAATGGAAAGAAGCCATCAAGTGTGAGATAGAGTCTATCTTACAGAACCACACTTGGGAGCTTGTCGATCTTCCTAAGGGTTGCAAACCGCTTGGATATCGGTGGATATTCAAGAAGAAGTTGAAAGCCGATGGCTCCATTGACAAGTATAAGGCGAGGCTAGTGATCAAAGGATACAGACAAAAGGAAGGTCTGGTTTACTTTGATACTTACTCACTTGTTACACGCATAACCTCGTTAAGGTTGGTGCTTGCTATAGCGGCTTTACAAAATTTGGAGGTTCACCAAATGGATGTAAAGACCGCGTTTCAAATGGTGATTTTGATGAAGAGATCTACATGGAACAACCTGAGGGTTTTACCGCTCCTGGCCAAGAAGGCAAGGTGTGTAGACTCGTTAAGTCTTTGTATGGCTTAAAGCAATCTTCGAAACAATGGCACCAAAATAAATGAGTGCGACAAGTGTGTCTATGCGAAGGACATACCTAGAGGTTATGTGATTCTATGTCTCTATGTAGATGACATGCTTATCGTTGGGAGTGATGATAAGATGGTCAAAGCTACTAAAGACAAGTTGAAAGCGAGATTTGACATGAAAGACATGGGGCTTGCAGATGTGATACTTGGTGTAAAAATCATGAGAACCCCAATTGGTATTGTCTTGAGTCAATCTCACTATGTGGACAAAATCCTTGAGAAGTTCAACGCAAGAGATAAGAGTGTGTCTCAAACTCCGGTTGATACTATCCTTCATCTTGCTAAGAATAGAGGAAAAGGGGTTGCTCAGTTGGAGTACTCAAGGGTGTTTGGCATTCTGATGTATCTTTTGACATGTACAAGACCAGATTTGGCTTATGCTATGAGCAGACTAAGCCAGTACACGAGTAATCCGTGTGCGGTACATTGGAGAGAAATGACTCGTTTACTAAGGTACTTGAGATACACGAGAGACTATGGACTGCATTATACCCGAGATCTAGCAGTTATCATAGGATACTGCGATGCGAATTGGATTTCGGATATAAAGGATTCCAAATCAACAAGCGGGTATGTGTTCACGCTTGGTGGCGCGGCTATTGCTTGGAAATCGGCTAAGCAAACTGTTATAGCGCGGTTCATAATGGAATTTGAGTTTATCGCCTTGGATAAATCTTGTGAAGAGGCGGAATGGCTACGTTAATTTGTGGAAGAAATTCCAAGGTGGCCTATGCCAATGACGGTCATTTGCATACATTGTGACAGTAAATTGGCAATTGGGCACGCCCAATCCATGATGTACAATGACAAATCAATGCACATTATACGTAGACATAATACGGTATGACAACTAATCTCTACCGGAGTTATCTCAATTGACTATGTGAAGTCAAAGGATAACACTGCGGATCCATTTACAAAAGGCTTAAGCAAAGAGTTAGTTTTGAAGTCGTCAAGGGGAATGAGACTAAAGCCCATTGGGTTGAAAGCTGATGCGAAGGAAAACCTAACCTATGAAAATGGAGATCCCAGGCTATAGGTTTAATAGGACAACCTAATAGCATTGGCTAAGGTCACTATGGGGGAGTACCCTAAAATCTTAAAAGGGAGTTGTGTACTTCCTTGTCCATTCCTATCACCATACAGTGAAGTGTGTGAGGTTAAGCATACGATGGTCAATGACTTTGTGTAATTCATAGATGATTTTAAGTAAATCATAATACCAATGCTTTTAATGATTGTGGTAATCACCTATGCAAGAGAGAAGTGCGGTCGCTTCGAATGGATTTGTTGGGCACAAATCCGAGAGCTCTAGCAGTACGTACCAGACAAGTGTTCCAGGACCATGATTGAACACGACAATGAGGGCTAACCAAGTTAGGAAATTATTGTGTGGGTATAATAACGGGTACAGAAACGGTCGGTTATTTCAAAGACATCGCGTCTACCAAACACTAGTAACCCAAGTATGCTTCACAAAGGAGGGTTTAAAGGGGACACCTACCTATCTTGCAATACTGGACTGCCGAAATTGCCTTTGATTCTTGAAGAATAGATCGATACCCATTCATGTGGGGGATTGTTGGAATTTTGGGAGAAAAACTAGTGGAAAATGGGTTTTTTCACTAAGTGTGAAAATGAGTTTTTCACCAAATTTGGACTAAAATAAAATAAATATAACATAGGTTGTTGTCTCTGCATTTTATGGGTTTGTGTAGTACGTTGTAAGGACTTTCCAACGCATCAAACCACGCCCAAAATGGAGCTCGTATGAATGAGATATCGAAGCTCAAAGTTGAGGTCTCGCAACATGTGAAGCTGCGAAAATTAGAGAGGAAAAAACTAAGTATAGCATGCTAACTCATCCCACATTGGTTGGGGAATGAAACCAAAAGTGGTTTATAAGGTGGAAACCTTACCAACTATTGTTTCCTTTAGTAGGACACATCTCTCGGACCCTGAGGGTTCGCACCCCTAACTCGCACTCGCACACGCGCATGGCGTGGGCGTATGGGCGCAATGTGGCGCTTTAATGGCGCACTTTGTACTTCGCACGCTCGCATCGCCACGTGCCGCTTGAGAGCCGCCTTATTGTTTTTGGGTTCAACCGTTACTTGTTCCGGTTAAAGTTCAAGCGGACCTGTGTGGTCCGTGCGGAAGGTGAGTTGAACCGGAAAAACTGGTTCAAGCGGAATAGTGCGCGAGTTCAGCCGGATACTGTTCCGGTTGAAGTTCAAGCGGAAAGGAGTTCCGCTTGAAGTTCGAGTGGAAGTTTAACCGGAAGATCAGTTCTTCCGGAAAACAACTGTTACGCGGAGATTCTTCCGGAATGACAGTTATAAACGCGTTTTGAGCTAATTAAGGTAATTCCGCATTAATTAGAAATCAATTTGCATTAAAAACATTTAATGCAAAGTTTGACTACGAATTAATTTTGATTGCTCAACAAGTTTCCCACCACTATAAATACAGTCTAATTAGTTGAGGCTAAACACACCAGAATTCACAGAATACTTTCTTCAAGTTTCGAAGGTATTTTCAAGCTTAGCGTTATCCCGGTCGTACAATACGGTTTAGGCAATTGTACCTTGGGAAACAAAACGGATCTTCGATAGACCCAAAATTTGTTTTAAGGGACGTGGGTTTTGACCAGAATCCTTCGCTAAAGGATTTCACAATCCTTTCTTTGTTTTTTTTTTCCAAACTACTTCAATAGACTTTCTTAAAACCTTTTTTTAAAACTTTTTGTCATATTTTTCCTTTATTCAAAACTTTATTATTTTCATTATAAGTTTTGTCAAGTTCTGTATTACTTCATTTGTATTGTAGTTTTAATTTATTTCATTTACTTGTAATCTTTTATTCATTTATTTGTATTGTATTTCATTTCCTTGTAATATTCTATTATTTCCTTGTAATTGTTGATAAGAGTAGATCAATTTTATAGTGTATTGTAATAGAATAGGTTTATTTCTTTTGTTGTAATAGTACTAAATAAAAGTATTTATTTTATTTTAATATATGAACGGTTTTCCTACAAAATAAAAACCAACACCACATTCCAAAAACAAAGAAACAAGGAAAATTGGAAATAAATAATCCCAACTTTTAGGTATTGGCGAAGAATAATCCCACTTATCAATATAACCCACAATGGTCCTAACTTTTCACTTAATTATTTAGAATGGTCACGCCGTTAAAAAAACTAACACCGTTAGTTTTTAATCTGAGTTGACGCTGATGTGGCATTTAGTTGTATTTTTTTTTTGTTAAAAAAACTCTTAAATCCACTTAGCATCAACGCCATCTCCGTCTGTGAAGCTTCACTTAAATATTTAGATTTCCAACAGAATGTTGGTGACTTGATGGATTGTGAAGCTTCACTTAATTATTTAGACGCCTGTCACTGTCTCCGTCTGTTTCCGGCCGTTAACAACCAAGTCCATTACCGACGCCACCATCAGCGCCGAAACAAACAACCCCTGACCCATATTCATCCGGGTCCGAACCGACGGAAGGTTCACCCGGCTGGACCGAGTCCAGCACGTGAGGGTGAAAAGCATGGTGATGGTGCGAAGCAATTTGAGTTGCGGCGTCAACGACGATCGTTACGGCGGAGGACTTGCCGGAGCATACTTTGTACTCCTGGAGATCAATTCCACTCCATGACTAGTTCCTCCTGGTCCTATCCGCCGGTGATTCGAACTCGTCGACCGTTTTTTTCGAGATCGATGACAGAGCTTCGTCGGATTTGGAACGAAACGATGAATCGAGAGTGTCGAAGAGCTCCGATCCTTTCAGAATGTACTCCTGGTCGTGCGTAGGGTAGATGAAATCATTCTCCAATAAATCGTGCCACACAAATCCGCTTTTGTAACTCCTGCACCACATACATCAAATTAATTCTTCTATTTAGATTTCAAATACTCATTCGTATTTGAAACAATAGGAAAATCACAAAGCCACAAATTTCGAAATCGTAATAATTCTCGTGGTTCATCAATTCGATGACAGAGCTTCGTCGGATTGTGAAGCTTCACTTAATTATTTAGACGTTCGTCATCGTCTCCGTCTGTTTCCGGCCGTTAACAACCCAGTCCGTCACCGGCGCCATCATCAGCGGCGAAACAAACAACCCCTGACCCAAATTCATCCGATTCCGAACCGACAGAAGGTTCACCCGGCTGGACTGGGTCCAGCACGTGAGGGTGAAAAACACGGTGACGGCGGCGCACATGTAGCTGATGTAGAAAACCTTGTATATGTGTTTTATCGGGTAAAGGAACTGGAAGTAATCGACGACGGTGATGAATGCGTTCCATGGGATTAAATATCCGGTGCCGAGGAGGAAGTGGATTATGTATGCGAGGTGGTATGTGTCGTTTGGCTCCTCCACGTCATCCTCGGATGTTTCCGGCGTGTTTGTTGGCCGAAGAGCTTCCATTTGTGCCGGAGGTTTGTGGAACGCGTGAATAGAGTTGTTGGAATGTGAAGAGATGGAAGCTAGGGTTGAACTTACGTGGATGGAATGTGAGGAGATGGAAGCTGGGGTTGAACTTACGTGGATATAAGAGTTTCAAAAAAAAAATACAACTAGATGCCACATCAGCGCCAACTCAGATTAAAAACTAACGGTGTTAGTTTTTTTAACGGCGGGACCATTCTAAATAATTAAGTTAAAAGTTTGGACCATTGTGGGTTATATTGAAAAGTGAGATTATTCTTGGCCAATATCTAAAAGTTGGGATTATTTATTTCCAATTTTGCAAGAAACAACGATTAGCCCAAAATATGTAAAACTTTATCGTTGAAATTTTGAATCGCGTTCTTGACTCCTTTGAATGGTGTTAATTGATGTGGTGGTAACAACTCAAGCCTCAAGCAAATATCAAAATTAGATTTCAAAGCGAACCCCAAATGCCCAAAATTCTGCTCCGCTGCTCGGTCTCTTCACTTGGGAACAAAGGAAAGGCCTGTGTTTAGGAATTAGAATTAGGAATTTGGTATTTTATTTATTAATTAACAAGTACTGGGTATTAGGTTAAAGTATTAATATTGTTCATTAGAATTAGAATTAGGAATTTGGTTTTTTATTTATTAATTAACAAGTAAAGGGTGTTAGGTTAAAGTATTAATATTGTTCATTAGAATTAGAATTAGGAATTTGTTTTTTATTTATTAGTGTTTGGTATTTAGAATCTTGGATCAATTGTATTGGGTAATGAGTATTAACAAGAATTCCATCCCGCACGTTGCTGCGGAGAGCAGTTACTTAAGTGTCATAAGCCAGCCGAAAAAACTAATGTCAAACGATTCATTCTAGTTAGGAGCGATGAGGTTATCACACAAAGTTGATATTTGTTTTCTTAATCCATAGTTATGAAATTTTAAGTATTGCAGGCTAGGTTTTAGAAGAAGTACTTGCAAAGCCATTAATCTTTAGAAAGCTGATGGCATTAATAATCAACATCATTTTAGGCACTATCTAAATTACATCTCTTCTAATGCACAAAAGAAAGGTAAAATAAGCTGATGGAATATACCAAAGGTAAAATAAGCTACAAATTCAAAAGAAGAATGCACAAACAAATTGTACAACATCCATTAAATATCAATACATATATGGCTGAATATCGGGTCGAACTATACTGAAATGGCTTTATATTAGTAAGGCATTAACAAAACTTCGTAAATGGATGCATTCCTAAAGTGTGGCTGCATTCAAAATGGCTTTTACTTACAACAGTTGATTACAGATTGCTGCGAGATTGGCTGTATATCATATCTCGGATATGTTGATAGTAATCCATGTAGCTCTTTATATTAGTAAGGCATTAACAAAACTTCGTAGTGCATTATTATATTATACCTACCATTTAGCATGAACCTGAAGTCCTACATCATTATGATATTATACCTAGCATTTAGTATGTAAGGCTTCCCATATCAACATTTGGGATGGCCATACCAAAAATATAATGTCCATGATGGCATCCTCTAACTTTTTGCTTCACATTCTCTATTTTGCCTTCTAACTTTTTATTGTTGTTTTCAGAAGCAGTTGTCATTTTTGTGTTAGTGTCCTTAAGTAAAACAAATAGAGTTCAGCTGATAAAATCATAGCAATTTATCACAAAGGCAAATTTATGCTACTCTCAGGGTGGAAAGACTCCCATTAAGAAAAAGTCAACTAATGTAAACTTCTTTTAGAAATCAAACTAAAGAATACTATGCCCTCATGTAATTTGTTAATAGGCCTTCAAAAAGCCTCTAACCTAAATGATCATCAATATAAGAGTAAACTAACAGTCTTTCTATAAGAGCTACATATTAGAATCTCATCAATGTGTAGGAAAAAAAATCATTTAAAAAGCCTATCTAAACACATACTTTGTGAATAGGACTATCAGAGTCGCATGAATCATAACTAAGAAACAATTAAAGTGTGTAACTACATTACATTTGATATAAAAGACCATAATCACAAATATTTAAAAATTACACACAAAGTTCTTTAGAATCACTGACTTATAAAACCTCTTGGACAAATATAAAAGCACAAAACACACCCAATTTAAATGATCCCCAAAATAACAGTAAACAAACAGCCTTCTATAATGCTGCATATGGCAAAATGTAACATGTATTATCTATTATAAAGTCCGCAAAATTGATCCATTTAGAACTAAACCAACTTATTTGGCATATCCATTCGGAATTTATTTATTTTTAAAAAAAAAAAACCCTTTTTGACCTTGAAAGAGTTTAGAATACATTCTACTAACTAAATTAACCTATATATACAAATAACAACATATTGTACCACCCCCCCAAGCTCATTGTACAAGCACTTATTGCACCACCACTGTTCATCAACAGTGGTCAGTGATGTTTAACAGTAGACCATGGCAGTTTTGTAATTTTGATAAAGTTTGAGGGTGTTTGATTAGTTTGACCAGATATCAGCAGAAAACCAGGGATCTCTTTCATTTGAACACGCAAAAATAAGGAAGGGGATAAGACTTTCTCCATCTGCCATGCCTTGCTCGCCATACCTCCTTCAACAGTGGGAACAGGAACGCAGAAAGATTGATTGCACAGAACTCCCTCACCGCCTCCTACCTCACCCCACACCAGACACCATACCCGAACGTTAATCTAATTTTTTCATGGAGATGGCGGATTCTTCTCCAGCGCCTCTGATCCAGACCTTTGTTTCGTTTCTCTCCATCATCGTCTACCCTGCCCACATCTCCATCGCAGGTTTGTTTTCACAAAGCTGGTGTATATAATTTTACTTTTCAACGGTAGATTCTTTGTTCTTCCCTTAACTTTCTTTTTAGGGTTTTTTGTTTATGTTTGTTCGGAAGTGGTTTTTGAGATGGTTTTGATCCGTATACGACTGATATACAACTCCTTCTATATCAGCAGGGATTAGGGTTCTTCCATTTTCAATTTCTAAAAAAAAAGGTTGGTTTATTTTCTTTAATTTGCTTAATCTGTTAAAATTTTAGGTGTTTATTAGTTTCATTCTGTTCTTCTCTTGATTTTGTCTTTGTTTCTCCCGGTTATTTGAATTAGGGATTTATTCTGTTGATTTTGAGCCTGACATGAATTTTCAGGCCATGTTTTGTTGGGTTGCTAATGACTGAAAAATGCTGAAATTTTTTGCTTCAGAGGGAGATTCCTGATTCTATCAATATCCAAGTTTCATGGTTTATGCTTAAAGTGATCTTTATTACCCACGACATACATGAGTTTTGTTTTCTTTTAATGGTTTATGCTTAAAGTGACTGATCCACCAGAGAAGGAAACTGAATAACAAATTCTTAATGGTAAAGTAAGTTTTGAATTGGTTGTCTTTGATCGCTGATCATGGATATAAAATCAACAGATTATGTTGACGTTCTTTGAAGTTTGAGTGTTTGCTTAGAGTATATTACTGGATGGTTTTTTGTTGCTAATCTTTCATTATAGGTTGAAGCATGCTTGGTGGGTCAAGATGATATAATACCTGGTAAGAATTTCTGGACGAATGATACATTCCAAGTATTAAATATGTGTGTGTCATATATATTTGGGTTGAGGTATGTTTACTTCAGTTTTGTTGTAAGGTTGTTATAGGCTTCCAATCTTATCTGTCATCACATTTTGTTCAGTTGTTCTTTGTTTTTGTTTTGCAGGTAGCTGGAGCTGAATAAGAGCTTTTCTCTATGAAACCAGTTGCAGTATTTATTTCAGTTAAGCGATTCTAGGGTTTTATGCGAACAGGGTATGCATTTTACATAATTTTAGATACCATTTGTATTTTATTCAACTTGAAGATACTCGATTTGTGCTTTATTTGTTGGATGCAGGTTCGTGTGCGTTTTTTTGCTCATAGATCTTTAAGGAGTCCACAAACAGAGAGACGCGCCTGTGGTGCAGACATGGTTTGGCTCCTTCTCTTTTGATTGTTGTTTTTTATGGTAATTGTATGTTTTATCTGCTTTTTTGCTCTCAGATTTAGTTGATTTCAATTTCAAATGTTTGCAACTGTTGCAATTAAGGGTTCCTGGATGGTCTCCTTTTGTTTTGATTGCTGCTGCTCTTGGTTGTAAGTGTCTGTTTTTTTTCCTGATTTTTGGCCTCACTGTATGTGAATCGATTCTATAGCGATTCTTGATTTCGTTTCTTCCCTGCTATGATGATTGATTTTTTATTTCTCTTTTGTGAGGGAGTATTTCTTATTTATGCTTACGTGTGAGTTTTGTTGTAGCTTTCGTGTGAACTGACAAGGTCTTTGTCTTTCCCTTTCTCAGTCACTCTATGGGTGCATTTTGGTTGTAGGATTTTATTCGTTTAACACACTTCTAATTCTACAGGACTATATGATATGATTAAATTTTTAATCAAAATTTTATTTGGTTTTACATGGCTAATTCTCATGTACGTCATATCTCAGGTTGAAAAGCAAGTTGATTGTTAATGAGTGAGTTCTGATCTCTCCGAACGAGGGTGTATTTGTCAATGCACAAAGGAAGAGTGGATAGGAAGGTAATAGGTATGGTCTTAAACACTGTTATTTGGTTTTACAATATAACATTTTATGCATATAAAATTAAATGGATCTGGAAAGATAACAACAGAACACATTGGCCTTTGTTATATAGGATTGATATCACCGTGTTTGTTTTGTTTTGTTGAATAATTCCTAATCGAAACAGTAAGATCGTGATTTCTGTTGCACTCATTTGATTCCTCCCCCCAAGTGTTTGTTTAAATTTCTTCAAAGAAAGAAAGGTATCGATGCTTTGCCTTTTGTTTTGTGTTTGATTTTCCTATAAAATAAGATACATGGTTATAATTTCTTTGAATTTGAATGTATATATATATATTTTTGAATGGTTTCTGTTACAGGGAAATGAAACTGATTAGAGTTACATTAATTGATGCTTAGAGTTTCATTGCCGACTAACTCACTTGGGCTTAGCGGATTCTTTAATGAACTGCTAATCTGAACTGCATCCTACTCTCATGGATGCCTACAAAACACGTACTAATTCTTACTTAGTGACCTGCTACCAATGGACAAGCAAATGCTGATGGTAAGAATCTCAAATACTCAAACTTGAAACCTCACCTTTATTTTGAACCAAGCATGCTAGAATAGGGCTACTGTGTTGAGGCATTAGTTTAACTCCTACTGTGTATACTCTTAAGGTTATCAATGTAAAGCCTATGTTATCTTATGGGTTAGTCTTTTATTAGATGCTTTTGTAACTTTGAGTTAGGACAGTTTAGTTGATTTTGATTTGTGTTGCAAGTTTGCGCCAATCCATGGTAGTAATATAAATGCGAGACTCTATCTTTATTTGAAGCAGCAATATGATATTCAATTACCTATGCATTTTGATTTTATTAATTTTTTATTGATTGTTATTAGGTTATGTGCAGTTGTCGTTTCGTTGCCCATCAATAGCAGGTGAAAGAGGTGAAGCATGTTATTATACCGCAGTCTTTTAGTGGAGCAATGCTCTGTTGCCTCTTCACTCGTTAGGTTACATCTTGTGTAGCAGTGCAACCAAAGGTGAGTGTCACTAACCCGATTACCGTGAACCCGTTTGGGTC
>JBCNJP010000003.1:19205444-19221893 GCA_039602395.1 Deinandra increscens subsp. villosa
TATCTGTTCCATAAGGAGTTTGTTTTGTTCACTGACCATGACTCTTTGAGGCATATTCGCACGCAAGACAAGGTATCTCATAAGCATGGACGTTGGTTGGCATTCCTTGAAAAGTTTACTTTTGTAGTCAAACACAAGACTGGGGTTTCAAACAGAGTTGCCGATGCTTTAAGCAGGAGGAGTAATCTGCTTGTTTCCATGAGAATTGATGTACCGGGTCTTGATGTCATTCGAGAACAGCTAACCATTGACCCATATTTTTCAGTTGTTATGCAGGGTGTGCAAACTGGGCAGAAGTCAGATTTTCTTTTACATGAGGGCTTTCTGTTCAGGGGAAACCAATTATGTATACCTGATTCCAGTCTTCGGTTGCAAATTATTAAGGAGTTGCATGGTGAGGGGCATGTTGGTCGTGACCGTACTTTACAATTGGTGCAAGCTTCTTATTTCTGGCCTACTATGAGGAAAGAAGTGGATCGTTATGTCAAGAGATGTCGTATTTGCCAAGTTTCAAAGGGCACAGCTTCTAACGCGGGTCTTTATATGCCTTTGTCTGTCCCTTCGCAACCATGGGCCGACATTAGTATGGATTTTGTGTTGGGCTTACCTCGTACTCAACGGGGTAATGATTCTATCTTTGTCGTTGTTGATCGGTTTTCTAAAATGGTGCATTTTATCCCGTGCAAGAAGACAACTGATGCTGTTAACGTGGCCCAACTTTTCTTTCGTGATGTGTACCGGTTACATGGGTTGCCTTCTTCTATTGTGTCTGATCGGGATACCCGGTTTCTAAGTCATTTTTGGCGTACTTTATGGAAGATGGTGAATACACAACTCAACTTCAGTAGTGCTTACCATCCGCAAACCGATGGTCAGACTGAAGTCGTTAATCGATCACTTGGTAATTTGTTGCGATGTTTGGTAGGTGATCATGTGAAAGCATGGGATCAAAAACTGTATCAGGCCGAGTTTGCTCATAATCATGCTGTTAATCGGAGCACCGGGTTTAGTCCGTTTCAGGTAGTCTACTCGTCTCAGCCTCGTGGACCACTTGATTTAATGTCGCTTCCTAATCCTGGCTCAGTTCCAAAGAAAGTTCAGGATTTTGTGGAGGGGTTGCATGATGTTCATAAGGTTGTTCACGACAACCTAACTCAAGCCAATGCAAGGTACAAGAAAGCTGCCGATCAGAAACGTAGACATGTTAGCTTTGAAGAAGGTGACTTTGTGTGGGCTGTTCTAACAAAAGATCGATTCTCGGTGGGAGAATACAACAAACTTTCAGCCAAGAAGATCGGTCCTGTTGAAATTGTGCAGAAGATAAATCCCAATGCGTACCGTCTCAAGTTGCCTAGCCACATTCGTTGTTCTGATGTGTTTAATGTTAAGCATTTGCTACCCTATTATGGTGATTCTTCAGATGATGAGCTCATTGTGAATTCGAGGGCGAATTTTGTCTATCCAGGGGGGAATGATGCAGGCCCAGATGTGGAGGAACAGGCACTATTATATTTGGAGGCCCAAGATCGTGTGACAAAAAGGGCTTCACTAAAATGGCTGTAACTTGGGCTAGGAAACTCCGTTTTGGGCGTATTACCAGTCGAAACGACCGTTGGATCGAGGAGCACATTTCTACAAACAGTCACAGACGGTTTGGGTCGGTGTTCGGGCCCAAAATCTGCCTATTTTACGAGTTATTTGTCTTTTTTGTCTTTTCGGGCTTTATTTGGACTTTGTTTTTGTTCTAGTTTCTGGCCCGCCTATGTTTTGAGGCCCATTCGAATTTTGTCATGTTATTTATATCCATGTAATGTCTGGGAGATGATCAGTTGATGATTAATAAAATTTTCAGTTTTCTCCATTTCGTATTCCAACTTTTGGGACGAATTTGGGAAGGTTTGGGAAAGATCTTCACGGGTATTCACAGAATCAACGTGTTGTTTCTTGTCCTTCAAATCATACCTGCGTCAATTTGGATAAACAAATTAACCACTGAGGGTTCTAATTTTGACTTTCCGAATAAATTGGTTAAGTTCAAGTTGAATAACTCAACCCCTTAACCCAAGTCTATCAACAAATTCCAACTCACACTCCTAGACTCCTAGTTGTTTTTATGGTATGCCATTCCAAACCCTAAAACAAACTTCTATGTCTAGAAGCATCAACGGTCTGTACGTTGTGAATCAAGACTTGTACCATTCGCTATTTAGTTTATTATTTTACAACCCGTGGTGGGTAGCCGCATCGCGGAACTCAAAACACAATTAAATTGCGTTTAATCCACAAATCAATATATAAATATAAACAGTGTATACATACATGCTTCTCCGCCTCACACAAATTACCCAAATTTGTCGAGATCCGGCGTCGTTCGTCGGATTTCGCCTCCGGCAACATGATGAAGGTTTCTTCCTCCGCCATCGCCGCATCCATTCTTGCCGCATCCACGGCGGCTCTCTCTTCCTCCTCCCATTCTAATTCATCCACCATTCAGGTGCGTCGATTTCCCCCAAAATATCTTAATTTTAGGGTTTTATCGTGTTCAGGTTACGTAATTGTTAAACCAGTGGAAGATAACTGTATTTGTTGATCTGATTTCAGGAATTGGGAGGGAGAAAGGTCGGGAAAATCAGTTTGGAGAAGGAGAAGTTCGCACCGAGATTCGATGGGTTGAAGTTCATCGAGACGTTGGTGACAGCTCACCGGTGACGGAAGTTGCAGGTTTTCTAACCTATCTGCTTAAGTTTCATTCCAAAGCTAGTTGCAATCAATTTTCATTATTTGTTTCGTTAAGAGGCAACTAGTTGTAGGATTGTAACGTTTTGATTTGGTTTGATGGGGGAGGGTTATTATTGTTGCTATTATTATTTGGATCTGTGTGCTAGATCCCATTTGTATTGCTATTTGAGGTTGTTAACAGACTTCTTTTGATTTAATGAAAAATGATTTTATTTTTCTTGAAAATTTTGTACAGAAGTGTGTTCTTCAGATGTTACCTTAGATAGTTGAGTTAAACTTAAAGCCAATGGAGGCTGTGTTATGGAACATCTTTTCCAAATGATTATCATGTTTTCTTGTAAATAGATAATCGTTATGAAAATGGTGACGGTTTAACTCTTTAAATCTTTACAAATGCAAACTTGAGTTTTAATTTTTACAAATGCAAGGGTGATATTATATGTTATTGAGAGAAGAATACCAATAATTCTTCGGTATGTGTGTGATTTTTGTTGCTTTCAGTTTTTGTGTCTACACATTTGGTTGATGTTATTGGTATTGATGTTATAGGTAGAAAAATACCACTGATCTTTCGGTATGTGTGTGATTTTTGTTTCTTTCAGTTTTTGTGTCCAAACATTTTTGTTTAGAATTAAGAACACAAACAACATTTTTTAGAGTTAAGAAACCTACGCATTCTATAATTGCTCTTATATTATGTCATTTTGTAACACATTCTATAATTACCCTTGTATAATATCATTTAGTCACACATTCTGTAATTACTCCTGACCTCTTGTATTGTATCATTTTGTCTGACTTTAACGCTGACTACTTGAAATGAACAACATTTTTTTTAACATATTGATTACCTTTAGAGTAGAAACTTTTTATCCCAAATAACATTTGCAGACAAGACGCTTAGTTGTATCTAACTATTGCCCCATGAACATCACCTCCCTCTTGGATTACATGGACCACACTCCTTTAAGGAAACCAACCTCGATTCTTGAATAATCCACATCACTTATGGTTTTATTGTAACAAAAGATTCCCCTTTTATGTGGAAAAGGCCTGTTTCAATAATTATGATCTTATGTATGGACAATTTCTCAATATCGTCTGCTAGTCGCCTGATCGTATATCAAAAGAAAGCTTCAAGGCCTTAAGATGCATCTTTTATCCAATAGCGAAGAGCCTGAACCAAGATTTCCAGATGAACTGGTAAGGTATTAGTATATTTAATAACTCTATGTGGCTTAAGACCTGCACCATTCATTATCCCTCCACGCTTTCTCCACATATTTGTGTTGATGCCTTTGTTTCTCACCTCAATTCTAGGACCCATCCCTTTTAAAAACAAATTATTAGCTGCAATCAAAATGGTTGTAAGACAAGCTATTGACTCGAACCAAAATTATGTTAAGACAATTCGATGCGACATTCTTAATATCCGAACCAAAATACTGTTAACTAATAAAAAGTACTTTATATATATATTTTTTCGTGTTATGGATTTGAACCCATAATCTTTTAGTTTGAAAACCCCCATTTACCATCAACCTATCCTTTTTTAAGACATTTAATATAAAAATAATGTAAATAATATTTGAAAATAGAACAAATAAAATAAAGAAGTTTGTTTACATCTAGGCCAACATTCCTTGAAGAAAGACAAATCCAAATTCCCTAGGTGCGTCTGTGAGCAGTTGTGAATTTGTGATACAACTTGCCTGAGCTGATGCGATGCATCTATGTGTACATCTTTTTTTCTTCTTTTTTTTAAAGAGCAATCCGAGGCAATTTTATTATAAATCCCAACAAAACACCACAGATTTAGCAAGAGACTTAACCCAAAAAAGGGACAAACACCGCAGCCAAACAAAGCAGACAAAGAGAGAAAGAATGACACCCAACCGGCCAACCCCATCCTCCCAGCTTTAATTGACGTGGATCTCCCACATGCTCCAGTCCACCATAATATCCTTGGCTTTACCTTTGACCCATTCGAAGGCGATGAGCACCTTTCTAACACACGTTTTCATTTTCTCATTTGCCGAGATACTATTGGCCATTTCAAACAAGTCTTTTATCTCAAAAGTATAGATCAGAGTCCCTCTGATCCAGTCCCCAACAACTGCCCACACCAAGCTAGCAGCATCATAGTTTAACAGAACATGTTCCCCATCCTTCGGGGATGGATAGGGTGGCGATTCAACCGACTTTGTTGTATGTAACCGACTCTTGGATCATCAAAATGACTCATGCGCGAAAGTTGGAGACGTCTAAGATGAGGATCTTAAGATGGATGTGTGGCCATCACAAGAGGTTGGACCGGATAAGGAACGAGGCTTTTAGAGGTGAACTACAGGTAGCGTGTATCTCTAATAAAATTAGGGAAGGGAGGTTGAGATGGTTCGGGCATGTGAGGAGGAGACCGTGATGGCACCTGTAAGGCGCGTGGAGAGACTCACCATTAAGGAGAATTAGATTGATCTAAACTGGCGCGGGAGGAGCTAATTAGACATAATTTGTTTGACCTGCACATTTAAGAGGATATGATCAAATGATAGGATTAGATTTGTTTGTTTCCGTGTCTACCGTTTCCTATGCGTGTGGTTGTCTACCTAGCTTAATGTCATGTGTGGGTGTGTCTCTGTTTGTGTTTCACTTCAGCCCTAGACTTATCTATTGCATTGCATGTTGGTTTTTTTTTGTCTTCTTACGGTTCCTACCTTGGAGTCGTACGCAGTCTTTTGTATGTGTTAAATACTAATATTTGTGGCTTGTCGTTTCTTTTTTGTGTGTTTTTCGAGTTACGGATCTTTTTAGGTGCAACATCTTTATCCCTTAGGTCAAAGGTAAGGTTTGTTACCATCCCATCCTCCCCAGATCCTATCCTTTGGATGAGATATTGTTATTGTTCCACATTCTTCGGGAAATCAACACATAATGAGCAAATAATCAATAGGATACCCACGTTCCTTTTTTGCAATGCCACCCAAGTAGGTATCCTATCCAAGAGAGCTCTCCACATGAAGATAGGGGTGAGCATGGTTCGGTTCAGTTCGGTTTTTTGCTCTGACCGACCGAAACCTGACTTTTCAGTTTCTAGGGAAAAAACCGTTTGGTTTTGGTTTTTTTTTTGGTTTTCTTACTTTTTTTTATTTTTCGGTAATATGTTGTTAATATAGAATTTTTGGCTCTAATTGCCCCTTCGGTTCTAGAGTTCTCATCATATGTCTGATCTCCTAGCTCGTATTCTTGAAGCTCAATGCACCTAAGTCACAACAGTTAACTTGCATGAGTAACTATCTTGTGGTGTTTAACTTGAGCTCAAAACCAAATCCAGTGGTCTTCTTTATTTCATGGATCGTCTCTGGATTCCTGACCGAGACGATCTTTGAGCCTTTATCATAAACGAGGTCCACAAGTCTCGTTATTCCATCCATCCTGTTGCAGATAAGATATACCTGGATCTTCGAAAGCTCTGATTAGTAGCCCGACATGAAGAAAGATATTGCATTTTTCGTAGCTAAGTGTCTTACTTGCTCATAAATACACAATATTTACTAGAAAACTTGATTTTCATTATTTACAAATTTTTTTGAACAGTTCATTATTTACAAATTAAATTCGTAACTTTGGAAATATTCTTGAAAAACAAAATATTTCTTGACATACGCCTTATAACTTATAAAACTTATTTATAAGTTAGTACAAAATCTAAATAAAATTAAAATAATTTCTTTTTGAAATATTTCCAAATCACTTAAAAATGGTACCTAAACCCATCGGAAATACATAATATTTACTAAAAAACTTGATTTTTATTATTTACAAATTAAATTTGTGACGTTTGAAATATTTTTGAAAAACAAAATAATTATTGACAATAAGCCTTTATAACTTTTTTATAAGTTATTACAAAAAATAAAATTAAATAAATAAATAATTTTTTTTAATTTTTTTTTCCACCCATAATAATATTAAATTAATAAAATGAATAACAACAATAGTACTAATAATAATCTTTAGATGATATCATTGAACCTATGCTAATTCTATTTATGTTAATATATGTATACGGGTACGTCACCAATCTTTTTTTACTTTTAAACAACTTTTAGTCTTTTCCTCTAACAGATGCACGGAAATTATATGCAACTACACAGCTTGTGAATTTTACTTATTTCGGGTAAATAGCAGGAACATGTGAGAAAAATATTTATCTAAATATAATTAACAAAAAATATCTGGTCGTTACTATAATCCACGTCCGGTAACCGAACTCGGTGATCAGGTTCGGGCAGGCCACTTGATTTTCATTATCGAACACCGGTTCCTGATTTCGTTACGGGGGTGAGAATGGTTCACCAAGAGGAACCGTATAAGGTTCATCGCCAAACCCATAGTGGTCGTCATAATCATAGCCGACGTGAAGGGCCCATGACGACCGTGCTCCTTCGCCATAAACGTAGTTCTGGTTAGATCGACAAGACAATAATTATGTTTTTAATAATAAGTAACTAATAAAATTTATTAGAGGACTCGCCTGGTTCAAATCTAAATAACCCTTGTTCAAATCTGGCACCGGCATATTTGACTGGTTAGATTGACCTTGACGGTCGCAACTTTGACCTCGCCATACCGCTAGATCGTGAAAGACGTCATAATTTTCACGTTCGTGAGGGGGTTGACCCCCATAGACAAAATAAGGATCAGGTACCTAAAAAACAAGACGATGATTACGCTTTTAGTAATAAGTAAATAACTAATAAAAATATTAGAGGACTCGCCTGGTTGAAATTTAAATAACTGACGTTCAAATCTGGCACCGGCGTATTTGTTTGTTGTGACGGTCCCGCACCATTTCTGGTTCACGAACATGTTTACTAATTTTCATACAGAAATGAAAAAAAATTAATTAGTACTATACCTCGTTTATTTCTTGATTCCTCGTAGAGTTTGAATCGTCACGACCAAAAATACCCTCCACATCAAAGTTCCAGAATGACATGATTAGGTGGTATTATCAATTCAGGTGATGGATATTTTTCTGTAAACTTACAGAAGAAAAACATAAACAGATTGAGAATGAAATATCGATGGAGGATGAAATATCAAAGGAACGAATGAATTCTCGATTACGTTTTCTATCGTATTTCACATTTCAAAGTTCTGAAAAGGTGATTGGAAATTTTGTCATGAAACAAGGCGTATTGTATGATATGTGGCGTATCAAGCCTGCAAGACATGACACCACCTCCTGCTAATTGATTCTTGATAAATAATCATACGAGGTGTATTGCCTGATACACGGCGTTTCAGTTAAGTCCAAAATTCGATCGATTCGCCTGTTGGGATTCGAATACGAGGCAACTTTTAAACGTAGCGTATAACATAAAATGTTGCGTACTAGTGACATGGATTAGACATTAGACATACCTTTGATTATTGTCGGGGGAAACGAGGTGTATCATGTAATACGTCACGTATTAAGGGTGTCATTTGGGGTGGGGGTGGGGGGTGGGGGGTGGGGTGGGAGGTGTACCATAAGCAAAAGCAGGTGCTATACGATTTGGTTTAAAACATGCTGGTTATTGGTTTGGTTACGAGGTCGGTTCTTTTAACTTCCGTTTGATCGTTTAAATCTTTAAAATCGTACAAGCGGTTTTGTTGTTGTTTGTTTCAGAATCCATCCATATAAAACCGGACTAGATTCTAAGATTAGCATATATTTTCTTTTTAGATATTTGTATTATGTATACTCAACAAGTTTTCAATTAGTCGCGTGTTGTTGTATGGCTAACCTAAATATATAAAGCAACTGCATTGGTAAAACGGTAAAACGCAACGTAAATAAACTATTTGAAAAAACAAAGGGTCGATTACAAAAATTTTGTTAGAACTCTGAAACGCTAAATAAAGTATGTTATGTTTTTGATAAGTTGTATGAAAGCCCAATAAGCCCAGACTGTTAAACAAAATGGGAACCAACCCGTTTGTAATGGTTCTTTTTTAAATATTAACATTCATCTTTGGTTTTTTATAATAAAAACTCGTTACTAACTTTTTGAATTACAATTTGACCTAAAACCGTTAAAAGGGGACCGTGAATACCCCCATGTGAAATTGTTGATGGGCATGAACTTTAAGCCAGCCAGTGGCGAACCCAATTCTTTTTTTCATGTAGGCTCGAAAATTTTCAGCATTCGGTCATCCATTGTTATATACAACTTTTGTACTTGTTTAGTTCGGTTCAAGTCGCTTCACAATTAAAAAAAAAACCGACTAAAATTCAAAATCAACCAATTCACAATTCGTCTTTCAAAACTATAACCAAATCACAATAAAAAAACAAACACCTAACAAAAAATTAAAACAAAGAATCAAAGAAACCAGTTGTTGTCAGTATTAACCACAACTAAAAAACCAACACCAAATTCCAAAAACAGAAACAACGATTAGCCCAAAATATGTAAAACTTTATCGTTTTAAAATTTTTGTTGGAAATTCAGTAACGATTAGAACAATCAGAACAGTATGCAAAAAACACCACAAAAATACAATCACGAACATTTCGGAGCTACATTCGTGTCCGCAGGTCGTGCGTTCAGAATTTCGACCCGATTGACCATTTTTCGGACCCCCCACCTCTGCGCGAGGGGTATGAGCTAGAGTAAAACATGACACAAGTGATATCTAGAGCTGAGTGGGCATATTTTTAAACTCAAATCATATGACATCAAGAGTTTTGTTTTTGTGTTCGTTAGTTAAGTGAAATGAAATATGTTTATATTATTAGATAAAGAAATGACAATAGGTGCATATATTATTTGATTGGTAAAGATGTCAAAATGAATCTTTCATCTTTTCTTGTAAACCGTCAACAGAGGGCTGAGTGGGGCATATTTTTTATGGAAAATTGACAAAATTTGACTATATGGTTCACAAGTCAAATAGTAATTTACAAGCGGCTGTTCATAAAGTTTTTTTTTTTTTTTTTTTTAAGTAGTAATTTACAAGCGGGGTAATTACTAGTTTACTACCGATAGTTGCGTTGAGAATTTTTGTATTTGCGTAAAACAAGAATAAAATTAAATTTGACACGTTTAGCTTTAAACAAAATCTTTGTTGTAAATATAGATAAAAATAAAATGTTATAATTATATTTTTTATAATATCATATATTAAAAGTTATAAAAAGAAAAGTAAATCAAGTTCAAAATAAAAGAATTTTTTTTTTCCTTCATCCCATATTGAATTTGAATAGAATTCATATGAAAAGTTAATAAAAATAGACACATTAGACGATAAAAAACATTATATCTTAAAAGTCGAGAGAAGAACAAAATATATGTATGTTATTATAGGTAATAACATAATTTAAAGGAAAATGATAATACGTTAAAAACATCAAATATGGAACGGTTCTAAACATAATTCATACGCAAAGTGTAAAAACCCCCCTTTTTTTTAAGTTTGGATTCAGATCGCCCAAACCAAAACTTTAAGGAAAGACAAGAATGGCCATGTTGACCATTCTTGTTACCAAAATAGCCTCTTGACTTTTTATTCCTCAAAATAGGGAATAAATTTATATAATAATAGCAGGAAAAGTAAGAACATTCACACAATAGGTTCTCCATCTAAATCCTTATAATTTATACTTTTATTATTATTTTTTTCTCTTTCACTCACAACCATAATTAAAATAATATTTTTTATACCTTTATCATTACATTTTATTTCTCTTCCAATCCCCAAATTTTAACAAATCACCACTTTTTTTTATCAAATATGCAGATTTGCTAAACTTTTTATCTCTCTTCTACTTACAACCACTCACAACCAAACCTTAAATTTTATAGATTTACACACATATATTTTAAGAAACTTACCGTGAATGCTCTAACATGTTCAAATGTAAATTTGGAATGTAGATTTGGAATGTACGGAAACGATTTATTTTAAAAGTTACAAGGAAAAACAAAATAAGTTTAAAAGTAATTATAAATAATAAAACAATTTTTTTTACCGTGGTCACACACTCTACTTTTACATTTATTCTACATCTATAATCATTACACATCTAACTTTTGATTTAATGCACCTTATTTAGTTACTACCTATCCCTTTATTACAAATAAAATTATATATACTACAATAATAAAGAAGCAAAAAATGGGAATGTGATATTTTTTTTACAACATTATTCATCTTGAATTAATAAAGGAAGAAAAGGGCATGTGGAGGCCGCAAACCGAAAGGAACAAAAAGAGGCAAAAGATCTTAGTTCTTCACTGAAATGCAATCTCATTCAGTTGGAACAAACCTTTTGTTCTTTTGCATGCATGAGTCAATAATTGATAACGTTAGATGAAATGTCCTCTCAAATTGTTATATCATAACTTTCAATAATGTAATAAGAGTGAATATATCTAGAGAGTAGAGAGTGTGCGTGATTTCATGTGAGACCATACATGTGAGGGGTAACATAAATAACTAACATTATAAGACAACCCAATAGTAGCTCGATGAATCGTGACATGTTATTGACCTAACACCTACTTTCTGACCGAAGATCTACTTGATAAAATCTAGCCACATAAAGTAGTAAACAAGTCAAGCTGACCTGTTAGCTATTCTATTCGGCTCGTAAAAAGTCAAATTTTTATTGAGCTTAAACAAGCTTGAGCTTGAGCTAATATTATGAATGATTTAATAAATGAGCTTGAGCTAGCTTGCAAGCTTATAAGAGCATTATATATATGTATATATGGTTCATTTGTGAACCACCCCAATTCGTGAGAACCATAAAAACTATGTGTAAATGCATATATATAAATTATTATTATATATAAAATTCCATAAAATAATCAAATAATATATATAATATTATATAAAATAAGTATAACTATAGACATATATGACAAAATCAAAGAACTAAATTATAAAACAAGTTAAATTCGAGTCAAGTTTAAACACAATTAATTTCTCATAAGCACAGCTTAAGTTTAAGTTTAAAGTAATAAACAAGTCAAGATTTAAATCTAACTCTTTTAGGTCTAAACGAATACTAACTACTACTTGTTACCGGGTCACATGATGAACAAAATAAAAATAAAGAAAGAGCCGGGGTTCGAACTGATGCTGCTACACAAATTCAACCGGGTTATAACAAACCGGGTTAAACCCGTGTGCTCACTGTTTTGTTACAAGATCCGCGTGCTTATGTTTGTATGGGTCGGAGGCAGTTAGAAGTTTGTTATTTAAACTTTACCATAGTTTAGTTAACTTAACCTCTGGTTAATAGTTAGTTGGTAGTTAGCAGTGTTAGTTTGTATATATGATAGATTTTCAGCTGTGCAATGCAATGAAGATACTTCAATTGCTCAATTTGTTCTCTCGTTTACTTTCTCTCAACATGGTATCAGAGCAATAAGCTCCGATTTCCTGGTTTTTCCGATCATTTTTCCGGCGATATTCCGATCATTCTTCCATTCTTTTCTGTTCGTTTTCTTCCGATCGTTTTCCTGCTCTTCTGTTTCTTTTCCGTTCGTTCAGATCATGACTTCTTCCAGTACCAATTCGTCTCTTTCACCTTCGATTGCTTCTTCCAGTCCACTTTATCTTCATGCCTCTGATCATCCTGGTTTAATACTTGTCACAAATCAATTCAACGGTTCTGGATTTGCAACCTGGAAACGTTCAATGATCATTGCTTTATCAGCAAAGAATAAGCTCGGTTTCATTGATGGAACAACTCTTAAACCTACCGACGATTTTGAAATAGATGCTTGGAATAGATGTAATCACATGGTAATTTCTTGGATACTCAACACTTTGTCTTCTAATATCAGTCAAAGTGTGCTTTACACCGAAACAGCCAAGCAATTGTGGACTGAACTTGCTGAGAGATATGAACAATCAAATGGTGCTCAAATCTACCAGTTGCAGAAGAGCTTATCTCAAGTACAACTGAGAATGCTAGCAGTATTCCTGCATCTGCTCAATCTATCAGTTTTGCAAATTTTGCAGGTATCATGGCCTGTAATTCTCAAACTTTGGCTTCTAATTGGATCATTGATACAGGGGCTTCTGATCATATGTGTGCTAATATTCATTTTTTTTCTCACATTTCCTCTTTATCAAAACCAATTCAAATCTATCTTCCTAATTCTCAAGTTTTAACTGTCAACAGTTATGGTTCCATCATTCTCAATTCTCATTTGACTCTTTCTAATGTCCTATATGTTCCAGAATTTAAACACAATTTGTTATCTGTTCGAAGACTATGCAAAGATACTCATGGAATTGTGTTTTTCTCTCATTCTGCCTGTTTCTTGCAGGCCCCTTCAATGAAGAGGCCACTGGAACTTGGTAGCTTAATGCATGGGCTATATCTTCTCAATTCCAATCCAGTTTTGTTGTCTGATAATTCTTGTCATTCTGTAATAACCAGTGATATTTGGCATTGTAGACTTGGTCATTTGCCTTTACACAAATTACATAAAATGTTTCCTAATCTTTCTAGCAATAAAACTATTCCCTGTGATATATGTCCAAAGGCAAAACAACACTGTTTGTCTTTTCCTAAAAGCCATATTAAAACTGTTAAAGTGTTTGATCTTATTCATGTTGACACTTGGGGACCATATAATACTCCTACATATGATGGTCACAGATATTTTATCACTATTGTTGATGATTTTAGTAGGACTACTTGGACTCATCTTTTGAGTACTAAAGGTAGTGCATCTTTGATTCTTCAAAGTTTCATTTTAATGATCAAAACCCAGTTTGGTACTATGGTTAAAACTATTAGATCAGACAATGCACTTGAACTTGGTTCTAGTCAGTTCATGACCAAATTTTTTCAAGAACATGGCATCATTCATCAAACAAGTTGTGCAGGTGTCCCACAGCAAAATGGAGTAGTTGAAAGGAAGCACAAGCATTTGCTAGAAACATGCAGAGCTTTACTTTTTCAATCTAAGCTTCCTCTCACTTTTTGGGGTGATTGTTTGTTAACTGCTACCTATTTGATCAATCTGTTTCCAATAGCAGTTTTAAATCATCAGTCTCCTTATCAAGTTCTTCATGGTACACCACCTTCATATTCTCATTTGAGAGCTTTTGGGTGTTTATGTTATGTCTCTACTTCCAAATCTGGTAGAGACAAATTACAACCCAGAGCACACCCTGCAGTTTTTGTTGGATATCCTTTTGGTACTAAAGGATATAAGATTTTTGATTTGATCACTCATAAATTCTCTGTTTCCGGAAATCTTATCTTTCATGAATCTATTTTTCCTTCTATTTCTTCTAATATTCCTTCCACTTTGTTTCCTTCAATACCTGTTTCTTCAGCTTTGTTTGATGATCCTATTATTCCTTCCACTTCCCCTTTCACTCCTCATGTTCCTTCTGTTTCAACTCCTTCTTCTTCTCCCAATCCTTCTTCTCCTTCTCTCAATATTCCTTCTCCCAATTCTTCATCATCACCTGCATCACCTGTTGATGTTTCTCCTCTTATTCAAAATTCTCTCATTCCTGTTAGAAAGTCTACCAGGACTGTTTATCCTCCTTCCTATCTCCAGGATTATGAATGCAATCATGTTCACACCTCTGATGTTCCCATGTTTTCTGATGATTAACTTCATGCCTGTCTTGCCTCTACTTCCTTTCCTTTTCCTAATCTTTCTTCTTGTTCCCAAGCTTTTCTTGCTAATCTTCAAATGATCACTGAGCCTACATCTTATAAAGAGGCAGCTTCTATTCCTGAGTGGCAAGAGGCTATGAATGCAGAATTTACTGCATTAAATGCCACCAACACATGGGACATTGTGGAATTACCTCCTAGGAAGAAGCCTATCAGGTGTAAATGGGTGTATAAAGTCAAGTATAATGCCGATGGATCCGTGGAAAGATGCAAGGCTAGACTGGTTGTTAGAGGAGACACTCAGGTAGAGGGTATTGATTTTACAGAAACTTTTTCTCCTGTCATCAAAATGACAACAATTAGAGCTTTGATTTGTGTTGCTACTAAACAACATTGGGAAATGCATCAATTAGATGTCAATAATGCATTTCTTCATGGTGATTTGGATGAAGAAATTTATATGACATTTCCTCCTGGTATGACTGCTGATAGTCCTCATAAAGTTCTCAAGTTGAAAAAATCACTTTATGGTCTCAAACAGGCTTCTAGGCAGTGGTATGGTAAGCTTTCTCATGCTTTGAAATCCAGGGGATATGTCAGGTCCCCTAATGATTATTCCTTGTTTTCCAAAACTATGTGATCTTCTGTTGTACACTTAGCAGTTTATGTTGATGACATCTTGCTCACAGGCAATAATTCTGATGAGATCATTGCTCTGAAATCTTTTCTAAATGATACTTTTAAGATCAACGATTTGGGTTTCTTGAACTACTTCTTGGGTATAGAATTAATCAAAATTCCCACTGGTCTTATAATGACTCAAAGATCTTTTGCTACTACTCTCCTCAAGGAATTTGATTCCTTTTCTGTCACTCCTGTTTCTTCTCCTCTACCTCCTTCCTTATCTTTGAAACCTGATGATGGCATTTTATTGTCTGATCCTCTTGCTTATAGAAAACTTATAGGCAAGCTCAACTATCTCACACATACCAGGCCTGATCTCTCCTTTACTGTTCAATACTTAAGCCAGTTCATGCAGCATCCTCATCAACCTCACATGGATGCAGCCTTACATACTCTGAGATATATCAAAGGTTCCATTGATCAAGGCTTATTTTTTAATTCTACCTCAGATTTTTCCTTAGCTGCATACTGTGATTCTGATTGGGCTGCTTGCCCAATCACGAGGCGGTCTGTTAGTGGATATTTCATCTCCTTAGGAGGCTGTCCCATTTCTTGGAAGTCAAAAAAGCAACCCACTATATCCTTAAGCTCAGCTGAAGCTGAGTATCGTTCTATGCGAAGAGTCACAGCTGAATTGGCTTGGTTGACCCGTTTATTAGCAGAATTTCAAGTCCCTAATATTCTTCCTGTCCCACTCAAATGTGACAATCAGGCTGCTATTCATATCGCCAAAAATCCTATTTTTCACGAGAGAACCAAGCATATTGAGATTGATTGTCACTTTGTAAGGGATAAAGTTCAAGATGGTTTGATTAAGCTTGTGCATACTCCTACTCACTCTCAACTTGCAGATGTGTTTACCAAGAGCCTCCCTAGAGCTTGCCATCAGTTTCATGTCTCCAAGTTGGGTTTGGCAAACTCCAACTTGCGGGGGTCTGTTACCGGGTCACATGATGAACAAAATAAAAATAAAAAGGAGCCGGGGTTCGAACTAATGCTGCTACACAAATTCAACCAAGTTATAACAAACCGGGTTAAACCCGTGTGCTCACTGTTTTGTTACAAGATCCGCGTGCTTATGTTTGTATGGGTCGGAGGCAGTTAGAAGTTTGTTATTTAAACTTTACCATAGTTTAGTTAACTTAACCTCTGGTTAATAGTTAGTTGGTAGTTAGCAGTGTTAGTTTGTATATATGATAGATTTTCAGCTGTGCAATGCAATGAAGATACTTCAATTGCTCAATTTGTTCTCTCGTTTACTTTCTCTCAACACTACTCGAGTCTAAACAACCTCACTCAAAAATCCTAATAGTTTGTTAACAACTAAATAAAGTTATTGAACACTAGAAAGAGTCCCTTGAAGTGTTAGGATAACCGTT
>JBCNJP010000003.1:19222393-19249247 GCA_039602395.1 Deinandra increscens subsp. villosa
GTGCAGATGTGGACGTTTTGATGAAAAAGAAGTTGGGCGAGTCTTCGTCCACCGCAAGGAGTTCGGCATCGGAAAAGACGTTGGAAATGATGTCGGATTTTCAAGCCAATTGGATCAAAGAAAGGGAGCTTAAGGCAAAGCTTCGGGACGAAACCTTTGGAAAGAAGCAAGCGATGTACGATGCGGTGAAAACTACAATGGAGGCTCAACGTCAAGTGATCGAGTTCAAACAAGCACGTGAACGACAAGAGAAAAAAACACGTGATCTCGAGATATTTATGAAACCGCATAATGATGTTGATCCTCAATTCCTACCGCTTGTTCTTGAACAAAAAAGAGAAATCGCGGAGGAATACGGATGGGATTGCAACTTTTAGTTGGTTTTTTTTTTAAATTGTAGTCGCCTTTTTTTTATTTTATTTCAAGTATTGTATCGTTTAATTTCTTAATATTAGTGGTTTGTTTTTTTTATAAAAGTTGTTAAAAAAAAAAAAACTAAATTTTCGGTGGCTTCCAAGCCACACCACAACCATACCATGTGGTGTGGCTTGAAGCCTTGCCCAATTTACCAATTTTGACATGTCGCAATATTATTCGGTGGGTAGCATGACTTGGGGAAGCCTTGTGGCAACCATACCCCCTCCCCTTAGTTTAATATATGTTGCAGATGTGTTGCACAATTGTCAAACTATCCTTCAAATATTAAGATGGATGTTGTTTCATGGTAAAAATTTAACCTATCCAACCCAAAGTCATGATTCAGCTATCTTTTTTAACAAGAATATGTAAATATATTAATGCTAGGTTCATACGTTGTATACTTTATGTATACTTTATGGAACATTTCCTCTTGTCACTTAGTTCTTACTATAAAGAATAAAAACATGTTGCACACATAATATGAATATATTGTGAAGAAAACATGAACCGATGAGGTCACAACTAAATAAATAAACTATAATAATGAACATAGTAACACCATATGTGTTCTGCCTGTAAAATAAAGAAATTGAGATCAAGTCGTAAACTTGATAGGATGCCATGAAATTTAGATGGTGATGGGTGTTGATACTTTGAATGGAATTTTAGTCATTAAAACCCGACCTGACCCGAAAAGTCTACAAAGAGATGATGAAAATCCGAGCACCTAAAAAAAGCGACCCCATGAAATAACCAAAATCACATAATCAGTTGATTATTGTAACAATCGTATCACCTATTCAAGTATTTAACAAGATTAACAACAAAAATAAATCTATTTTAAATGGAAGAACAGTTCTCAAAAATCTATTTTAGTCAAATCTGTTTTAATCACTTCTTTTCTGAACCAATAAATAAAGGATTAAACTGCAGCTGGTTTGTTATCTCCATGTTTACAAGGTGGAGTTCCTTGGTTTTCATTCTTCAGATCATTTCCAGCCACCAAAAAGTATGCAGTATGCCTACAAACCAACCAAAAATGTATAAAATTTTCTGAAAACAATATGCGATAAACAAACCTATAACCATGGCAAAAAAAAAGCAAAAAAAAAAAAAGAAAAGAGCCATCTCTACCTGAAGAAATTTAGCATTCTGGTTTTTGATTCATGATCAATATCATTGGTGTTATCTAATGCTTGTTGCATGTGGTGTAGCCACCTCTCCGCCGCCTTATGAGTCACCGGAAATGGGCGGTGACGGCCTATAAGAGCTGGGTGACCTGGACATAAGCGTTTTCGAGTTAATACAACTTTTTTGGCATAAACTATTTGTTTTTATTTTTAGTTTTAAATTACACATAAGTGTCTGCAATAACTATAACATATAACATATTGTATAATGTATATACTTGAAGATAGGCTAAATTATGCTAACCTTTCCTTTGAGAGTACAAAGGAGGCCCTCCCATTCTTTGCACAAAAAACTCATACTGATTCTGAATTGCATCTTCCTTATTAGAATCCGCAAAAATAGACCTAAACCACTCTTCTTGATCATCATAAACCCTAGTTTACATCCAAACAAAACCCTTGTCATTAAATTATTTCAAGAACTCCAAAGTAGTACTACTCTGAGTTGACTTTATGTAGTCAAACAAGTCATTTTACTTGATTTGAAATCAAGAAAGATTTGATCAAACTGAAGATGAAACACTTGGAGGTTTTGTTTGTCTTCTTCTAGTTCTAGAAAGGGAACTTATCACAAATATAATGATTGAAATGATAAGCAGTAAATCCAAAGTATTGCTACTCTGAGTTGACTTTATGTAGTCAAACAAGTCATATACTTGATTTGAATTAATGCAGAATCACTTAACTAGAGGGGAAACAAGAGTAATATGCTAAATTCAGAGAAAATCTTCAAGCCAACATACACATCATTTCATAAAGGGTAAAAAGTGTTGTGATTTTAGTATCATCATTACTGTTTTAGAATAATTAGATTTTCTTGAGACCTTCAAATGAGAGTAAATATTGATATGGAGAATTCATTTGGTCTATTAGATACACAAGTTCAAGTTATAAATTCAATGATCATTTTCACAATTTTGACCTGAAAGTCAAAATTCATTTCTTGATTCGGATCAAAAGTAGCTAAAGAGAACTTCAATCAACCAATCTAAAGCATCAAAACAGATCGCAAATCTCCATACTCATTAGTTCAAAAAGAACAATACTATAAAACTATAAAAGCAGCAAAAAGAGTTGTAACTTGTGTTATATGTTTGACTATTACAGGTCAAACCTGTTACTTTTCAAACCATAAGTTTAGTAACATGCCAAGTTTCCCAGAAACAATTGCAGAAATAGATAGACATGAAAACAATGAGTTTGATATGAGAAATTGAAGACGAAAACCTGGTGTAGAAATCGGTGGATAGATTGATGAAAGCCTGAAGCCCTAGCTTCTCGAAAAGATTAACTTCGTCGATGGCGAAGGCGTCTTCCTGCTTCACGCCGCTCCATTCGGAAGCCTTCTGTTGCAGAGTCTGCATATCGCCGATTGGATTGCAGGAAGTATGGGTGGTTGTATTTATAGGCTGGTTGGCGGCGCGTGGGAGGAACGCTTTTCTTGGGAATTGATGGAGTCAAAACCCCCAACGACTATGACACACAGAAATGGGGGTTGAAGAATCTGTGGGCTCGCTAAATCTTTATAGTATTCGCTGTTTTGCAAGATTAGTAGGAACCGGATTCGGTTGGATTTAATCCAATGAGTGGGTAATCATTGGATTATTATTATTTTTTTTTTTGGGATTTTCAACCGCGATTATATTAAGAGGGACAAACTCCTAGTAAGAAGCTAGAGCAACCAAGAATAAAGACATTACATCGAAAAAGATAACCATTCAGCCCAACCAATCGAACGATCCGAACAACGATTACAATACCAAAGAAAACTCCAAATCTTAATTTCACATAAAACCCTTTGCACCTAAGGTGGCCTATGATTAAAGATAGCATTGTTCCTCTAGATCCAAATGCACCAAACACCAGTCAGAAAAATGATAGACATCGTCGTCTTCTTCCACGTGGGGAAGGAAAAAGAGTTGTGAACTTTTAGCAAGTCATCCACCGAGAAAGCAAAGACCGAAGGGAGACGACACCACTGCGTCACGAGTTACCAGACCGTATCGAAAAATTGATAACAAGTGAACAGATGGCTCACCGACTCCATCCCGTCACCACAAAGCTCACACGCATCTAAGAGCACACAAATGTTCCTATAAGATAAAACATCATTCGTGGGGAGACGGTCCGGCGCCGCGCGCCAAGCCAAGACATTCAACTTCGTCGAAACACATTTATTCCACACAAAACTAGAAGGTATGTCGCTGGCCATCAGATACAAAATGGCCCTTTTCAACGATTTAACCGTAAATTTCCCATCGGTTTCGTCCGTCTATCTCCACACCCCATTAACCAAGGACAGTTTCTCATGTAGTCTTATACCCCACTGCCAAGAGTAGAAATTGATTTGGCGATTGGCCCTCCACATCCCAGTAGCAGCAGGTTGCAAAGGAATGAGAGGAGGAGGAACAGACCTCGAATGAATGCTAAAAATCACTCTGCGCCATAGCTTGTCCGGCTCCTAATTGAACCTCCAAATCCACTTCGCGAGCATGCTTATATTAGTCATTTCCAAAGCAACCAACCCTAATCCCCCGTCTTTTTTGGGCCTAAGGACTTTGTCCGAGCCACCCAATGGATCTTGACTTGTTCCGAGTTGCCGCCCCAAATAAAATTGAAACGAATTCTTTGCAAAGATTCTAAAACACATTTTGAAGCCTAATAAAGAGAGAAAAAATAAGTTGGAATACATTCCATTACCAACTTAATAAGAACGAAGCGACCACCCATAGAGAGATGTTTGGCTTTCCAAACCGAAAAACGATGTTGGAAGGTGTCAATGATCTTTTTCCAATGTTTTTTCAAATTCATGTTCGCCCCAACTGTAACAGCCCAGACCCGTCGCACCAAGATATTGTCCGCTTTGGCAGCCGGCATGCCCTCAGGCATCCGCCCCTCACGGATTTAAAACGCGTCTTGGTAGGGGAGGTATCCACACCCTTATAAAGGCATGCTTAGTTCCCCTCCCCACCAATGTGGGATGTTACAATCCTCCCCCCTTAGGGGACCAGCGTCCTCGCTGGCACACTGGCCGACGACTAGCTCTGATACCATCTGTAACAGCCCAGACCCGTCGCACCAAGATATTGTCCGCTTTGGCAGCCGACATGCCCTCAGGCATCCGCCCCTCACGGATTTAAAACGCGTCTTGGTAGGGGAGGTATCCACACCCTTATAAAGGCATGCTTAGTTCCCCTCCCCACCATTGTGGGATGTTACACCAACCAACATGCCAAGATAGTCGAAGGGGAAATCGGTAACCTTACACCTGAACAAGGCCGCCTTAGCATCAACATCTGACATAACCACATTAATCCCCGTCAACCCACACTTATGAAGATTGACCCTTAGCCCGGAAACGAGAAAAGAATCCCCATAAAAGTCGTCTCAAATTGAGGAAATTACTCATCAACCATTGCCCCAAAATCATCACGTCATCCGCAAAGAGAAGATGAGAGATGACCGGGCCATGTTGAGGGAGTTGAATACCATGAAAAATACCCATGCTCAAAGCTTTGAACATCAACCAATGGAAAGCTTCCATTGCAATAATAAAAATGTAGGGTGATGGCGGGTCGCCTTGCCTAACGCCTTTATACCACAAACTCTCCGGAAGGAGACCCGCTCACAAGCACGGAAGATCTAGAAGCGACTAACACACCCCGCACCCACAATCGCTATCTCAGGGGAAAATTCTTTGATTGAGGATCGAATCAATGAAGTCCTAATCCAGAGAATCATAAGCTTTATTAAAATCAATTTTAAAAATTAAAGCTTTGAATTTACCTTTTTCAACCATGAAAGAATCTCATTAATAATGAGAGGCCCATCGACGATATTGCGACCCGTCACGAACGCCATTTGGGTGTCCGAAATAATGTTATTTATAACTTTTTTAATCCGATTCGCCAGTACTTTAGATACCACTTTGGTTATGCAACCCATAAGAGTGATAGGACAGAAATCCCCAAACGATTGCGGGTCCTCAATTTTAGAAATAAGGCAAATAAAGGAAGAAATACAACTTTTTCTAAACATCTCGTCGCAATAAATACTGTCCAAAACAACTTTGAAATCACTTCCCAGCAATGCCAAAAAATGATTAATGAACCGAAAATTATATCCATCCGGATCGGGGGCTTTATCAGAACCACAATCTGAAACCGCCGACTTAACTTCCTCAATGGAGAAAGGAACAATGAGCTCTGTAGCGTCGGTGGGCGATAATTGATGAATTCCAAGACACCGCAACATTGGCCTCCGACCACTACATGATTGGAATTTATGTTGAAAGATGATCCGAGTCTGATTCTTTATTTCTTTGGGCTCCATGATCCTTAAGTTCTCGTACCGAATACCACTAATGCGATTGGTGGCGCATTTGGCTCTCATGATGCCATGAAAGAAAGCCAAATTTTCATCACCCTCGATAGCCAACGGATTCTAGCTTTTTGGGCAAGGTTCGCCCAGTGATTACTGAAAAGTGAATCCAGATCCTTTTTGTTGCGACCCCTTTCTTCCAATTCATTAAAGGAGAGCACCCTGACTTCTGAGGTAGCATCCCATTTTTGATATTTAAGTTCGAGATCACATATTTCAGCATTCACCTTATCTCTAGCTTGAAATGACCATTTCTTCAGCTCCTCCTTAATGCATTTCAACTTGCAATGTAAGACATGATCCGGTTTGCCTATAATTTTACACCTAGCAATAGCACTGCTCACAACATTATAAATCTCCGGGTGGGACAGCCATGACGAGAAGAATCTGAATGGCGTGGGTCCAAAATCCATTGAAGAAGTTTGGAGAATCAAGGGGTTATGATCGGACCAGAGTCGCGGAGCCGCAACAAGAGAAGCATTCGGCCATTTGTGAAAAAGTCGTTGCAAACCAAACACCGATCAATCTTACTGAAGTTGATGCCTTGGTCGTAGGAGAAGATGAATCGCGAACCTCCCATATTGTATTCCATCAAACTAGCCTTCTCAATAAAATCATTGAAAACCTCCACCCCTTTAGCGTTGAAAACCGAGTATAAACCATCCTCAGGATATCGAACTTCATTAAAATCATTAATTAACACCCAAAGGCCAGAATGTGATCCATAATCTCCAAAATCTGATCCCAAAGAGCCCGCTTACCATGAGCAGATTGCGGGGCATAAATGTATATCACATTAATCACACACTGAAACCCCACCAGAATACTCGAAACAATCAGAAGATTAAGGTGTTTAACACAGGCCTACACCGAGAAAATAGTCGGATTCCAGATGGAGATAATACCCCCCGAGCTCCCCGACGCCGGACACCTGTCCCAATCATAGGTCTGATTGCCCCACAGGCTACAAATAGGGCACCGCGAAGCTTCTGAAACTTTGCTTTCTTGAATAAAAAGAAAGGATGGTTTGTGAGAATACTTTAATTGAGATATCCACTCCACTTTAGATCTGCCCAACCCCTGTTGTTGTAGATTCAAGATCTGTGCGTCGTGTGAAGTATCAAGTCAAGACAAAGATCAAGATCAAGACAAGGTTGGCAACCCACTTTCACCCGGACCACACAGGGTCGCTTGAACTACCATCCGGCTGAACTGGTTCCGCTTGAACCTGTTCTTCCGGTTCAACTAGCCACTCCGCTTGAACCTGTCCGCCTGGACTTCAACCGGACCAACTTCCGGTTGAACTTAAAAACAATAAGGCGGCTCTCAAGCGGCTCGCTACTCGATCTAGCTAATTCGAAAGAGAAACAAGTAATTAACCGATTGTTTTATTGATCAAACAAACAATGGCAATCAATAGACACTCAGAAATGACTCAGAGAATACACCACAGAAAACACACTTTAGCCGAACCTGAGGTTCGGATCAGACGAACTTCAGGTTCGCCTGAGGTTTGGCCAGTCGCTATATATAGATGTTGTGTCTTTGGAGGTTCGGACGATCAGAATTCAATTTTTCAAAATGTCGGAATTTCAAGCGTTTTATGCAGAATGCAATGTAAACAATGTTGAACTTTGATAACGAAATCGGAACAAGTCAGAAAGTTCCCAAGTTGTTGAAGTTGGAAGACTACCAAAATTGGAAGCAACGATTTTTTGCCTACATAAGCACGAATGATATCGATTTGTGGATTCCGATTAAGAAGCTTTACCAACATCCAACTGATCAAGGAGATTTCAAAGAAGTTCATACCTTCGACATTGCTGAAAGAAAATCATATGAGCTTGAACAGAAAGCATTTGGTTATCTTACGATGGCATTACCCACTGAGTTGTTACATCAATTTAGTACTTGCAAGAAATAAAAAAAATTGTGGGATGCTTTATCAGCAAGATGTGAAGGGAATGATCAATACAAAAAGAGTCGGAAGAAGGTATTAAGTAAAGTGTTTGAATTTTTCAACATTACGAGAATGAAAACATCACGACTCTTGTATCAAGATTGTCACATCTTATAAGTGAATTGAAGATTGTGGGAATTGAGAAAACGGATGAAGAGTTAAAAGAAAATATTATGGAGGCGTTACTAGAAAAATAGGAAAATTATGTGTTGTTGCTTACACATGATAAAGAATTTTCCACATTGACATTTCATGATCTAACTGGTAAACTTCATGCTCGTGAGATGGAAATGATGAATTTCAACAAGACCAAAGCAAATCCGCAAAATCCAGAATTGTATCATGGTGAGAATGCTACTAGTATGACGGCTAAGACTAAACGAAGTCTGAGTTCTGCACCACCTACTGCTTTCATTGGAAATATTTCTAGAAATTCTAAGAATAATTCATCACGGGGTTGTAGCTTTACAATTCCAGAATCATCAAATCGGAATGCTTTTTCTGCTGAAACAACAGATGATTGTGCTAAAATGATTGTTGCTTAATATCTTCATCTTTTGGATTGGTTATCAAAAATGTTGCTGATGCAAAAATAACAAGGGATGATCTTGATGAACTGGATGATGATCAATTAAATGAATGGAATTATCTTGGCAATATGTTATGCTGGGTCAAATATCAAAAAGGTTTTTCAAGAAAAATGGAAGAACTACTTATGATTTTAATGGAAGATTGGGTTTGACAAATCTAAGTTGAAATGTTACAAGTGTTCCAAACTTGGACATTTTGCTTAAGAATGTCAACAGACACATGTTAACAAACCTGGTTTCACATCTAATACTAGTTCTCAACCGTCTTCAAGCAATTCAAACAAGACAACTTTAACGGTTCAAAATGATGGTGTTTATGATTAGGGCAAACATTTTGACACATCTACTTTGATTGCCACTCATGATCAACAAGATGACTACTGTTCAGATTCAAGTTCAGAACCAAGTTCCTACGAATCAGCTAAAAATATGGAATTGTTGAAAGAAAATACTTCATTTTTGAATGAAATTAGCAAGCTTTCTGATGAACTTAAGTTGGTGAAGGAGGATTTGGAAGTTTCTAAGAAAAATGAGAAAGATTTGGCTGTGAAAAATGATTTGTTGGAAAAGGAGATTACATTGCATACCAAAGTTCTTCAATATGTAAATAATGATTTGGAGGTGTTTAAAAAGAATGAAAAGGATTGTGAAGAACGAATTGCTAAATTGATTGAAGAAAAGGAGGAATTGGTTAAAGAAGTAAATAAATGGAAAGATGAAGCAGAAGATGCTGCTAATGATTTTCAAAATTTGTTTGATAAATCAAAAACTAAGCTTGATTTGCTCACAAAGAATGCTGAAGAATATGATGTTAAGATTGAGGCATAACAAGTTGATATGGAGAAGTTGTTGGATGAGAAGATAAAGTTGGTTAGTGTTAACAAAGTGCACACTGCGAATCTTGAAATCCAAAAGCGAAATGAGGTTAAATTGAAGAAAGAATTGTTTGATGGGCTCGAAAATCTCCGATTGCAAAAGTTTGAAACATATAAGGTTGCAAAGTGATTGATAGCTACCGAGAAGGAGTTAGCTGAAGCCCAACAACATATTTCAGATTTAAAGATTCAAGTGATTGATGCTAATCGGCTGCTGAATAATGTTTCAAATTCGCAATTGTTCACAAGTTTCTTAGCAAATGATGTCAATTTTGAAAAGATGTTTGATAAGACAGCATTACCCCCTGCAAATATCAAAGAAGTTGTTAAGGATGTGAAAGAAAAGGTGGAAGATTATGATTATTCCAAGTTTACATCCTCAATTTCTGATGAAGAGAAGGTTGTGAAAAAGAAGAAGCATAAGAAGAAAGGCAAGAAGAAGAACATGCAAGTTGAGGTTCCTAAAACTCCACAGTTCGTATCCGGTTCTACGTCGACAAAAAATGAAAATTTAGCTACATCTAGTGAGAAGATTCGTTCTCAACCTGAATTTGATGAGATGATTTTTTATGAGCAGAAAAATGTTAATGAAGTCAAAGCTGAAGTTTCAAGGTTGGCAAAGAATGGACATTAGACTTCAAGTTCTAAGGAAAATATTTCTTGAAAGAATGTTGGATTAGGTTTTCAAGCATTGAATGTTCAAGCTGAAGACGTTTCAGTTTCTAAACCACAAGATTTGAAGAAGCTCAAAATGAAGCAAGTTAAGAAGGAAAATTTAAAGGCTAAAAAGGTTCGACCCGAGAGGTTTTACAAACTTAAGGGCTCGGAACAATTATTTTCTGATCAAGAATTTCCGCTTCATTGCATCGATGCACGAAAGATTTCTGAAGTCTTTGTTAAGGATGTTGCTTCACCAAACCTGAACAATCATAATGCAAAATTTTATTCTGATGGTTCTTATTCTCAAAGCCCAGCATCTAAATGGGTTCATGACCATATACATCAGTTATATGATTCTTCTTTTGGTTATTTTAGGGATATTCATGTTTGTGAATCTATGCAGTCACCCAGAAGGTGGGAGAAAACTAAACGTATCTGTTATATTTGCCACAAACAAGGACATATGGCAAAGGATTGTCCAACTCCTGCTGTTTCAGATCCAAGATTTCAAAAGACACCAGTTTTTGGTAAACCTGACAAACCAAAGTTCTTTGATGAACAAGGCAGAGTTTTTAATGAAGTCGAGCCTACATTCTTTTTGAAACAAAAACGTTTTGTTCCTATTTTCCAAAAGATTCAAAATATAGGTTCATCATCACAGCCACCTGTAAGTAATTCATCAAAAACTGAATTTCCAAAACAACAACAATTCTGGAAACCAAAGGTGGTTTCAAAGCAAAACCAGGACACTGGTCGACGAGAAGCAGTCGCTTTGGCTCAAGTTAAAATCTAATGAGTTTGACCAGTGTGCAGGTACTTCTAGAAGACCTATCGAAGATTGCAAAGTTGTTGATGGAGGAGTATTCTGCTTAACTTAAATTTCATGAAATATATTTTTCTAACATGCAAGTTTTTCTGGAACTTTCAAATGCAAGGTATCCGTGTTGGTTGATCAATTTTCTTTTCTTTACGTTTCGTTTGTGTTTTTCAAAAGAAAATTGTAAAAGCAAAAAATAAAGTCTTGTTTTTGTAAAATGAAAAATTCAAAAATAGAGTTTTTTTTTTTTCATTTTAAGGGGGAGAATTGCATGTAAGGGGGAGAAATTGAGAAAATGCATGTTATGGGAAGAAGATGAATACATTGAAATATATAAGGAATGTGAATACATGCAAAATATATAAAATTTTGAGAAATTGATCATTAGGAATTGATGGTACATTGGCTTATGTTTCCGACTCAAGGATAGAGTAAATGAAAAAGCCATAAGATCATTGTTTGATGTGCTTGGTAGGCTTGGCAAATCAGAAAGTATTCAGATGTGATATACACTAAATACTAATGCTTGACCATGTGGATAACATCTTGATGCGTATTTCATGACAAAAAGAAAAATAAGTGTGAAAATCAAAATGAGAAGTCACTGTGTACACATGTGTTCATTTTGCAAAGATTTAAACTTGTTTGATTTTTTTTATTTTCTCAAATGATCGGACTTTCTCAGCGTATCAAAAGATCGATTTGATCGTTGCTCATTTGACGTTCTACTTTATTTTCTTTGGTGTTTCATATAACTCACCGGACTTTCTCTGCGTGTACGGGGGTACCGACCTGATTGTTGTTGGGTTATACAATTTCAACTTGTTTTATCTTTCTTATTTTGTTAAATCCGAGGCCTTATCTGCGTATCAAAAGATCGACCTTAAGGTAGACGATTTAATGTTCTTATTTCTTTTTGCATGAAACACAGTTGATAATATCATGAAAACATTATGCTTTGTGATAATCACAAGTGTAATCATACAAGAAATGAAGTAATCACACAAGAAAAAGAAAATGTCTGAATATGTCTGATAGTGTGGGATACACTGGCCAAAGTAAAATCTAATCAATACCTTAACATATCCAGATGTTATGAGTATGATTCTGCCTGAGTTTAAGATGGACAAACTCTACCGGCAATCAGCATGACTTATGTGCTTCAATTAGTTGAAATCGAAGTGTAGTTTAGTGTGTCATGTCTAATATGATTCCGTATAGTGATCTTTCTCATACAAAAAATAGTGTTTATTTCAGTATTGCAATTTCATTTCATTTCAGAAAAGTACAAAAAGATTTTTGGTGTGTTTTAGCATAAGTTTGAAAAATCAAAAAGATTTTAGGTTTGTTTTGATATAAATTTCCTAAAAGCAAAAAAGATATTGCTTCTGTTTTATTTTCGATCTGATCAACACGTGATACAAATCAAAATTTCAAAATCATATCTTCAAGTCTCGAAGAGACGTTTTGCGCCAAGATTATTTAAATTTTGAGCAGGTTGCTAGAGTGAAAGATGTCACAACTTCAAGTCTTCTAAAGCTGCTGATAGAGACAGAGATACACCAGACATTGTCAAGTATTCAAGATCAAGTTATGATCAAGTTGAGGAAGATTTTGTTCGAAGATTCATTTCATTGGACGAACGGATTCTACACTTGAGGGGGAGTTTGATTGCAAATATAGTTTTGATGATGTTGAAGAGATACTGCACATGACGAGGGGGAGTTTATAAATTCAAGTTTTGTGCGTCGTGTTATGTATCAAGCCAAGACAAAGATCAAGATTAAGACAAGGTTGTCTGCTAGCCGAACCTGGTCCGAACCTGAGGTTCGGATCAGACGAACTTCAGGTTCACTTGAGGTTCGGCCAGTCGCTATATATAGATGTTGTGTCTTTGTAATCTAAGACAGGGAGAGGCTGAGCGTGTGAGAATAGTGCTAAAGTGTGTGTTTTTTGTGGTGTATTCTCTTAGTCATTTCTGAGTGTCTACTGATTGTAATTGTTCGTTTGATCAATAAAACAATCGGTTAATTACTTGTTTCTCTTTCGAATTAGCTAAATCGAGTAGACAATCCGATGCTCACGCATTTTCAATTGTTGATAGACAAATAATCCATCAGATCAACTCGCAGACATCAGACTCCTTAATGACGTTAGCCGCCTGATCTTTGCATCCATCAAACTCCATTCCCACACATTCACCAATTTTAATAGTACATGACACCTCCTCTGCCAATTGACAAGAGCTCCAATCGACATCCAATTTCATCTCCCCCTCCATTGTTTTTTAAAAGCAATCGACAACAAGTAAGAAGCTAGGTAGTCACCAAACGTTACAAAGATAAGGAGTTTCAAGAATCCCAATTCACATTTACATTTTTACAACGATTACCAAATCAAATATAATTTCAATTCTTGATCTCCTTGACGACGTTGTGGATAGACGGTCTTTTTTTATTAAATACCACATTGTTTCATTGCTTTCAAATTACCCATTAACCCGTGAGAAAAATAGTGTTAATCGTCATTGCTTTTCTTCCCGTAATCAAGTCCTTTTTGTGAATTTTGGAGGAGATCCCGGACATAAAAAGCGAACACTGGGGTAATTTGCACCATTGGCCAATTACTTGCCACACGATATCAGGGAAGAAGCAGGCTGTGAAAATGTGAATAATGTGCGGGCGGTGTATATAAAAATATGACAATTATGAGTCAGTTTTGACACCACTATTGCTCAGGCTTTAAATTTATAAAACACGGTAACTAAACAATAACCATACACTACACAGCTGGGAAAGTGCACACATCATTGACGTAGTATAGTGATGGTAAGATACCGAGGTCGTCCGACACAAGAAATGGAGAGCTCTTGATACTTCACCTTTATTAACGTCTAACCAAATCTGAAAGGTATGAAACGGGTTAATTAAACTACAAATAAGAAAATGAGATGAAAGTGGGTTTTAAGTTAATTTAATCAAAGATAATATTACTTGGGAGGACTTGCCGAGGGCTGGGTTAGTAACCATATTGTAAATAAACTTAGCCTTAAAATTGATATTTTTAAGTTCAAAAGGCCCACCTCTCTGCCTCAAATTCTTATAGTGCGCCTCTCTCGTTAGTCACCTGTGAAAATGACTTCCGAGATGACCGTCTGTAAATAACAAATAAACTGTGTGTGATTGCTATTTACTTGTAGGACCTTATGGTCTAAGTATCGTTACACTTGGATACGTTATCATAAACCCGCAAGGAAAAAACCCACACACCTAATTATATTATTGAGTAAACATTTTTATAAGGGACTAAGATCTGTTTCCACCCATGCACCGCTCTTGCGCATGCAAATATTTTGGGTATTGTTACGGGTACTATGTCGGGTAATTCAGGATGGGTATCAGGCCGGGTATCAACTAATCCCATGCCCGTTCACGAACCCGGAATTTTTTTATTTATCAATCCTATACCCGTTCCCATACCCGAATATCCGGGCCTATACCCGACCTGGATGACTTGGGTTTAGGGTATACTCGTTGGGCCTGGGCTTTTTTGCCATCCCTGGAGCTATGCTTACTTCAGTTTCATGATGTTTATTGATAGAAACCAAATGCTCATATATATAGCCTACTACCAATAAAAAGGAAATAAATAATAACTAAATTCCTAACAACCTGGAGGAGAACTTGGTCATCCCACGTTTCATATTATTCATCAACTAATTGACTACCTAATCAAACTAACTATTCAAATAAAAATGAAATTAAATGTAGCCATCTGCATGCATGCGATCAACTAATATCTAGGCTTGGTGACCCCTACATATTCTTCTTGGACTCAAGTAAGTCGAGCTTAAACTTCTTAGGTGACCCAGGTACGTAACAATCCACCCTCTTACACTTGCCTTTTCCTTAAGGCAAAACACCAGATAAGGCTCCTTGGGATGTAGTTCCGCGACTCGAGTGAGTTTTAGTTCATCCAAACCGAAGCGTTTCAAACTGTGTAACTTGTTGGACGAATTGGTGAGATGGAATCCAAATAGTAAGTTTTTGAAAGTCAAACTCTACCGGGACTAAGGTCTTCAATCGTTGAGTACCTAGGACTATCGGGTAAGCAACAACGGGTAAAACAAACAAACTAGTAGTGACGGTATACCCCGAAACAAAATCATGAGGTTCCTGACCCGACTGATACAAATAAGTGTATCATTACTAGCGACCTCCACGTCGAACTTCACATCATTTGCAACTGTGAGTCCTAATTGATTAACCAAGGATTGAGATAGGAAATTATGTGTACTGCCACCATTTATCAACACTACAACCGCATGCTCACCAATCTTACCCGAAAATCGGAGAGTTTGGGGAAGACTGGCACCCGAAGCAGCAAGAAAGGAAATCTCGACTTGAAAACCTCCCAGCATCGGATCAAGAGGTTCTTCTACTTGACCCTTATTCTCTATCTCACGTATGTCGTTAATCAATGAAGAGTTGAGGCTTGCGACACTTACGTCCCTGCGTATAGAGTTCATCACAATAATAATATAGGCCCTTGTCACGACGTACCCGAGCCTCAGTAGTAGATAGTCGATGAACTGGGTTAGGGGATGGAAGAGCAAGCAGTTGTGTTGGAATGGAACCCAATATTCCCGAGGTG
Source organism: Deinandra increscens subsp. villosa (assembly GCA_039602395.1). Lineage (NCBI taxonomy): Eukaryota > Viridiplantae > Streptophyta > Magnoliopsida > Asterales > Asteraceae > Deinandra > Deinandra increscens. Next base: position 19,237,939 of record JBCNJP010000003.1, read on the forward strand.
GACGACAAATTTGTAGAGGATCTAGAATTATGGAGTCCATATGCAGTGAATCTTGCCGCCCATTTAATTCTCCTTGTTGCAGATTAAAATTTTCTTCAACCAACATGACCAAGCCAATTGCATCCGCCAAATAACGCAGCTTTTTGAGCTTGACTTCCAATCGCACCTCATCCATCAGACCTCCGATAAAACACCATAGCAGAACACTCTCTGGAAGGCCATCAACACAATGCTATAACCGTTCGGAAGCCTCTATATAAGCTGCCACCATCTCTTGTTTAAGCCGATAGAGTGATTACAAGGGATCCTCGTAATCAGTGGGTCTAAAACGACTTACTAAAGTAGTAGTAATTACGTCGACGTGAGAGGACCTCGTGCCTTCATATACCAATAGTGCCATTAAAGGGCGGTACCGTCTAGATGAAAAGAAGCCAAACTAAGTTGATCCGCTTCCGCCACATATTAAAATTCAAAATATTGTTCGGATTGGTAAATCCAACCTGTAGGGTCGTCATCGCTAAACCGGGGAAAATGAAGCTTTAGAGATGGTTACATCTCACCGCTGGACATGACCATCGTTCCCTTACCAGACCCGTAGCATGGAATGGTCCTTTCTTTTTGAGGGATTGAACTTCTTTCATCAACCGCTCGAACATAGTACTGAACTTCTCATAGTTATCTTAGGTCTCCTTCTGAAATTGTTCAAGAGATTTGATACGGGTTTCTATTGGATCAAGGCTGCTCTGATACCACTGATATGGTTCAAGAACAATTGAGATTAGAGAAATAGAAATAGAGAGACGTGAGGGAAAGAAGAGAGGGACGAGGAGGTATGTTTACTTCAAATTCATGATGTTTATTGATAAAAACCCAAGGCTCATATATATAGCCTACTACCAAATAAAAGATAATAACTAATAACCTAAATTCCTAATAACCTGGAGGAGAACTTGGTCATCCCACGCTTCCTATTATTCATCAACTAATTGACTACCTAATCAAACTAATAACTCAGATAAAAAAGAAATTAAATGTTGCCATCAGCATGCATGTAATCAACTAATATTTAGGATTGTTGGCTCCTGCATATTCTTCTTGGACTCCAGTATGTCAAGCTTGAACTTCTTAGGTGACCGGGTACGTAACAGTACACTACATGTTAGGTTTACTCCGCTAGTACTACTGCTTTGCCTGTTATAACCTGGGAAACAACAGGTCTCAATAGGAGACTCGAAATTTGTTTTAAAGGAATCGTGTTGAACACAAGCCTCAACCAAATTTCTTTAAATCCGTTTCTAAAATTCTTTAAATTATTTGATGCGAAATTTGTTTTTCTGAGAATCTTTATGCGAAATATGTCTTTCTAAGAAATCTTTATGCGAAATCTTTTCATCATTGCGAATACTTTCTGTTAAATCCTTATTTTCTGTGAAAAGATTAAGTTTTTGTGAAACATTATGTTTTATAAGCAGAAACTGCATTCCAACTGATTGCGAAAACTGAGTTTTATGAAATCTTTATTATATGTAATTTCGTTTTTGTGTTTCAATCCTTTCTTTGTATTGCATTTCAATATGTCGTTGTATTGTATCTAGTTCTTTTCAAGTTATAATCCTTTGCAATTTGTTTATTGTAACATTCATTTTGTAATAGCATAAGTTAGGGGTGTTCAAAACCGGATACCCGGAATTTCGGATATCCGAAAATTTCGGATATCAGTTTTCGTTGTCCAAGTCCAAGTCCGAAATTTCGGATATCCGAAATTTCGGACTGGACTCGGATAGTTAAAACGGATATCCGAAAATCCAGTTTTTTTTAAAAAAATCCACAATTTAACCAAAAAATACGACAAAACGACAAAACAAATAAACATAGTCCAAGTCTTTACATACAAATAAACATAAATTCGACCTAAAAAACGACAAAACAAATAAACATAGTCCAAGTATTCAATAATTCTTTATTTCTTTAATATAAAATTTGTTTTAATTTATTTAAATTTTCGGATACCGGGCATCCGAAACTTCCGAAAATTTTGTAAATTCTTGTCCAAGTCCGAATTTTCGGATATCCGAGTTTCGGATATCCGAAATTCCGGATATCCGAAATTTTCGGATAATTCGGATACGGAATTTCGGATAATTCGGATACGGATTCGGACTCGGATATTTTTGAACACCCCTAGCATAAGTGGTAATTCAAGTGTGTTATAATCCGACATTAAATACCAATTACTGTTACTGAACGAGTTAGGAGTTTTCAATCGATGTCCGGTTATAAACCATTTAAGCGGAACCAGGGTATATAGTCCAATTAACCGGTTATTACGGTTTAAAAAAACTACCGGTTTTATATCCCAAATCACTACGACATTTTTGGTAGTTTGTGGGCCTTATAAGGCTCGTAGTGTCGGTTCTACCAGGCCCAAAACCAGATCCGACCGGGTTACGTCACTCGAATACGTGTACCAAAGCACTCACTGCAAATTTATCTTTCCAAAAGCCCTAATTCGCTCTTCATCGTTCTTCGCCACAAACCCTAATTCGTTCTACAAATTTCCTATCTCACCGACAACAAAAGCCTTCGATATTATTATTCATTTCAAACTATTCTGTTTCAAGAACTCACCTGTTTTTGGTTGCAGAGATCGATTCCGATTCCCATTCCGATTCCGATTCCGATTCATCTGCGGCTAGTTGAATGGTTCCAATTGAATCTCCACGACTGATAATGGTTGAAGAGAAGGAGCAGCAACACAACACGAAACGACGGCGTCTTGCATGGGACGTAGCAGTATCACCTACAGATCAACAAGAGGTTCATTTCTGTTCGTAATCGCAAACTTAGGGTTTTTTGTTCAAGATTTGATTTTCTGATTTTATTTGCAGGCACAAGTACGGCAGCCTGAGTTGTGTCGCCGGATATCGCCCCCAAAAAGAGAGGATGATCGAGATGGACATTATACGTACGGTCTAGGGGAGAATCTAACTCCACGATGTGAGTTTTCATTGATCTTGAATCTAATTACGTTAAAATATGTTAAATTAATAGGTTAAACGTATGAATTAACCATTGGATTGTTTTTACTTTTATTTTGCAGATAAAATACTAAGCAAAATGGGTGAAGGTTAGCAGTAAAGTGTCCGGTGTCTGCAAAATCTTATAATTTTTATCACTCTTGTTTTGTGGGTATCAGCAAATTGCTAGTGCTGTAGGCACATTTGGTCGAGTTTTGGAATGTTGGGATCGAGAAACCCGCGAATATGTAGCAATTAAAGTAGTCCGAAGCATAAGAAAGTATCGGGATGCTGCACTGATCGAAGTTGATGTCCTTCAACAACTTGCCAAGAACAGTAAAGGCAGATCACTGTATGTTTCTTTTGCATCATCTCAAGTTTCATAGTTTATGAGTGTGTTATTTACTTATTTGTTTTGTTTGTGCAGCTGTGTGCAAATCAGGAACTGGTTTGATTATCGCAATCATATATGCATAGTAAGTGTCTCCATGACTACCTTATGTTTGGGTTCTGTATGTTTAATTTATTTTGTCGTTCTCTGTTTGATGGTGAGGTGTTGTTATAGTATATGTCGTAATGTTAAACTATAATTTATGGAGGCTGATTGCTATATGATCTTCATCCATAGCACTATCACTAAACATGAAAGAATGCATTTTCACTGGTGATCAGGTGTTTGAGAAGCTTGGACCAAGTTTATTTGATTTCCTAAAGAGAAATAAATACTCCCCATTTCCTCTGGATCTTGTTCGGGAAATTGGACGTCAGCTTTTGGAGTCTGTAGCATGTGTGTAGATTTAATTTTGGTCTTATAACTAACGAAAGGATTACCACAACCTTTTTGGGTAACATTTTTGTTATATATTATACTTGGCAGATATGCATAGTTTACACTTAATCCATACTGATCTGAAGCCGGAAAATATACTTCTTGTGTCTAATGATTATTTAAAGCTTCCTGGGTACAAGGTAGATGACTATTTGACCATTCGAGGTTGGACCCATTTTGAAAACGGTAGACCGGTTAAAATATTAAATTAGTTTTTGAAATGTTGCAGAGGACTTCTCAGGGTGAAATATATTATAGGTGCTTGCCAAAATCGAGTGAGATTAAGTTGATTGATTTTGGCAGTACTGCTCATGATACACAAAATCATAGCTCCATTGTTTCTACAAGACACTACCGAGCACCTGAAGTTATTCTAGGTGAAATGTCATATGAGTTTGTTTGATTGATCTTTGTATCTGTTATCCATAAGTTTGTATACCTAAACCCTTAAATATTAGGACCAGATTGATGTTATTTTTATTTACTGTACAAGATGTTTTCTGCATTTTCTCTTTCAATGTTTTTATAAGTGGGCTTGTTATTTTTTCAGGGCTTGGTTGGAGCTACCCATGTGATATGTGGAGTGTTGGGTGTATACTTGTTGAATTATGCTTGGTTTGTTTTCTTTTTTTTGTTCCTGTTTTAGGTCGTGTGTTATTATGAAGTGAAAGTGTCCGTTTTTCACAAGGTATTTATAAAACATGATTTTATTTTTTCAGGGTGAAGCTTTGTTTCAGACTCATGAGAATTTAGAACACCTGGCAATGATGGAGAGGGTATTGGGACCTTTACCAGAGCATATGATTCGGAGAGCTAAGTAAGACATTGTTTTATAAAATACGAATTACTTTATTTCTGGTTAGATAAAATATACACACATTTGGAAGAAAAATAAAAAATATAACAAAACAAAATGGAAACTATGTTTGATATCTGTGCTAAACTAGAGTCAAATAGTCATTGCATGCTTTTTTTTCCAGAAAACAAATTTTGGTTTTTTGGAACATAGCAAGCCACCTTTTTTTTATTCAGTTTTTAATTTTTTTCCCTTGGATTAATTATAACTACAGTCGGGGTGCGGAGAAATATTTCAGAAGATCAAGATTAAACTGGCCTGAAGGTGCAGTCTCTAGGGAGAGTATTAGAGCAGTAAGGAAGCTAGATCGGCTCAAGGTTCTCTTCTTTCTTGCCTTCTTTTCATAAAGAGTGCTTAGTTATTACAAATGTATATGTTATAGAAAGTGAAAAGATCCGTCCATTGTTATGATTTATGGTTTTCATGAGGCTTAGAGCTTGGTTGTTACATATTTATATGTTTAATCTTTGCATCTTTTTGGCATAACAGATCAACTAACAATGTGTTTTCTTACAACGTAGGATTTGATATCAAAGTGTGCGACAGTTGGAGGGTCAAGATCATCCTTTGTCGATCTGCTGCAATGTTTATTAAAGTTCGATCCTTCAGACCGTCTCACTGCTCGACAAGCACTTGACCATCCATTTTTCAGAAACAGCTCTGCATAAGCTGGCAACACATTTCTGGTATGGGTCGACCCGAAACATTTGCTTATTTAAATATTTAGTGTATCAAGTATGATATATGAAAGTCATCGGCAATAATATGTGTTTTCCAAATGCTACTCATTTTACCTTGTTTTCTTTTAAGCCGTTTTTGTACCCGTTTGACATGTTAGATGCAAGAGTAAAGTTTTATCCTATCTTTTTCTTTCAGTAAAATAAGATTCTATCTCACTCTACAGTTACAGGTCTATATCACTATATGATACCGCAATTGCTTATGAGCCTCAGAGCAGTCTTGATGCCGTGGACAAAAAGGGTGATGAAAAACGAGACGATTTTGCTGCAAGAATGATGTAGTGTTCTCGCTCAACGATCCTATTATCATGTTCTTGATAACCAGTGTCTGTACCTAACTATCTTGTGTTGATTAACATTTGGGGTTTCAGTATACTTTGCCTTATCTTGGAACTGTAGCTGTTGTTCATGTTTAAAGTCTGCACAGAATATTATATGCAATTCTGAACTTAAATTTAGTGATTCTTGTAGACTTGTACCACCATTTGACTAGTCAATATGGTGAGTAAATGCTTGTTTTTTTTAAAGAAGATTGAGTGGCCAAGGCCGGAGGGGATCGATGCGGCTACCTCTGTGGGCTACACTGCAACAAGTTATATGCTACTTTTTTGGCTTCAAAATGCAGCTACAGCTAGTCGTTTAAAAAATCCGGCTTCAAAATGCAGCTACAACTAGTCGTTTCAAAAATCGAACCTTAATTTTTTTTTTTGACTGTCAATGGTCCAAACCCTTTAAAAGTCTTTAAATATTTAACTAGTTTTACATCCATTTCACATAAGAAATCACTATCTTTGCGCAACCAGTCGACCATTCCATCATCAACATCAAGTAGTTACGATTCTTCCAAAGATCTGGATTTCAAATTTCTTTTAGAGAATTATCGTCGTTGCAACTGAACTTGAAGATATGGCCCATTTAAAAAATGATAAAAGATATGTAGACTGTGATCGTCTTAAGGGCTCATAAATGACTAAAGAAATATTACTTTGTGTACGATGAACCGATGTACGATGACGAAACATTCAAATTGTGACTTTGGATGTCGAATAGATTTTTTCTAAAAATTGTTTCAGACAATGGTTCCAAGAAGGTCTTGAAACTAGGATGAAGAATATTTAGCAACGTCCGTTAGAAACTTACGTGAATGCTTAAAATATTTTACAATGTTATCTTTATTTTACAATAAAGAACTTCTATGTTCACCAACTAGCCATGACATTGCACTTTTATATGAGGCACATTTAGAAAGTCATGGCATTCCAGAGATGCTCGGTAGCATTGACTATACTCACTGGGTTTAGAAAAATTGTCCCAAGCGTTATCAAGGCCAATTTCATCGGGGTGATCATCAATACCCAACGATTATACCCGAATCAGTGGCGTCAAAGGATACATGAGTTTGACATGAGTACTTTGGTGCTGCTAGTTCAAACAATGATATCAATTTTACTAATCAATCTCCTTTGTCTACTTACGAGATGCATGGAATCGCTATGAGGTGTCCATTTCAGGTTAACGAGTGACAATACAAATATGGCTATTACCTTGCTGACGGGATATACCCTCCTTGGTCTACTTTTGTTATAACTTTTTGTCACCTGATCATCATCAAGGAAAAGAAATTCAAGAAGCTTCAAAAGTCGTCAAGAAAAGACATCGAACGAGTTTTTGGTGTGTTAAAGTAGAAATGTGCTATAATTAATCCACCGACATAGGCGATAACACGCGAGAAGATAGCTAGTCAAATGTGTGCATGCTTAATATTATACAATATGATCATATAAGATGACAACAAAGCAATATCACCGATATGCATCTCGGATCCTCCCACTAATTCGGTTTGTTGATGATATTATAATTTCGGACTTCGAGACCAAAATACACATTTCCGACTTCAATATGATCTTCCGGGACACATGGCAGCAAACTTAGAGATTTGTTTAACGGAGGAGGAGGACGAGTAGTTTATATCTTTTTAATTATAGTATTGTTTTTTAAAATGTTTTAGTTATGTTTAGTTATTAGTTTAGTGTATGTTTTATTGTTTCATAGCCATTATGATAGCCAATAGTTATTAGCTTATAGTCGTCTAGTTGAATGAGATTTGCTGATAAACGCAATGGGATGACTATCTTGCATCAGTATCACTTGTTAATCACATTCTGTACTTAAAACACTCATAATGAAATGAGGAGGGCTGCTAAACAACTTGTAAAAGTTATAACAATTAAGTAATAAAAATAACCAGTAATCCATTGAGTTACTTCATATAAAATTCAATTCATCCCTCACAATATTTAAGTATCAGTAACAAAAGTAAAAAACAACAAACTTGGGTGCTTTGATCTTCAACTTGAATGTTAAAAAACTGGCACCCTGATTAGCCAGTTCATCTGGTTCATCTACTTCCTCAAAGTCTGCATGATGTACTCAGCATATAGATCCCTGTACCACCCCAAAATCAACAATTATTTGACCATTTATTTAAAAAAAATACAAAAATAGATGTATATGTTAGCAAATTAATCAAAGCTAGAGCTTACATGGAGTATTGTATGGCATCATGAGCAGTATTTGAAGGCAGAAACTCATCAACTGCAACCTCTTTGTTCTCATTCTTCTTATCTAATTTCATTTGTCAAGAACACTTTTTACACCCACACTAAATAAATAAAAATTCAAAATTCAAATTAATTAAAAGGATACAATCTTCAAAGAAGCGGCGGATCTCAGCCAGACGATGAGGGGGTAGCTGGCTTATATCAGTGTAGTGGCGGTACTCTGGATCATCGGCACATACTGCAATAATTTTGTCATCTTTTTCCCCCTAAATCCATAAACATGATACTTTTCATAAAAACTCATAATTGACAAAAAAAAAAAAAAAAACCATGATGATGTTTATGATGATAGAAGTACCTGATCAATCATAGGCATTAGTCCAATGGCCCTGGCTCTAAGAAAACATCCAGGTAGCACTGGTTCCTGCAGCAGACCAAATGGTTACAAGTTTTAGGGGATGACCCAAATATTTGTATGAAAAATAACACATGTATAAATATATAAATACCTGCATTAGGACTAGTACGTCCATCGGGTCATTATCTTCACAAAGCGTACGGGGAATGAATCCATAGTTATGAGGGTAGACCACGGATGAATACAAGATGCGATCAACCTGCTCATCAATATTAGCAATTTAATTCTAGTGACTCCAGAGAACTTTTTTATGTGTTATATATGGAGAGTTGAGTACTGATAAAGTGATAATATATATGTATTGTGCAACAAAGAAGCACTAATTATACATACCTTAATGAGCCCAGTTTTCTTGTCAAGTTCATATTTCACTTTGCTTCCTTTTGTGATCTCAATAACCTGTATAAAGATTACATGCAATTTAGTATGAAGCCAGCCAAAGAAAGGAAAAGTTATTTACGAAGATGTATAGAATAATTTATATATGCACATATATAGATATAGGTTGATGATAAGATTTACATACCACATTGACAATCTCGGGAGCTCCAGGTCCTGTGTAGGTAAGAAAGGGCAGTAATCAAGAATTAGGCAGGAAATTAGTGCCATTCTAAAGGTAAAGGGTCTTTGGGTTTACATTTTAACTGATTATTATGATTTGAAATCACATTAACCCTTTAAAATTTTGTATAAATATTTTGGATTATATGATATCTAAGTAAGCATTACATCTTTCCAAACACTGGCTTCTAAAACCTGTTCTATTACTTCTGAATATCAGATTGTGAATAACTAACATACTTTCTCATTATACATAATAAAGTAATTCGACCCAATTTTAATAATTGAATTCATTAAATCTTGATCCAGCAAAAACTATTTATTTTTATTTTTATTTTTATCATTTGATATCACATACTAACTTTGGAAATAAACATATATCATCCAACATCCAAGCAAGCAAGCAAGCATAAAAAATAACTTAATAATAGATTTGATATAGAAGATGCCTACCAATTTCAAGATCATGCCATGGATGAGCAGCAACAGATCTCCTAGACAAGGAAGATAGGATCCTTTCGTTCAATCTCGGAGCAGCACGCTTCGGTTCACTCATCTCGATCTCTTCAATCAATATCATCATATCATCATCATAATATTATTGTTCATAAATTTCGAAAAACAAAAATGACAAAAACTAAACCCAAGCCCCGCAGCATATGCAGGCAAAACAAAAAATCATAAAAAAATAAGTCCTATATTCACTATCAGTATGAGCATAAAAGCTAGAAATCTGATAAGTTTAGATTGTGCGGAAGAATGAATGATTTACTAGTGCGATCGAAACTAACATGAAAAATGACGATAGAAAGAAAAAGTTGATACCTTAGGATTTGGATGGATATTGAGAGATGACTAAAGGATTTTGAAATGGTCTGAAGAAGATTGGGGGAGATATATACAGAGAGAGAGGGTTTTGAAGTAGGAAGTCAAATGAACGTGGAGACAAGGCGCCATAGATGACGGGGTATAAATTGTAAAATAATATTATTTGCTCAAAATTGCATTTCTCTCCCACTCGTCCACCAATTCAGTTTTTTATTACCAAACACAAAGAAACGTGCGTGGTATACTCATGTAACCGTAAGTTTAATTATTAATTTTTTTTTTGTAACACTTTCATCTTTTTAGTTAATCATAGTTAGGTTGAGGGAGGGGGCTAAGGTTTTGGAGGTCCAAAGCAAAGAAACATTTAGGGGCCTTTGCCCTTTACCAAATATCATGTTATAAACTTTCATTTTTTATATAAAGTTAACCGATAATAATAAACTAAAAACTTTATTGCTAACCTAGCTAAACAAAATATGCTCTAAAAATATGTTTAATTTAAGTTATTAGGTTTTATCAAGAAGCCCTAGGCAATGTAAGGTTCTCAAGTACACTTGTTTATTAGTCATATTCTACACACATAAAGAGCTGCAACTTAACATACTAACAATACAGATAGACTAGAATCAGACAACTTACCTTGGTTTGAAATCCCCTGATATAACCAACAAGTGCTACTTCAATTTGTTGAGCACAGATCTGCCCATTGCTTCCATTTATAAAACAAGCCTTTAATTTCAAAATGGTTAGATCCCCGACTTGTTTCTCCTGAAAAAACTACAGTCGCATATCGCCATCCTCATTCTCTTCATCTTCACCTTCATCGTCATCGTCAACTTCTGTTGGAATTTTGGGAGAAAAACTAGTGGAAAATGGGTTTTTGAGTTTTTCACCAGATTTAGACTAAAATAAAATACAGATAACATAGGTTGTTGCCTCTGTATTTTATGGGTTTGTATAGTACGTTGTGAGGGCTTTCCAACGCATCAAACCACGTCCAAATCCGAGCTCGTATGAATGAGATATCGATGCTCAAAGTTGAGGGTTCGAAGCTGTCAAAGCTGCGAAAATAAGAGAGAAAATGCTAAGTATAGCATGAGAACTCATCCCACATTGGTTGGATGATGAAACCAAAAGTGGTTTATAAGGTGGGAACCTTACCAACTTGTGGCAACCCTAAAACTTTTGCTTTCTTTCCCCAGCAACTATAGCAACAACGACAGCCGAGACTGCGAACACTACAACGCAAGAATAATTTTCGGGACGAAAATTCCATTTACAAGGGGATGATGTGACATCCGAGAATTTCAAGGTTAACTTCCGTTAGACAATCTCCGTTAGTTACATTATAAGTGTTAACTTAGTAACTAATGCTTAACTAGACCGAATACGTCCACGACCTTTGTTTGATCACCGAACCCGACCATATGTGTTATGTGTTTATTTATTTATTGTTATTATGTGCAACGTGTTTAATTAATTAATTTTGAAAATTGGCC
>JBCNJP010000003.1:19249747-19277025 GCA_039602395.1 Deinandra increscens subsp. villosa
TGAAATCGACCCCTAACAACCATGTGATGAAGATGATGTAATAGTTGATGAAGCCAATATTGTTGAGGATGTTCATGTTGATATGAGTCACTTTACTGTATCCTTTGGTATGAATTTAGAAGATGAGGTGGACCATGATGACTTTGATAGTAGAACAGACGAAGAAGATGATACTGAGTTAAAGAGAAATCTTAGGAGGTTGAGGAAAAAGAATAAAAAGAAGGTGAACCTTGATGATGATGAGGTAGTAGCACCCTTTTATGTTGGGCAACAGTTTAGTAACAGGGATGAAGCAAAGAAGCTAGTTATAAAGTATGCTCTTGAAAGTAGAAGACAATTGAGCATTTTAAAGAATGATAGAGTTAGATTCAAGGCTGTATGCAAAGGTAAAAGTATTGTCTTGGAGGGTAAACAACTAGATGGTATAAAAGGTGTGTTAGAAAACTCTTCCATAAAAGAAAGTGGGTCCCAGCAACATGAAACAAACGTGATAGGGTAGCCTAGTGAGTCAAAGACAACACATAAACGTGATGGTTAAAGTATTCATCAATGAGCATAATTGCATACAAACACGGAAGGTGAAACTGGGTACCATCAGTTATCTTGCCAAAGAAGTGGAATCTGAAAACACATATTCATGGTGTTGGTTTTTACAATGCCTAGGAGATGATCTTGATCTGGCAGCCAACTCTAATTTTACCTTTATTAGTGACAGGCAGAAGGTAGTGTACCTAATATTTACTTAATTTTGTTACTTACCTTTGTTATTCTAACATAATAGTATAACATAACTTTTTAATTTGATATTAGGGAATTATTCCAGCTATAACAAAAGTCTTTCCAAGTGCTGAACATAGGTTTTGCCTAAGGCACATTCATGAAAACATGAAGCAAAAATGGAGGGGGCAAGCATCCAAAAAGCTACTGTGGAAGTGTGCAAGTGTAACAACCATCCCTCAGTTTGATATGGCAATGGAGGAAGTGAAAAAACAAGATTCTGCCTTATTTGATTGGTTAAAGCAAATTCCACCAAAGCATTGGGCTAGATCTCACTTCACTGGTATGTAACTGCAAGCCTTAAAGCATGTTTTAGTTATTAAAGCTAATGTATTTGTATTTGTTTTTGTGTTTTTAAATACAGGACGAGCCAAAAGTGATGTACTTTTAAACAACATTTGTGAAGTCTTCAACAAACAACTTATTGAAGCAAGAGATAAGCCAATCATTACATGTTTAGAGTACATTAGAGAGTACATGATGAAGAGGATTCAGAATGTGTATAAGTTAATTTCAAAGTGTGATGGACCATTAACTCCTAATGCAACTAAAGCATTCAATAAGATCAAATCTGAAGCATCACAATATAAAGTCACTTGGAATACATCAAAAAAATATCAGGTACAAGGACCATGGTCTGATAATCAACATGTTGTAGATGTTGGGCAAAAAACTTGTTCTTGTAGGAGATGGGAGTTAACTGCCATGCCTTGTAGGCATATAGTGGCTGTAATATGGGATATGACACTTCGAGATGATGAGGTTGGTATTCCAGAAAGTTGGGTTTCAAATGTTTACCGGACACTTGGAAGAAAGTGTATCAAAACACCGTTGATCCCATGGTTGGTAGAAACTTGTGGAACCCATCTACATGTCCAACAACCATAAAACCACCTAAGCACCACAAACAGATTGGCAGGCCAAAGAAAAAGAGGCGGAAGGCAGCTGATGAAGACATTCAAAAAGTTGTAGCCGGTGGAAATTTGACTAGGAAGGGGAATACGGTTACTTGTACATTGTGCTATGGAATAGGTCACAACAGGAGGTCGTGTAAAGCTCGAGTTGAACAACCGACTGGTCAACAAGGTTTGGGTGAACAAGCTTAGTTCTATGCTTTTACTATCTTTTGGTTATGTTAGCATCTAATGTGCTTTTTGCACAATTTTGTACCGGTTTCACTAGTGTTTTTGTTTTTGGTATCGATCTTTAAGAACCTATCATCATAACAGTTGCTATATTTAATTTTGGATCTTACTGCAGTGATTAAAATCCCGATTAATATTTAATAATGTGAAGGTAGGACATGAGTCTTCTTCTGATCCCTAAACCTGATAGGAATTCAAGTTATAATCTCTGAATGTATTGTTCATACTTGGATGTTGGATCCCATATGGATTGTTACTCGTAGTTTCTGGTTTTGAGTGTAATGATATTATGATATGCATGATCCATATTGAGATTTATGTAATCGGTTGCTTATTTTCTAGAAGATATACATACAAATTTTTTTAAGCTCTGCTTAGCATCATTTTTATATAACTGACATTATTTTTTCCGATATAATAGTTTTTTTTTAAATTTGAAATGACACAAATACCCCTGGATCTAACGGTTATATTTAATGGTGTTAAGGTCTTGGACTAAAATGGCAAAAAAAATGAAACCCCGGAGTGTCAATGGCAAGATATTTAAAATTGGACTAAAATGACATATTTGAGAAAACCACAAGAATGAAAATAGGAGTTAACTCTTGTTTTTAATGAAAAGAAGATATATTATTTGATTATTCTATGTTATTTTATATGTAATAATAATTTATATATATGCATTTACATATAGTTTCGGTGGTTCTCACAAATTGGGGTGGTTCTAAAATGAACCATATATATATAATGCTCTTTTAAGCTCGTAAGTTAGCTCGAACTCATTTATTAAATCATTCATAATATTAGCTCAAGCTCAAGCTTGTTTAAACTTAACGAAATTTGAGCTTTTTAAGAGCCGAATAGAGTAGCTAACAAGTCAGCTTGACTTGTTTACTACTTTTATCTAGCTAGATCTTATCAAGTAGATCTTCGGTCAGAAAGTAGGTGTTAGGTCAGGAACATATCATGATTTATCGAGCTACTATTGGGTTCTCTTATAATGTTAGTTATTTATGTTACCCCTCACATGTATGGTCTCACATGAAATCACGCACACTCTCAATATATTCACTCTTACATTATTGAAAGTTATGATATAACAATTTGAGAGGACATTTCATCTAACGTTATCAATTAATGACTCATGCATGCAAAAGAACAAAAGGTTTGTTCCAACTGAATGAGATTTCAGTGAAGAACTAAGATCTTTTGCCTCTTTTTGTTCCTTTCAGTTTGCGGCCTCCACATGCCCTTTTCTTCCTTTATTAATTCAAGATGAATAATGTTGCAAAAAAAGTATCACATTCCCATTTTTTGCTTCTTTATTATTGTAGTATGAGTAAACTTCGGTTTTAGTCCCCAACGTTTGCACATTTTAACAATTTTAGTCCCAACTTTTTAAAAATCCCAATTTAGTGTCTCACATATCATTTTTTTCTTCAATTTTGATCTCAATGTTAACAGTTGTTTAAAGAGCCGTTAGACTACCCTCATGTGGTCCTCATATGAGGTGTATTTTTGTCATTTCCGTTTGTTTTAACTCATACTTTAAAACAAACGGAAATAACAAAAATACCCCTCACGTGAGGACCATGTGAGGGCAGTCTAACGGCTCTTTAAACGTTTGTTAACGTTGTAACCAAAATTGAAAAGAAAATGAAATGTGACACACTAAATTGAGATTTTCGAAAAATTGGGACTAAAATTGTTAAAATGTGCAAACGTTGGGGACTAAAAGCGAAGTTTACTCTTGTAGTATATATAATTTTATTTGTAATAAAGGGATAGGTGGTAACTAAATAAGGTGCATTAAATCAAAAGTTAGATGTGTAAGGGGAGGAGGTATGGTTGCCCCGAAGCCATGTGGCTTCAAAACTTTTATTCAATTAGGTAGTGTCACATAAAGAGAATGAGAGAGAAGGTCTTGGAGCCAAATTAAAGGAGAGGGTATGGAAGCCCCTTGGAGCCCTTGGAGCCATGCGGTTCCCTTGGAGCACACACACCAAATCATCACCAAATCATCCGGCTTCACATGGCTTGGTGAAACCGGAAATCACCAAAATTGGAACCGCGTGGCTTCAAGCCACATCACACGGTATAGAAGCCTCTTGGAGCCATGTGGTTCCCCTTGGAGCCACCACCATACCGCATCCCCTAATGATTATAGATGTAGAATAAATGTAAAAGTAGAGTGTGTGACCACGGTAAAAAAAATTGTTTTATTATTTATAATTACTTTTAAACTTATTTTATTTTTCCTTGTAACTTTTAAAATAAATTGTTTCCATACATTCCAAATTTACATTTGAACATGTTAGAGCATTCACGGTAGGTTTCTTAAAATATATGTATGTAAATCTATAAAATTTAAGATTTGTGAGCGGTTGTGAGTAGAGGAGAGATAAAAAGTTTAGCAAATCTACATATTTGATTAAAAAAAGTGGCAATTTATTAAAATTTGGGGATTGGAAGAGAAAGAAAATGTAATGATAAATGTATAAAAAAATATTATTTTAATTATGGTTGTGAGTGAAAGAGAGAAATAATAATAATAAAATTATAAATTATAAGGATTGGAATGGAGAACCTGCTAATATTCTTACTTTTCCTGCTATTATTATATAAATTTATTTCCTATTTAAAACCGTTTCATGTCAAAATTCAAGTTTTAAAAAGAGTTCGATTTTCAATTTGCAATATGGCTTCTCTTTTGAACCAAAGCCTTTTGTATTACATTTGAGCAGGGGCGGATTCACCCTTAGCTCAGCGGATGGGAAGGCCCCCACTCAAAAAAAACTTACCAATGTAAATCTTTTAAGAAATTAAAACAAAAATTTTAAGGCCCCCGTATGTGTCTAGTAAGAGGCCCCTGAGAAGCCCCTTATGAAGGATAGATCAAGTCTTTAAATAGCTTAAAATCCAGATTATTTCTAGAAGTCCGGCAGCCATGTATTCTTTGGTTATGCTTTAGGTTGAAGATGGAAAAACGAGAAAGAAGATGAGGAAAGAGATGTTTAAATTGTGTGTATTAAATGCTTTATACTACTTTTTTTGGAACGGCATCGATCAGACGACCTTGATCTCACGTGTAAACCTACCCTTGCGGGGCTATGTCCAAGGTCGATTACTTGGACCTCCGTGAGAACCAAGACACCCCTTTCTGATGCTTTCTCCTGACAGAAACCTCCTCCTGGAACCACATGAGGTAAAACTGTCTTCCATTGGATTAGAACTTGAGTCACATAGTAGCCAAAGCCCTAAGATCTAAGGGGATAACCACTAGAACAAATCATTTTGCATTATTTGTCAAAATAGACTCTTATGACACCTATGAAAGTATGACATAATATAGGCTTTATTTATTATAATAATACTTTAGTTTTTATGTATTAAATTACTTGTTAAGTTTAAAAAAGCAGGTAATTCATTTTAGTTTGATTTTCTTAGAACATTTATTGTTTTATTTATTATATATTATTTTTATTTAAATATCTTTTATGGTTCTTTCTAAGTTTATCTATTTAATTCAAATTATAGTATTTATTATTTTAGTTCATTTTATTTTCTTATTTTCTTTTTTATTTTTGAACAACATACACACATTGGCCGGCATTAATATCAAGTAACGACAAATTTACTATCGAGCCTAACTTTTAACTTATTTTTCTATAACGATCCCTGAGTAACGAGAAGTTAACGACGTTAGTTTTTGATGAAACTTCATTTTATTGTTGGCCAATTGATGATACTTGGGATTATTTTTATGAAACTTATGATTATTGTCGGCCAATTGATGAAACTTGGGATTATTTAGATCCAATGTTTCATATAAAAACTAACGTCATTAACTTTCTGTTAGTTAAGGATCATTGTAGGAATATAGGTTGAAAGTTAGGCTCAGTAGCAAACATTTCGTTACTTGGAATTAATGTCATCCAATTGATAAAATTAGAGATTATTTAAATTCAATTTGCCAAAAAATAAATAAAGACACATTATCATCTTAGGTATCATTAGACTAGAAGTCCTTGATCTTTAATATTTTTCCTAAACAATTAGTATGAAAATATTACAACTTTTATTTTGTTTTTACCGACTAAATGTAAAGAATTAATATTGTGAAAAATATTGGACGTGTCACTATTTATTTTAAGTGTTTTAGTCGAGTCGTTTCAATCGGTTTGATTTTTTGTCCCCGCTGATAAAAAATCTTGGATCCGTCACTGCATTTGAGACATGTTTACTTTCATCACTTTTGGGTATAAAATTTCGATTTGATCGACCAGAATCCTAATTTTAGAAAGAAAAAAAAATTGATTTAAAATTTTGGTTTGGGCGATCTGAATCCAAACTTTTAAAAAAAGGGTTTTTACACTTTGCGTATGAATTATGTTTAGAACCGTTCCATATTTGATGTTTTTAACGTATTATCATTTTCCTTTAAATTATGTTATTACCTATAATAACATACATATATTTTGTTCTTCTCTCGACTTTTAAGATATAATGTTTTTTATCGTCTAATGTGTCTATTTTTATTAGCTTTTCATATGAATTCTATTCAAATTCAATATGGGATGAAGGAATTTTTTTTTTCTTTTATTTGGAACTTGATTTGCTTTTCTTTTTATAACTCTTAATATATTATATTATAAAAAAATATAATTATAAAATTCTATTTTTATCTATATTTACAACAAAGATTTTGTTTAAAACTAAAACGTGTCAGATTTAATTTAATTCTTGTTTTACGCAAATACAAAAATTCTCAACGCAACTATGGGTAGTAAACTAGTAATTACCCCGCTTGTAAATTACGACTTTTAAAAAAAAAATAAAAAATTCTTTATGAACAGCCGCTTGTAAATTACTATTTGACTTGTGAACCATATAGTCAAATTTTGTCAATTTTCCATAAAAATATGCCCCACTCAACCCTCTGTTGACGGTTTACAAGAAAAGATGAAAGATTCATTTTGACATCTTTTCCAATCAAATAATATATGCGCCTATTGTCATTTCCTTATCTAATAACATAAACATATTTCATTTCACTTAACTAACGAGCACAAAAACAAAACTCTTGATGTCATTTGATTTGAGTTTAAAATGACCATTATTTATGGCATTTCAAAGATTTTTTTTATAAATTTATATCATAAAAATATTTAGTATCAGGTATTAGACGTGATTGAGCGGATTCAAACCAACGTCGGTTAAACCAAATATGGCTGGCTTCAGGGGCAAACACATGTAGTGTTCATGGGGTCGCCTTGTAGTGTACACGGGTCGCCCGACACCCGTGAATTTTCTTTTACTAGTATATATATATGATTCCCAAGAATTTTGATAACCGACCCCCATAAAATTTTTATATCGACATTGAACTCTAAAAAATTTAATTTCAAGATTTAGAAAACTAAAATTTTATAAAATTAATACTCATTACCCAATACAATTGATCCAAGATTCTAAATACCAAACACTAATAAATAAAAAACAAATTCCTAATTCTAATTCTAATGAACAATATTAATACTTTAACCTAATACCCATTACTTGTTAATTAATAAATAAAAAACCAAATTCCTAATTCTAATTCCTAAACACAGGCCTTTCCTTTGTTCCCAAGTGAAGAGACCGAACAGCGGAGCAGAATTTTGGGCATTTTGGGTTCGCTTTGAAATCGAATTTTGATATTTGCTTGAGGCTTGAGCTGTCACCAACACCATTCAAAGGAGTCAAGAACGCGATTCAAAATTTCAACGATAAAGTTTTACATATTTTGGGCTAATCGTTGTTTCTTTGTTTTTGGAATTTGGTGTTGGTTTTTAGTTGTGGTTAACAATGACAACAACTGGTTTCTTTGATTCTTTGTTTTAATTTTTTGTTTGGTGTTTGTTTTTTATTGTGATTTGGTTATAGTTTTGAAAGACGAATTGTGAATTAGTTGATTTTGAATGTTAGTCGGTTTTTTTTTTAAGTGAAGCGACTTGAACCGAACTAAACCAGTATAAAAAGTTGTATATAGTGATGGACGACTGAACACTGAAAAAAAAAATATTGGGTTTGCCACTGGCTGTCTTAAAGTTCATGCCCATCAACAATTTCACATGGGGTATTCACGGCCCCCTTTTAACGGTTTTAGGTCAAACTGTAATTCAAAAAGTTAGTAACGAGTTTTTATTATAAAAAACCAAAGATGAATGTTTTTTTTTGGAACGGCAAGATTTGAAAAAGAACCATTACAAACGGGTTGGTTCCCATTTTGTTTAACAGTCTGGATTTATTGGGCTTTCATACAGCTTATCAAAAACATAACATAAAATATATAAAATTTAGGTTTGGTTTCAGAGTTCTAACAAATTTTTGTAATCGACCCTTTGTTTTTACAAATAGTTTATTTACGTTGCGTTTTACCGTTTTATCAATGCAGTTGTTTTATATATTTAGGTTAGTCATGCAACAACACGCGACTAATTGAAAACTTGTTGAGTATACATAATACAAATATCTAAAAAGAAAATATATGCTAATCTTAGAATCTAGTCCGGTTTTATATGGATGGATTCTGAAACAAAAAATAACAAAACCGCTGGTATGATTTTAAAGATTTAAACGATCAAACGGAAGTTAAAAGAACCGACCTCGTAACCAAACCAATAACCAGCATGTTTTAAACCAAATCGTATAGCACCTGCTTTTACTTATGGTACACCCCCCCCCCCCCCCCCCACCCACCCAAATGACACCCTTAATACGTGACGTATTACATGATACACCTCGTTTTCCCTGACAATAATCAAAGGTATGTCTAATGCCTAATCCATGTCACTAGTACGCAACATTTTATGTTATACGCTACGTTTAAAACCTGCCTCGTATTCGAATCCCAGTAGGCGAATCGATCGAATTTCGGACTTAACCAAAACGCCGTGTATCAGGCAATACACTTCGTATGACTATTTATCAAGAATCAATTAGCAGGAGGTGGTGTCATGTCTTGCAGGCTTGATATGCCACATATCATACAATACGCCTCGCTTCATGACAAATTTCCAATCACCTTTTCAGAACTTTGAAATGTTAAATACGATAGAAAACGTAATCGAGAATTCATTCGTTCCTTTGATATTTCATCCTCCATCTATATTTCATTCTCAATCTGTTTCTGGTTTTCTTTTGTAAGTTTACAGAAAAATATCCATCACTTGAACTGATATTATCCACTAATCATGTCATTTTGAAACTTTGATGTGGAGGGTATTTTTGGTCGTGACGATTCAAACTCTACGGGGAATCAAGAAATAAACGAGGTATTGTACTAATTAATTTTTTTTCATTTCTGTATGAAAATTAGTAAACATGTTCGTGAACCAGAAATGTTGCGGGACCGTCACAACAAACAAATACGCCAGTGCCAGATTTAACGTCAGTTATTTAAATTTTAACCAGGCGAGTCCTCGAATATTTTTATTAGTTATTTACTTATTACTCAAAACGTAATCATCACCTTATTTTTTTAGGTACATGATCCTTATTTTGTCTATGGGGGTCAACCCCCTCACGAATGTGAAAATTATGATGTCTTTCACGATCTAGCGGTATGGCGAGGTCAAAGTTGCGATCGTCAAGGTCAATCTAACCAGTCAAATATGTCGGTGCCAGATTTGAACGAGGGTTATTTAGATTTGAACCAGGCGAGTCCTCTAATAAATTTTATTAGTTACTTATTATTAGAAACATAATTATTGTCTTGTCGATCTAACGAGGACTACGTTTATGGTGAAGGAGCACAGTCGTCATGGGCCCTTCACGTCGGCTATGATTATGACGACCACTATGGGTTTTGGCGATGAACCTTATACGGTTCCTCTTGGTGAACCATTCTCACCCCCGTAATGAAATCAGGAACCGGTGTTCGATAATGAAAATCAAGTGGCCTACCCGAAACTGTTCACCGAGTTCGGTTACCGGACGTGGATTATAGTAACGACCATATATTTTTTGTTAATTATATTTAGATAAATATTTTTTTCTCACTTGTTCCTGCTATTTACCCAAAATAAGTAAAATTCACAAGCTGTGTAGTTGCATATAATTTCCGTACATCTGTTAGAGGAAAAGGCTAAAAGTTGTTTGCTCATTATGCGTTGATTTCCCGAAGAATGTGGAACAATAACAATATCTCATCCAAAAGATGGGATCTGGGGAGGATGGGAAGGTAACAAATCTTACCTTTGACCTAAGGGATAAAGATGTTGCACCTAAAAAGATCTCTAACTCGAAAAACACACAAACAAGTAACGACAAGCCACAAATATTAGTATTTAACACATACAAAAGACTGCGTACGACTCCAAGGTAGGAACCATAAGAAGACAAAAAAAAGCCAACACACAATGCAATAGATAAGTCTAGGTCTAAAGTGAAACACAAACAGAGACACACCCACACATGACATTAAGCTAGGTAGACAACCACACGCATAGGAAACGGTAGACACGAAAACAAACAAATCTAATCCTATCATTTGATCATATTCTCTGAATTGTGCAGGTCTAACAAATTATGTCTAATTAGCTCCTCCCACGCCAGTTTAGATCAATCTAATTCTCCTTAATGGTGAGTCTCTCCACGCTCCTTACAGGTGCCATCAACGGTCTCCTCCTCACATGCCCGAACCATCTCAACCTCCATTCCCTAATTTTATTAGAGATACGCGCTACCTCTAGTTCATCTCTAAAAGCCTCGTTCCTTATCCGGTCCAACCTCTTGTGATGGCCACACATCCATCTTAAGATCCTCATCTCTGTCGTCTCCAACTTTCGCGCATGAGTCTTTTTGATGATGCAACTTGCCTGAGCTGATGCGATGCATCACAAATTCACAACTTAACTGCTCACAGACGCACCTAGGGAATTTGGATTTGTCTTTCTTCAAGGAATGTTGGCCTAATCTAGATGTGACCAAACTTCTTTATTTTATTTGTACTATTTTTAAATATTATTTTTATATTAAATGTCTTCTTAAAGAATAGGTTGATGGTAAATAGTGGTTTCCAATTAAAAGATTGTGAGTTCAATCCCATAACACGAAAAAAAAAATATATAAAGTGTTTTTTATTAGTTAAGAGTATTTTGGTTCGAGTATTAAGAATTTTGGATCGGATTCTTAACAGAATTTTGGTTCGAGTCAATAGCTTGTCTTACAAGCATTTTGATTGCAGCTAATAATTTGTTTTTAAAAGGGATAGGTCCTAGAATTGAGGTGAGAAACAAAGGCATAAACGGAGAAAGCATGGAGGAGATAATGAAAGGTGTGGGTCCTTAGCCACAGACAGTTCATGATAGGGCGGATTGTTTCTATGAGAGGAGGGAGAAAGGAGTGTGGTCCATGTGATTCAAGAGGGAGGTGATGTTCATGGGGGCAATAGTTAGATTACACTGAGTGTCTTGCCTGCAAATGTTATTTAGGATAAAAGGTTGAGGTATCAAAATGTTAAAATATGTTTTCATTTCAGTCTTGGCTGCAAATGTTATTTGGGATAAAAGGTTGCTACTCTAAAGGTATCAAAATGTTAAAATTGCAAATGTTATTTAGGATAAAAGGTTGAGGTATCAAAATGTTAAAATATGTTTTCATTTCAGTCTTGGCTGCAAATGTTATTTGGGATAAAAGGTTGCTACTCTAAAGGTATCAAAATGTTAAAATTGCAAAATGATATAAACAGGAGTAATTATAGAATGTGTGAACCAATGACATCTAGTGGAGTTGGTTGAGGATTTGGCTTATGTTCCTAGGGACCCAAGTTCTATCCTCACTAATGACATTATTTGTCCATTGGTATGGAGGCCAATGATAGGAGATCCGGGGAGACCCGGATTCGATCCTTGAGGCGACCGGGTTTTACCGTTAATTCGCCGTCGTGCCTACGGGCGGGCGGGTTAGCGGGTTTTACCCCGGAACTGGAGTCACATGGACGCTTAAGGGCTCCGTACGGCTGGGTTGGGCCAGCTGGCGGTGGCCTTTAGCCATTGGGTCACCCCGTACGAAGTACCTGGGTTTATTCTATTCGTTGGCCGTTCAAAAAAAAATTATAGAAAATGTGTGAATATATGATATAATACATGAGTAATTATAGAATGTGTAGGTTTCTTTTATCTAAAAAAATGTTCTTTGTGTTCTTAATTCTAAACAAAAATGTTTGGACACACAAAAACCGAAAGAAACAAAAATCACACACATACCGAAAGATTAGTGGTATATTTCTACCTATAACATCAATACCAATAACATCAACCAAATGTGTAAGCACAAAAACTGAAAGCAACAAAAATCACACACATACCGAAGAATTATTGGTACTTTTCTCTCAATAACATATAACATTTTGCATTTGTAAAAATTTAAACTCAAGTTTGCATTTTTCAACCTTGCATTTGTAAAAATATAAACTCAAGTTTGCATTTGTAAAGAATTAAACCATCACTATTTTTATAAAGATTGTCTATTTACAGGAAAACATGATAATCATTTGGAAAAGATGTTCCATAACACAACCTTCATTCCCCCTTTAATTTAAGTTTAACTCAACTATCTACAGTAACATCTGAATTCTGTACAAAATTTTCAAGAAAAATAAAATCATTTTTCATTAAATCAAAAGAAGTCTGTTAACAACCTCGAATAGCAATACAAATGGGATCTAGCACACAGATCCAAATAATAATAGCAACAATAATAACCCTCCCCATCAAACCAAATCAAAACGTTACAATCCTACAACTAATTGCCCCTTAACCGAAACAAATAATGAAAATTGATTGCAACTAGCTTTGGAATGAAAATTAAGCAGATAGGTTAGAAAACCTGCAACTTCCGTCACCGGTGAGCTGTCACCAACGTCTCGATGAACTTCAACCCATCGAATCTCGGTGCGAACTTCTCCTTCTCCAAACTGATTTTCCCGACCTTCCTCCCTCCCAATTCCTGAAATCAGATCAACAAATACAGTTATCTTCCACTGGTTCAACAATTACGTAACCTGAACACGATAAAACCCTAAAATTAAGATATTTTGGGGGGAAATTGACGCACCTGGATGGTGGATGAATTAGAATGGGAGGAGGAGGAGAGAGCCGCCGTGGATGCGGCGAGAATGGATGCGGCGATGGCGGAGGAAGAAACCTTCATCATGTTGCCGGAGGCGAAATCCGACGAACGACGCCGGATCTCGACAAATTTGGGTAATTTGTGTGAGGCGGAGAAGCAATGTATGTATACACTGTTTATATTTATATATGATTTGTGGATTAAACGCAATTTAATTGTGTTTTGAGTTCCGCTATGCGGCTACCCACCACGGGTTGTTAGATAATAAATTAAATAGCGAATAGTACAAGTCTTGATTCACAACGTACAGACCGTTGATGCTTCTAGACATAGAAGTTTGTTTTAAGGTTTGGAAATTGGAATGGCATACCATAAAAACAACTAGGAGTGTGAGTTGGAATATGTTGATAGACTTGGGTTAGGGTGAGAGGTATACATGCCGTCATTCTTGGCATATCATCGGCGTCAATCATGCCGATTTCAGCATGTATACCAAGACCTCCTTCAATTCGGCATCGGCATTCTTTTAGTGGTTTTGCGGCATTTAATTGCCGAATGACGTCGAGGGAATCCAACCGTTTAACGGTCATTTTTTGACCATTTGAACCTCCCCCCCCCCCCCCCCCCCCCCCATTTTTTTAATCAATTCCTCCACTATATAAATCCCTCCAAAACAAATAAATTTTATACACCTTTCGGAGGTTGAAAGCTAAGTGGGCGATAGTAGATCGAAAAGCACGGCCAACAGACACAGCTTTGATGGAGAATATCATGTACGCTTGCATGATACTTCACAACATGACACTGAATGACGAGGGTGTGGCTATTTCACCAGTACACATTCGCGATCCTCCAGTCCCGCCGACCGACACTAAGGATGTTCATATGGAGATACGCGGCAGCGAGACACACTTACAGCTACGATTCGACATCACTGAGCATATCACCAACAATTTGGAAGTCGTGCTAACTGAAGAAGAGTTGAATGCAAATCCTCCACCACCCTAGATTTGTATTTTTTTTAGTAAAATTGAAGAATAAATGTTGATTTTTTTTTTGGAATTTGGTAATTTTATTTTATTTTTAGGACTTTGTAATTTTTTTTTAAATCTAATGAATTGTTTTATGTTTTTATTTTATATTAAATGTGTTAGTTTAATTTTATTTGTTCTAGATTAAAAAGAAAATGAAAAAAAAATATTTAATCCATGCATAAACCATGACTAAATGAACATACCCCCTACAAAATCATCATTCTACATCAATTCTACATCAATTTTCTCTCTCCTGTTGGCATCATCTTATTGGTCCAATTTGATACCTAAGGTATGCCTTGGGCAAGCATACCTCCCACCCTTAAGGGGTTGAGTTATTCAACTTGAACTTAACCAATTTATTCGGAAAGTCAAAATTAGAACCCTCAGTGGTTAATTTGTTTATCCAAATTATTATTAGAGATTAGATTATTAAAATTTAATTTATCAAAAAAGAAAAAAACATCACTTAATCTGACAAGAGTCGGCATTGCAAGCAGCCCTAGCGGCTTTAATCAACATTCAACAGCCGTCTAATTTGTACTTTAGACGTTAACCTGGTCGAATTCTGAGGGCCTTCTAGTTCCTAGCCCAACTTTATTTGGGCCTCAACAAATAACTCGAACTGACATATGGGCTTCATTATTATGTAACCACATATACACGGTAAAACCTCTATAAAAAATAATTTTGGTGCTAAGATATTTTATTAATTTAGTGAGATATTATTATATTTGATAAATTAATAAACTATTAATTCAAAGAGTTGGCTTATATTCGTGAGCAACTCTCAAATTAATGTATCGATTTTCAAAATTTTCATGTTCGTTCACTTTACATATTTGAATAAAACAGAAACAAGGACCTTCAAAATTTTCATGTATATGCATTCACACATTAATAAATTGTCAAGTCCAATGTACATAGATCTAGATTGATCACTATAAAATGTTTAATGATACTATTCAAAATCCGGTTGATGATGATTCATTACCTTTGAAACCGGTCACTCGGAAAGAAGCATTGCAAGCGGCAATAACTCTTCACAACTTTTTGTTGTAATACGATAATAAAGTGTCTCAACTCTTAAGTGCAATGGGGAGATTTAAAGATGAACTCAATATAGATTTGAAGTTCATAAAAATAAAATAAAAACAAGTGAATATAGATTCATTTTTTACTAGACAATCCCAGAATTTTAAAATATTTTAGTAATTATTAATTTATAGTTTTGCTAGGACCAATATATTTACATTAGGATTTCAAAAAAATTATTATCTTATTATTTTATCGATTGGGGTCCAAGTTGTACTGGTCCTAAGTTGGGACCGGACAATTTATTAATTTTATCAAGGTTATTAATTTATCGAGTATTAAATTATAGAGGTTTTACTGTTTTTGGCTCAGTAGTCTTAAGCTTAAGGCTATCCGTAGTTAGAGGTGCAAATCTCAAACTAGTTAGAGGTGCAAATCTCAAACTGGTTTCGCCGACCCGAATCAGTTTCAAACCGATTTCCAAACCGGTCAAAACCAGTTTTGACCAAACCGATTCCCAAACCACCCAAACGGAACCGGTTTGGACCGGTTTCCCTTCCTTAGTGGCCAAACCTATTTGAAACCGGTTTCACTCAAACCGGTTTGAGTGAAACCGGTTTCAAACCGGTTTGGCCACTTACAAAAAAAGAGCCGTTTTTTTTTCATATTATAGTCGTTATATAACCGTTGTAAAGCAACATATGACCATTTTCTAGCCGTTGGAGGCTATTTTTTTACCCATTTTGACCCTCCTCTTTACTATATATACTCCAATTATCTCTTACAAACATTACCCCACTTCTCAAACACTCAAAAACATACTAATTCTTTCCCCCAAGATGGCAAGTTCAAATGCTTTTAGCAATGTCAACGTTAATGTTCAAGGTAGTGAAGACAACCCAATCGTCGTTGTGAAGATCATAACAATGAAGAGAGAGCCCACGTTGTTCGGTGTACATTACGACTTGGTTGAGTTAAAAAACGATCTCTAAAAGGCTCGGTATCGGTATTGCGGATTATTGACGAAGGGAGATCCCAACTCGAACCTACGAAACCACTTGAACCTATATTGCAAAGCGAAGAAGAAAAACCCGCCTTCGGATCAAACTCAACCTGGACCCGATGGAGGCATATGGAATTTCGATGCGGAGATGGTTCGGGAACAAATGGCTAACTTTGTGTTTCAAGAAAGCTTGTCATTTGATCACTTCGACAACCCACGCTTGACACGCTTGATTTAACAAACGCTTCAACCACGTTATCGCCACGTAAGTCGTATAACTCTTAGATCCGATTGTTTAAAAAGATGGAAGCAAGCAAATAAAAAAAAAACAATTAGTTTTGGGTTTTCAAAATTTAAATACCGGAGTTAACCTAACTACCAATGTTTGGTCGGCTCCGCGTGGTTTACCTGATTCGTACCTTTACGTAACCGCACATTGGGTTAATCCCGATACGTGGCAGGGTTTTATCTATCCGGAGGACGACGCTCACTCCCGAGTCACTTGAGGTTTGCATTTGCTTGAAAGATCACCTAGACGCAATGGAACGTATACAAAACGTTTCTAATCTTAAAGGTGCAATCGAAACGAAGACGGCGATACACGAAGACGATGTAGAAACGGGGGATTCTACTCCACTGTCTGATAAAGAAGAACAAACTGACCTACGACAAGCAAAAGGTCGAGCTACGTAAACGGCGACAATGGATTAAACTCGAGCATAAACGTTTAATCGAAACCATCTAGCTTTGTATTTTTCCTTTCAAAACTATCTATCTTTGTAACGTTTTAAGTTTGGACAAGTTGTGATTGTAATATTTCAAGTTTTAATTCAATATAAAGTATGTTTCTTAAGTTTATATAATGTTTAAAAAAATCAGCCGAACTGGTTTCAAATCGGTTTTAGACAGAAACTGGTTTCGGTTTCAAACCCGAACTGGTTTGACCGGTTTCCAGTTTCCCTCACCGGTTTTGGTTCTTAAACCGAACCGGTTTCACCCCAAACCGGTGTTGACCCAAACCGGTTTAAGAACCGTTTCGGGTTGGGTTTCAAACCGATTTTTGCACCTCTATCCGTAGTGGGCTTGAAAACCCAATTTCACGCCCCTTTAGCGCCTCTTCGCGCCCACCCTCCCACTACGGTGGGGCGCAGAAATGCAATTTGAGCTCCTTGGCGTGAGAATTTTCACGCTGCAAAGGGGGAGAGGTCTAAGAAAATATAGCCGTTGAACGGCTATATTATATTTATTTATTTTTTCTTTTTTTTCTCTTTTAATCGACTATCTATCTAGGGAGAGGATCATTTGCGAAACTTTTGAGAACGATTCTAATCCACTAGTTTATATATATGGAACCCCCCACCCCACCCCACCCCTATCTATCTATCTATTTATCTATGTATCTATCTATATAGATACACACACACACACACACAAACCACAAAAAACCAACACTTTCATACACTTTTACAACTCTACCACTCTCATTTTTTTAAAAAAAAAAAACCTTCACAATCATCTCACAATACGGGTTCCCCTAGTAACTCATCATCGCTACTTTACGACTTTTTCGAAGAAGAGGAGGACACTGCTATTTCGGTTGCCGTAGACTTGTTACGACGGTCTAGAGAATCTCAAGTTCCCCGACCAATTGTCAGACGAACGCCTATTGAACGGGATCGTGTTGCGGCCAACAAAAGATTGATGGATTATTTTTCAGAGAATTCAGTCAACACCGATCTGAAGACGTGTTCTACTCGTTTTCGTCTGAGTAAAGGATTATTTTTACGTATAGCCAAATATTTGGAAGAAAACTTTAGTTACTTTCAATAAAGATGTGACGCACGGGGGAAGGCTTGGATTCACATCGATTCATATATGTATGTCGGCGTTACTGCATTTTAGTTTATGGCAACACGACCGGCATCAACGATGAGTATTTAAAAATGGCGAAGAAGACGACGAGAGGTACCGTGGAACATCTTACACAAGGAATTGATAAATATACAGTGCCCGCTATTTACGAAAGCCAGCGTGGAACAATCTATAAAATTTGTACGAGCATCATAAGCAAGTCCATGGTCTACCAGGTATGATTGGTAGTATAGATTACATGCATTGGGTTTGAAATAATTGTCCACGGTTATTTTGAAAGCCGTATGTTCAAATGACCGTTGGATTTCGCATGCTCACTTTGGTGTAGCCGGCCCCAACAATGTTACAGCCCAGGCCCGTCGCAACCAAGATATTGTCCGCT
Organism: Deinandra increscens subsp. villosa; assembly: GCA_039602395.1. Classification (NCBI taxonomy): domain Eukaryota; kingdom Viridiplantae; phylum Streptophyta; class Magnoliopsida; order Asterales; family Asteraceae; genus Deinandra; species Deinandra increscens. Next base: position 19,268,111 of record JBCNJP010000003.1, read on the forward strand.
TTTGGCAGCCGGCATGCCCTCAGACATCCAACCCTCAAGGATTTAAAACACGTCTTGGTAGGGGAGGTATCCACACCCTTATAAAGCAGTGCTTAGTTCTCCTCCCCACCAATGTGGGATGTTACATCCTCCCCCTTAGGGGACCAACGTCCTCGCTGGCACACTGGCCGATGACTGGCTCCGATACCATCTATAACAGCCCAGGCACGCCGCAAACAAGATATTGTCCGCTTTGGCAACCGGCATGCCCTCAGACATCCACCCCTTGTAAAGCAGTGCTTAGTTCTCCTCCCAACCAATGGATTGTAACATCCCACATTGGTGGGGAGGAGAACTAAGCACTGCTTTATAAAGGTGTGGATACCTCCCCTACCAAGACGCGTTTTAAATCCGTGAGGGGCGGATGTCTGAGGGCATGCCGGCTGCCAAAGCGGATAATATCTTGGTTGCGACGGGCCTGGGCTGTTACAGATGGTATCACAGCTAGTCGTCAGCCAATGTGCCAGCGAGGACGCTGGTCCCCTAAGAGGGGAGGATTGTAACATCCCACATTGGTGGGGAGGAGAACTAAGCACTGCTCTATAAGGGTGTAGATACCTCCCCTACCAAGACGCGTTATAAATCCGTGAGGGGCGGATGTCTGAGGGCATGCCGGCTGCCAAAGCGGACAATATCTTGGTTGTGACGGGCCTGGGCCGTTATAAACAATGACATCAATGTTCTGGAAAACTCTCAGGTGATTGAGGAGTACGTTTCGGGGAAGGGTGTAAAGGCCTCGTTTTATGCAAATGGAAACTACTACCCTCATGGTTATCTTTTGAGTGACGACATATATCTGGAGTATTCGTTCATCGCAAAGACTTTCAAGGACCCCATTGAATAGAAACAAATATACTTCAAAAAGGTGCAATAGTCTGTAAGAAAGGACATCGAGTGTTGCTTTGGAGCGCTAAAAAAGAAATGGCTTTTTGTGAAAAATCCTTGTCGGTTGTGGACAAAGGATAAAATGAAAGATTGTATGTGTGCTATTATTATCTTGCATAACATGAACAAGGAGGACCAAGGCAAAGCGATTTGTCCCGATCATCGGCTTGAACATGTGGTGGAAACACCATATGCAACCATGGAAAACGTTTGGATAACTTTAGGTTGATGCGCACTAGAAAAAACACACAACTCTCTTAAGGCCGATTTAGTAGAGTATGCATGGTCGGTTCGTCCGTGAGATAATGTTAAGTCGAGGACGAGGAAGATGTAGGAAAACCGTTCGCAAATTAAATAAAATAAATACTTTTATTTTATGGTACGATTACAACAAACAAAATAACTCTAATCTATTACAATACAATCAAGATAAAATCAATCTACTCCTATTACAATACAATGACAAGAGAATAATTAAGAGTTACACATACAATTACAATACAATGACAGAGAATACGTATACATAGAATATGAAGAAGTGAAATAATATGAAACTGCAATACAAAGAATATAAGATTGCAGAGTCGAAAATTTTGTAGAATAAAAGTAAAAGGTTTAGATCAATGTAAGAACTGACAGAACAGCTATAGAATAAAGGTTTTGGAAAAAAGCATTTTGAGATAGTCTTGAGAAAAACAAAACGAAGGATTAAGAAATCCTTTGGCGAAGGCTTCGGGTCAAAACCCGGGTCCCTTAAAACAAATTCCGGGTCTACCGAAGATCCGTTTTTTGTTTCCCAGGGTACAATCGCCTAAACCGTATTGTACGGTCGGGATAACTCTAAGCTTGAAGTTACCTTGAAGCTTGAAGAAATGAAGAACGAAGAGGAAGAGTTTGAGAGAAGGTATGAGGAAGAGAAGAGAGAATTCTGTGTGAATTCGGTGTGTCTAGCCTCAACTAATGAGGCTGTATATATAGTGGTGGGAATTCTTGTTGAGCACTCAAAAGTTAATTCGTAGTCAAACTTTGCATTAAACGTCTTTAATGCAAATTGATTTCTAATTAACACGGAATTACCTTAATTAGCTCAAAACGCGTTTACCAGCTGTCATTCCGGAGAAATCTCCGCGTAACAGCTGTTTTCCGGAAGAACTGATCTTCCGGTTCAACTTCCGCTTGAACTCCAAGCGGAGCTCCTTTTCCGCTTGAACTTCAACCGGAACCACTATCCGGCTGAACTCATTCCGCCTGACCACTAGTTCCGCTTGAACCAGTTTTTCCGGTTCAACTCACATTCCACTTGAACTATCCGCCGCTCGGACCACATCAGGTCCGCTGCTACGGACTTCAACCGGAACAACTTCCGGTTGAACCCAAAAATAATAAGGCGGCTCTCAAGCGGCTCGCGGCGATGCGAAGTGCAAAGTGCGCCATCAAAGTGCCACATTGCGCCTCATACGCCCACGCCACGCGCGCGCGCGTGTCGTGTGCGAGTGCGAGTTAGGGGTGTTTCGCACCTCTCAGGGTCCAAGGGATGTGTCCTACTAGAGGAAACAATAGTTGGTAAGGTTCCCACCTTATAAACCACTTTTGGTTTCATCCCCCAACCAATGTGGGATGAGTTCTCATGCTATACTTAGCATTTTCTCTCTATTATTTTCGTAGCTTTAACATGCTTGCGAGACCCTCAACTTTGAGCATCGATATCTCATTCATGCGAGCTCGGATTTGGACGTGGTTTGATGCGTTGGAAAGCCCTCACAACGTACTATACAAACCCATAAAATACAGAGGCAACAACCTATGTTATCTGTATTTTACTTTAGTCCAAAGTTGGTGAAAAACTATTTTCACACTTAGTAAAAAAACCCATTTTCCACTAGTTTTTCTCCTAAAATTCCAACAATCCCCCACATGAATGGGTATCGATCTATTCTTCAAGAATCAAAGGCAATTTCGGCAGTCCAGTATTGCAGGATAGGTAGGTGTCCCCTTTGAACCTTCCTTTGTGAAGTATACTTGGGTTACTGGTGTTTGGTAGACGCGATGTCTTTGAACCAACCGACCATTTGTGTAACCGTTATTATACCCACACAATACTTTCCCTAACTTGGTTAGCCCTCACTGTCGTGTCCAATCATGGTCCTGGAACACTTGCCTGGTTCTGCTAGAGCTCTAGGATTTGTGCCCAACAAATCCATTCGAAGCGACCGCACTTCTCTCTTGCATAGGTGATTACCACAATCATTAAAAGCATTGGTATTATGATTTACTCAAAATCATCTATGACTTACACAAAGTCATTGACCATCGTATGCTTAACCTCACACACTTCACTGTTTGGTGATAGGAATGGACTAGGAAGTACACAACTCCCTTTTAAGATTTTTAGGGTACTCCCCCACAGTGACCATAGCCAATGCGATTAGGTTGTCCTATTGAACCTAGAGCCTGGGATCTCCATTTTCATAGGTTAGGTTTTCCTTCGCATCAGCTTTCAACCCAATGGGCTTTAGTCCCATTCCTCTTGACGACTTCAAAACTAACTCTTTGCTTAAGCCTTTTGTAAACGGATTTGCAGTGTTATCCTTTGACTTCACATAGTCAATTGAGATAACTCCGGTAGAGATTAGTTGTCGTACCGTATTATGTCTACGTCTAATGTGCCTTGATTTGCCATTGTACATCATGGATTGGGCGCGCCCAATTGCCGATTTACTGTCACAATGTATGCAAATAGCCGTCATTGGCATAGGCCACCTTGGAATTTCTTCCACAAATTGACGTAGCCATTCCGCCTCTTCACCAGATTTATCCAAGGCGATGAACTCAGATTCCATTGTGGACCGCGCTATAACATTTTGCTTAGCCGATTTCCAAGCAATAGTCGCGCCACCAAGCGTGAACACATACCCGCTTGTTGATTTGGAACCCTTTATATCCGAAATCCAATTCGCATCACAGTATCCTTCGATAACTGCTGGATCTCGGGTATAGTGCAGTCCATAGTCTCTCGTGTATCTTAAGTACCTTAGTAAACGGGTCATTGCTTTCCAATGTACCGCGCACGGATTACTCGTGTACCGGCTTAGTCTGCTCACAGCATAAGCCAAATCTGGTCTGGTACATGTCATAAGATACATGAGACTGCCAATCACCCTTGAGTACTCTAACTGAACAACCCCTTTTCCTCTATTCTTAGCAAGATGAAGGGTAGTATCAACCGGAGTTTGAGACACACTCTTATCTCCCGCGTTGAACTTCTCAAGGATTTTGTACACATAGTGAGATTGACTCAAGACAATACCATTTGGGGTTCTGATAATTTTTACACCGAGTATCACATCTGCGAGCCCCATGTCTTTCATGTCAAATCTCGCTTTCAACATGTCTTTAGTAGCTTTGACCATCTTATCATCACTCCCAACGATGAGCATGTCATCTACATATAGACATAGAATCACATAACCTCTAGGTGTTTCCTTCGCATAGACACACTTGTCGCACTCATTTATTTTGAATTTGTTGTCAAGCATGACACGATCAAACTTCTGGTGCCATTGTTTCGGAGCTTGCTTCAATCCATACAAAGACTTGACGAGTCTACACACCTTGCCTTCTTGGCCAGGAGCGGTAAAACCATCAGGTTGTTCCATGTAGATCTCTTCATCTAAATCACCATTTAGAAACGCAGTTTTTACATCCATTTGGTGAACCTCCAAATTTCGTAAAGCCGCTATAGCAAGCACCAACCTTATTGAGGTTATGCGAGTAACAGGTGAGTAAGTATCAAAGTAATCCAGACCTTCCTTTTTGTCTGTATCCTTTGATCACTAGCCTCGCCTTATATTTATCAATGGAGTCATCGGCTTTCAACTTCTTCTTGAATATCCACCGATATCCAAGTGGTTTGTAACCATTAGGAAGATCGAAAAGCTCCCAAGTGTGGTTCTGCAAGATAGACTCTATCTCACACTTGATGGCTTCTTTCCATTGAGGCCCATCTGAAGAGGTTACCACCTCGCGGTAGGTATTGGGATCACCCTCAACCATGTAAGCCGTGAAGTCAGGTCCAAAGGATTTTCGAACCCTTTTTTGCTTACTTCGTCTAAGCTCACCCTCATTATATGCGGGCCGTTTATGAACATCGTTACCAATACATGGTTGTTCATGAACTTCGTCACCAACAAATGGATCTTCATGAGTCTCATCACCAAATAATGGTGTCGATGAGCTCGCATGTTCTCGTGACAGACACGGGAATACATTTTCAAAGAATGAAGCATTCCTTGATTCCATTATAGTTTCTTCGTGTATATCGGTATTTTTCGAGTCACGGACAAGAAACCGGTATGCACTACTGTTTTCTGCGTATCCATTGAACACACAGTCCACAGTTTTTGGTCCTAACCTTTGCACCTTAGGCAAAGGAGCTAATACCTTAGCTAGTCACCCCCACACTTTCAGGTATTTATACGATGGCGTTTTGCCCGTCCACAATTCATAAGGAGTCTTATCCTTATCTTTGCGGGGTATCTTATTCAAAAGATAGTTAGCCATCAAAATGGCTTCCCCCCACATGTCTAGGCTCATCCCAGAACTATTCAACATGGCATTCATCATCTCTTTAAATGTACGGTTCTTTCGTTCCGCAATGCCATTGGATTATGGAGAATAAGGTGCGGTGGTCTCATGGACAATTCCACTTTGTGAACATAAGTCCGCAAATGGTGAAACATATTCACCTCCTCTATCACTCCGCAAAACCTTGATTTTCTTGGTGAATTTATTCTCAACCAAGTTCTTAAACAAGACAAACTTGTTTATTGCTTCATCCTTACTCTTAAGTAAGTATACATAGCAATATCTTGTACTATCATCAATAAACGTGATGAAGTACTTGTGTCCACCACGTGTGGGGACGACTTTCAAGTCACATACATCAGTGTGAATTAAGTCTAGGGGTTCGGTTATTCGTTCAACCGATTCAAATGGTTGTCTTGTAAGTTTGGATTCGACACACGTTTCGCATTTTGATTTCGAGTCTATTTTAAAATTTGGCAAACATTTTAAATTCATTAAACGGCGTATTGAATTAAAATTGACGTGTCCTAATCTACCATGCCACATATTTGAATCATAAAACTCAATCATATAACTAGAAGAGGATGCTTTCGCCATTTTATTAATAACTATTGTAGGCAACTTAAACATCGAGTTTTGGGCATAGCTCTTGCCTACAAACATGTCATTTTTGGTCAAAACGACCTTATCAGACTCGATCACAATACGAAATCCAAACTTGTTGAGCAGCCATCCAGAAACAAGATTCTTCTTGATTTCTGGCACGTACAGAACGTTGCTCAACGTAAGTTCCTTCTCATAAGTGAACTTCAAGACCACGTTTCCTCCACCATATTCACCTTAGCCGAAGGTTGCATGGTGGTGGCTTTTTAGCCATCTTATTTTCCTCCTTGATACGAAGACGGACAATGAGATCCTCAACGGTCATCGCCTTTCTTTTGTGTTTAAGATAGTTCTTAAACTCAAGCCACGAAGGCGGAAGCTTCTCAATCATTATCGCCACTTGAAATATCTTACAAAGGGACATACCCTCTGCGTGGACCTCATGTAGTATAATTTGAAGCTCTTGGACTTGACTCATCATGGTTTTATTATCAACCATTTTGTAGTCTAAGAAACGGGCTACCACGAATTTCTTCGTGCCAGCATCCTTCGTTCTATACTTCTTGTCTAAAGACTCCCATAATTCTTTGGAAGTCTTAAACACCGAGTAGACATTATACAGTGAGTTCACTAGGCCGTTCAACACATAGTTACGGCACAAGTAGTCCGAATGTTTCCAAGCGTCAACCGCATTAACGGTTTCAGCGTTGGCTTCCCCTTCACCGAGTTGGGGAGCGGACTCTGTGAGACACCTCGCAAGGTTCAAGGTGGTTAAGTAGAACAACATCTTCTGTTGCCACCTTTTGAAGTGCAAGCCCGAGAACTTCTCGGGTTTTTCGGCATAACTGGCGATGGTGTTGGCCGTTATGCCAGTGAAGGTACCAACCGATGGTGTTTCCTTAGGCTTTTCGGTCGTCTTAACAGTTTCGTTAGTCATTTTTCTGAAATAGAAGACTACACAAGTTAATATTCAAAATTATTATTTAAACGCGCACGTTTAAAATGTAAGAAAAAACCTCCAACTAGTGGATGGTTTTCAAGGAGTAGAAGAGAGTTTTTAATCTCTAAACGCACACGTTGTAAAGAGATTAAAGTCCAACAAATTGATGGATTTAGAGATGTAATAAATTTTACATAACTTCCAACTTATGGAGGTTAGATGGTTTTAAAGAAGATTTATAACGTCCAACTAATGGATGTTAAAGTTATAAAGAAAAATTTAACGTCCAACGAATGGATGTTAAAGTTTTGTCGTAATCGACAACTCGTTTAACTCTAAGTCCAACTTTGAGTCAAAACGAGTTAAAAAATATTTATTTTTAAAAACACTAAATCACCTCGAGAAATCTAAGTCCAACTTTGAAACTCGAGGTAATGAAGTTTTTATAAAAACGAACGGTGTTTTAAAAAATTTATTTTAAGTTTGTAGGAAAACCGTTCGCAAATTAAATAAAATAAATACTTTTATTTTATGGTACGATTATAACAAACAAAATAACTCTAGTCTAATACAATACAATCAAGATAAAATCAATCTACTCCTATTACAATACAAGGAAAGAGAAAATTAAAGTTACAATACAATTACAATAAATGAAGGAATACAATACATAGAAATGAAAAGGAATAAAATGAAAGAATATAAAGAATAAAAGATTACAGTGACGAAAATTTTGTAGAATGAAATGAAAAAATTTAGATCAATTTAAGAACAGAAAACTTAAATGGTTTTGGAAAAAAAGATTTTAGATGTTTTGAGAAAAATAAAACGACGATTAAGAAATCCTTTGGCGAAGGCTTCGGGTCAAAACCCGGGTCCCTTAAAACAAATTCCGGGTCTACCGAAGATCCGTTTTGTTTCCCAGGGTACAATCGCCTAAACCGTATTGTACGACCGGGATAACTCTAAGCTTGAAGTTACCTTGAAGCTTGAAGAAATGAAGAACGAAGAGGAAGAGTTTGAGAGAAGGTATGAGGAAGAGAAGAGAGAATTATGTGTGAATTCGGTGTGTCTAGCCTCAACTAATGAGGCTGTATATATAGTGGTGGGAATTCTTGTTGAGCACTCAAAAGTTAATTCGTAGTCAAACTTTGCATTAAACGTCTTTAATGCAAATTGATTTCTAATTAACACGGAATTACCTTAATTAGCTCAAAACGCGTTTACAGCTGTCATTCCGGAGGAATCTCCGCGTAACAGCTGTTTTCCGAAAGAACTGATCTTCCGGTTCAACTTCCGCTTGAACTCCAAGCGGAGCTCATTTTCCGCTTGAACTTCAACTGGAACCGTATCCGGCTGAACTCACGCACTGTTCCGCTTGAACCAGTTTTTTTTGTTCAACTCACATTCCGCTTGAACTTCTCCGCCCGGACCACACAGGTCCGCTTGGACTTCAACCGGAACAACTTCCGGTTGAAACCAAAAACAATAAGGCGGCTCGCGGCGATGCGAAGTGCAAAGTGCAAAGTGCGCCATCAAAGCGCCACATTGCGCCTCATACGCGTGTGCGAGTGCGAATTAGGGGTACCCCTCAGGGTCCAAGGGATGTGTCCTACTGGAGGAAACAATAGTTGTGTCACACCCCAAATTAACCACTAACGGAGTTTATACCGTTAAGGGGTGCGAGCAAACCAGGACCACAACCATTAGTTACAAATACTAAACGAATCAGAGTTAGTCCAAACATATGTCATAAATTAAAGTCTCAAAGTACGCAGCGGAAAATATTGTCTTAGCACTAACCACGTGCTTTACAAAATCATTGTTTTAAATTCCCAATTTGGTTTAAACAAAAGTAAAATAT
>JBCNJP010000003.1:19277525-19447850 GCA_039602395.1 Deinandra increscens subsp. villosa
CTATATTTGATTAATGAACATTCCGTTGAACGGTAATAAAAAAATTATCGTTGAGAGTTTATTGATTCGAGTTTAAAATAATATGTTGACGATATTTGTCCTTTGTTGTCTTCATCTTTTGTGAAGACCTTTTTGTTTGTCGAGGAGGGGTCCCTTTTATTGAATCTCCCGAATTGCCTGGTCAAAAGTGCTAGTGATTTTTCAAGTGATTCATCTTCTGTTTCACTATCAAAACATACACTTTCAAACTCACATGGGTCTTTTCTTTATTTTGAATGGGTTGGCTCTTATTTGATATTTCTTTTTCTCTTTACAGAGTAAAGAGTCAGGGGATCTACTTTAGACTTAGAGATTGTCAAAATCTCAGACTCCTGAGAGTCTAAGATGAAAAAGAGGTCATTTAGACTTTTCTCTTCCAAGTCTAAAGTAGATTGAAGAGTCATGGTTAGTCCTCTCCATTCCCCAGGAATACTTTTAATAAACTTTATGTTTATTTCCTCATTTGTCTTAGAAACGTTGACTTTCTTAACTTATTTATGATAGTTGCAAAACGATTGTAAACATTTATAAATGACTCACTTAGGAGTGACTTGAATGATTCATATTCATTAAATGCTTTTGTTTGTTTGTTCCGTTTCATTTGCCCCCCCCCCCCCAATTAAAGAGCTTTTCAAGGGCATCCCATATACCCTTGGCTGAAGTATTACAGTCAACTTTACAAAATATCTCACGAGGAAGAGCCATAATCAGAATGGTTTTGGCTTTGTCATCATTAATTTCTTTGGCTTTGTCCTTCTCACTCCACCATTTTCTTGCCTTGGGCATGGAGTGAGCAGGGATAGCTAGTGTGGTTTTAGTTTCCTTAATCTCTGGAATGTCAACATATGACAATGAGGTCCATTGGCGATGCAATCCAACAGGGAATTATCAATTTCCTTTAGGAAGTTAGTAATCCTTATTTTCCACTATATATATTTCTTGCTAGCTAGCATAGTGGGTTTGTCCAATGAACCTGTTGATTTGACTTTGTTCCATCTTGTTAACATCGTTAGAATAAGATAAGAAAAAGTTTTGAAAACACGTTAAAATCCAAAGAAAACATTAAAGAACAAGATCTTTGAATATGAGTTATTCAATCTGCTCCGATACTAATTGTTAGGTCCCGTGAGGGACTCTTTAACAATGTTGGCACATTTAACTTAAACAAAGATGATAATGTTACGGAATAAATCAAATTGGAAGACCACAATTCATATAAAGTTTTTTCTGTATATCTCAAACGTAAATTATGGTTTAAACGAGTTTATAGTATCAATATAAGTCTAGAGAAAGATCTTTCCTACAAGATTATGTGATAAGCACATTGAGAAGCTTGTGAATTGTGAGTGAATTTCTTAATTTTCTAGGTGAAGAATGCATGCTATTTATAGCAAGTTGTAAAGGAAAAAGTGGTTGAGGCCGATTAAATTTGGAGTGTGTCAGCATATATAGAGATAAACTAAGAGTATTCAATTTATCTCTTTTAAACCGTCTTCAACTACTTCGCATTAAATATCAAGTGGGTCTTGTACTTTACTTGTTCTTCACTCATAGCATTATTTACTTCTCGTAATCATTATCTTTTGATAGTATTGAACTCGTTCAAGTCTCTTTGTTGAAGACTAGGAATGCTTCCCATCAGAAGCCTTTCACAAAAAGAGGGGTTTCTGTGAAATTTGGGTTTCATAGATGAACTGCAGAATTTCTGTAGTTTATATATGAAATCACATAATCTGTAAATTTGACAGAATTTGCTATCCTTTTTCTTTTTAGGATGTTTCTAGTCCTTTCTTCTAATACTTGACTTAGCCTATTATATAGGAGTAACCTAACAGTACGAGTGGGGTGGACGCGTGAGGGTGGATAGGGATGTGGTGGTGGATAGTAAAGGAAATGCGGGGGAAGGCTGTGAATTAAATATGGTAGCAGGGGGTGACGAATTTTGCATGTGATGTGGTGCATGGGGTGAAATGGATGTATTAGGGGTTGTGTTTTTATTAACAAAGGAATCAAAGGTTGGTAGAGGAAGGGCAGTGGACGATTTTTCTTTATAAAGAAAGAAGTGGTCAATAAAATGTACATGTATAATAATATAGACGTTGAGAATCAAAATCGTAACATTTAAATGCACATTTTGATGTGGTTGTTATATGGAGGTGGTATAGGGGTGCAACCAAGGGTAACATAAGCAACCAAAGGATTTTATGACAGGTTTGATCAGACGTCACAAACCCGGATCGTGTTCAACTTTGTGCTTGAAGATGGTGAGACGGGATGACGAGAATCGAGGATAAACAAACAATATGATAAAGCAAATGATTTTGTTGATAATTGTTGATACATGGTCCTGATCGTCATGTGAAGTATCGAATACAAGACGAAGACATGCAAGATTAGGTTTGGCCGAACCTTGACCGAACCTGGAGTTCGGACAGGGCCGAACAGGTCCGAACCTGAGGTTCGGACCAGCGAGTTTTAACTAGTATATATATGTGTCTTGTGTTGTATTCAGTAATTATCTTAGAGCTTCTGAGTCATATCTTCTCTGTGTACTCTGTGGTCATCTCAGTGGTTAATACAAGTCATTTGTATTTACTCTTTGTGTTCTAGCTCGTATAATATTGATTTCATAACGATTAAGAAGACGATCCACACGCTCAAGCAATTTCAAGTGGTATCAGAGCATTTGGTTTGCTCTACTGGTCGGAAATCATTGTTTTTTCGGAGTTTTGACTCAAAATTCACGATTTTGTGAAAATGTCATTCATTTTTGAGTTCGTTTGATCTTCTCGAGTGTGCTTCACGTCAAAAATTCATTCCTAATCTATTTTTATCGAGTTTGCTTGAATTCCTGTCGAAAATTCCAGTCAAAAACACTAAAAATCGAGAAAATGGTGTCGAGTGAGCTTGGTCTCGTTTGAGGTTCGGACAACTTCGGAGTAACCGCTCCGAACTCGGGGTTCGGACAAAGTTCAGTCGACGTTCGGTGAGAGTTCGGCCTTTGTTGATACATGGTCCTGATCGTCATGTGAAGTATCGAATACAAGACGAAGACATGCAAGATTAGGTTTGGCCGAACCTTGGCCGAACCTAGAGTTCGGACAGGGCCGAACATGTCGAAACCTGAGGTTCGGACCAGCGGGTTTTAACTAGTATATATATGTGTCTTGTGTTGTATTCAGTAATTATCTTAGAGCTTCTGAGTCATATCTTCTCTGTGGACTCTGTGGTCATCTTAGTGGTTAATACAGGTCATTTGTATTTACTCTTTGTGTTCTAGCTCGTATAACATTGATTTCATAACGATTAAGAAGACGATTCACACGCTCAAGCAATTTCAAGTGGTATCAGAGCTAATACCAGTTCGGCCCAGTTTTGATTATTTGGTCCGAAGTTGAAGTTCGGACGACGTTCGGTCAAGTTTAAGTTCCGACAAAGTTCGAAGGTGGTTCGGACGAGGTTCGGATCAAGTTCGGACAAACAGTATCCAAGATTTTGAGTGTTTCACGAAAACTGACGTAACTTGAGAATCGTAAAGAGTTACGGGAGCTAATACCAGTCAAAACGTTCGTCTCGGAGAGATCTATACTTTTACTAGTCTAACAGCCAGTACCCTCTGGTTTGACCCCCAAAATCTGCTTGAAAGAGCTTCGTTTTTTAGTCTGAAGTTTTTGGAGTGTTAGTTTTCGGTTTTGGTAATGAGTGGATTCAAGCATATTGAATTGATTTTTCATAAATTGTTTGAAAATTAGTGCATCACAAGCTAGTCTTATGTTAACTATATTGATGAAATGGGAAGATTATCATGAATGGAAAGTTAATATTGAAATTTACATCAACAAACATCACAAAGAGTTTTGGGAGATAATTGATAAGCAATTCAAATGGCCTACTGATACAAGAGGAGATGTGATACTTCCTCGACATCTATCTTTAGAACAAAAGGATTATACAAATAATGAAAATAAAGCCAGAGACCACTACTACAAAAAAGGCCTTTCTTGACGTGCAATGCGTGTCAAGAAAGGGTCTTCTTGACACGCAAATGCGCGTCAAGGATGGAGGGGTCAAGAAGCTTCTTGACGCGCAAAATGCGTGTCAAGAATTTCTTGACACGCGAACAATGACACGCATTTTATGACGCTCAATGCGCGTCATAAAATGCACGTCAAGAAAGCCCCCGTCATAAAGGGAGATGACACGCATTGTTGCGTGTCAAGAATTTTAAAAAAAATGAAAAAAAAATATATTTTTTAATAGAATCACTATTTTCTACATTAAATGAATATTAACCTGATAATACAATATAAAAATACACATATAGCAATATAATGCATTTCATATATATAAAAAACTTACAAAGTTAAAGTGACATTACAATGGATCATAAATGGTACCTATAACCTATACTAATAAACCAAACACTCCGTAGCATTCTTACAACATGACTTTGTTGCCTAATGATGATTCTGAGGTACACAAAACGACCATGCCACGAAACGCACCTATCATACATAAAAATAAAAATAAAAACAAAATCTACATTTGTAAAAGAATCAATGAACTAGCTAATAATAAACACATTACCTGATCACCACAAAAGTTTTCTAAAAACTTTCCAGTAACATAAACTTCACCAAAAGCCTGCTGGTAACTCTATAATGATCTTTGTGTATTATAAGCTTCAAGCTGAAAATACATATTTATTTACAAATATCACTACTCCGGGTTCCGGAAAATAAAGTTTGCCACATAAGTTGCCCGGTCCTTGAGCTTGCTTACTCCTGGTCAGACTGGGTGTACCTAATAAACTGATTAAAAGTTGATGTCACATAAATTCAAGAAATCCTTTCACATAGATAGCTTGACAGAAACAGAGAAATAAGATCATGAATTTCAATTTCAAACTGAATAATTGAAAAGGTGAAGTTACAATATGAAATAAAAGCTTACACTTTGGGTGTTCTTTTGTATGTTTTCATATGGGTATCCGACAACGAAGGCAGACTAGGAGAGTCTTGATATCTGCACACAAACGAAGAGAATCGGTTAATTTTATGTAGAAAACCAAACCTGTAGAACAAATTCAGAACGCAAATTACATAGAAAAGAGTAATAACACAATAAAAGACAATTAGCAAAACATATTTACTGAAATAAGAAAGTGTTTACCTGTTTTGAAAAAGAAGGATTAAACTTTTAAGTTTACAACATGTCAATTAGAAACAAAAGGCATCACTTGAGCTTTGTAATTAGTCAATTAGAAACCAAAAATGGTTCGCCGCAACAGGTCAGTTCTGCGACAAATGAGCCATTAATCCCGATAACACCTGCGAAAAGGAAGCCTAATCTTCAACTGCTAAGAGGTAGTGTTGGCTATGGTCATTGTTCTGCAAAATGCAACAATTAACCTAAATACTCCTGAGGTCATTTGCTGAATCAGAAATGTTAAGAGCTAGATCTCTTCAAACTTGGCACCTATTTTATAGCTATCAATTCTTACAAAAAGAAACCTCACCGATTATTAAATCGCTGGATCAGATATATGCAGATTCTGACCCTCATCATTTGTATTTATATTTGCTTGGATTTTATGTTTTTTTTACCATACTCTACCATGAAAAAATAATCACAAAGAACATTAAGATAATAGCTTAAACAAAATTTACCTTACAAAGAGAAGTTGATGCCAACAACACAAAATATACCTGCATAAGAAAAAGAAAAAAAAATCATACTAATAAACAGAAGCAACAGGAGATTTCTTGAACTTTGAAAAATAGATGACACATAAAGATGTCAAAATTAGTAGATTACCACCAATTAATACAACGGTTTTTGTAACAAGAATCCAAATAAGATTACCACCAATTAATAAAGCAGAAGCAATAGGAGATTTCATCTTCGACTGTTGTTGTAACAGAAGCACTAAAGATGTGGAATTCCCGTCTTTTTGTTTTTATAAACAAAGGTTTACCCACCTGACATTATCAAGATCATAACCATCAAGTCGATGTAATAACAGCAAATATGTATATATATATATATATGATACATGTACAAAACTAAAATCCATTACTTTGTTAGGCTCCCTTTACAGTCCATACTTAAAGATGAACATTTTTAAGTGGCTTCTGCGCAGCAGGTTGGTAACTCGTTGAGAAAGATGCAAGGACTCCTATTAATAAGGAGAACATCAGGCTTGAGAAGAGCTTTCCCTGAGTCCAATGATTGTCTTAATGTCCGTAAAATAACCCGTTAACTGTGAGAAGGTTGTGATCTGATCTTTCACTTGCATATAATATGTCCACTGGGAATTTGGTGGGATTGGACAGTTTGTTCCCAGCACTCCATCTTGCCATGAAGTCTTTCTCTGTTCCACCCCATTACATCACATTAATTTAACATATATAAAATAACATTATTGCTAGTAATCACACAGCAATCACAGAATGCCTTTACTATCAATTGCCTAATACAAAACATCTCTGAAGCATTACTCACTAGGCATAGCTCTCTGTTGCAAACCTAGAACCTATAGCAAAACAAAAGGAAGAAAAACATCACAAAAGCATGAATAATCTTAATTACACAACCCTTCCACCATCTTATGTATGATAAACTAACTATATAGAGGATTATGTATGATACATATCCATATTCAAATGTGACACATCAGTTAGAAAAATGAACAACATACAACAGGTAAAAATTTGAAACACAGAACACATCAATTTCTTAACAACAAACCTCAATTTTACATTCATACTCTGTTTTAAAATTGATGAAGAGAAAGATGAACATCATGAACCTCAACACTACTAGGTTTGCAGCAATTCAGAAAGGCAAAGTTATTAAATATTTGTCTGTGAAAGTTCAATTGTCTTTATAAAGAGTAAACGCAATTAAAATTACAATAATCCGAAAAAAGGCAGAATATATTTTTATGGGTTTTACGTAGTTAACAATTTGTTTAAAGAGTTCATAGAGAGCTTAGTAACTAGACCGCAAAACCTTGCAAAATAAAAAAGGAAATCATACCTGATTTGTTGTTCAATGGATGTTACGAACTGAAATCACGTTAAAACTACACACATTCAAGCACAAAAAAAATTAGTTAACCTAATTTTGATGCCAGAGTGTTCGGTTCCATCAAAGAACAGTCGATTCACAAATCGTGGTGAAAATAAAAAGTTATCACATAGAACTCTTACCAAATCAGAAATCACAATCAATGGTGAAGAATCGAGTGGAGTAATGAGCCGATTAGGGCTCCAAATTCGTCCCTCTTTTCGTCGGCGATTAGGGCTCCAAATTCGTCACTCTTTTCGTCGCCGATTAGGGCTCGCGTTCGGTGGTCTTGGTCACCGTTGGTAGTGGCGGCGGATGGTGCTATCTTCCAATTACCGTCTTGGTCGCCGGCAAGATGAAAAAGGGAAGGAGTTAGAATTTTTCGTGGGAGGGGGAAATAAGGCTGAATGGAAGTGAAGGAGGGAAACTGTGGGGAGAAGACCGAGTGTTTTGGGGGAAAATAGAGGCTGAAAATTGAAAATTAGGGCAAAATATTGGGGGGAAATTTGGAGCCAAAAAATTAAAAGACGACACTTTCTTCTTGACACGCGGTTTTTATATGTCCTCCGTGTTTTTTTTTTTTAAAATATGACAGAAATTCTTGACACGCAAAAATGCGCGTCATGAATTCTTAGGAATTACCTATAATTGACATTTTATTTTGACACTTCAGTTTTTGCACGTCAAGAATTATCGAGTGTCATCGTTCGCGTGTCAAGGAAGGCAGTTTTTGTAGTAGTGGACATTATTGAAAATGCTCTCTCAAAAGAGTTATTTCTTGAACTCACAATGGGTTATACTGCTAAGGATAAATGGACTGATTTGCTAGATAAAGGTGAGATATTTGCAAATATTAAGACTATGAAGGATGTCTCAGATTCTTTTGACTCAAAATCATACGATTCAGCATCTAGTGGTTTAGGATCTGAAAGTAATGATTTGTCATACAAAAAGGATTATGATATAGCTTTCAAGACTGAACAAATTGAGGGTTGTGTCAATGATTCTGATTCTGATTCTGAAACAAGTTCTGGTGTTATATATGACAAAGAGGATGAAAGTGACATAGAATAAATTCAGAATGGAAATTTGTTCATATGTTCAAAGTGTGCAGAACTTGTTAAGATTAATAAGACTTTGATGAAAGAAAAGAAAGTTTTGGCTAAAGAATGTGAAAAGGCTAAAGCAGAAGCTAAAGATGTTGCTGCCGATTTTGAAGCATTATTCAAGAAGAGTTATCCGGTTCTACAAAAGTATGAAAAGGCTAATGCTCTTATTGTTGAAACTACTGCTACTGTTGAAAAGCTTCAAAACAAGATTTCTATGCTTCAAGATGAAAATGTTCTTTATCGTGATAAGAATGAAGTTTTGACTAAAGATGTTGAGATTTACAAGAAGAAAAGAGAAAGTGTTCTTGAAGAATTGTTTGTTGAATGTCACATTCGTAAAGTGCAAACATATGAATATGATGAGCTCATTGTCAAGTTTATCAAGTCACAAAAAGAGGTATTTGATGCTCAACAGAAAATTAATGAGTTACACTTGGAAATTTTGGAGTTAAAAAGACAAGTAAAGAATTGCAATTTGTCACCGACGTTACTAAATTTCTTATACAAGCAGGATAAAAGTGAGGAGAATGCTAAGAGAGACGATATTCACATGGTTCCTCAACCAGTGGATTTAATTGAAGTTACTTCTGCTCAGATTGATCCAAAAGATGAATTGCATGATTATTCCAAGTTTGCCACTCCACCCAAGAAGAACAAGTCTAAGTCTAAGAAGAAAGAAAAGTCTTTGGATGAAGCTCCAAAATTTGTGTCAATGTCTGTTTTGTTGGAAAATGAAAATGTGTTTGATAAGGTTGCTTCGAGTTCTTCATCTGCAACCGAAGAAGACAGAGTTTTAATTGAACATAACAAGATGAAGGATATCAAAGCCAAATTTACTATCAAAGCTAAGGCAAGAGAAGTTTATGGTTCTTCTTCAAGTTCTTCAAAGAATCAAGGATTCAAACATAAAGGTTTGTGTTATGAAGTCAAGGATTTTTTAGTGCAACTGACAACAAAGAAACCGAAGAAAATTGTTGTTCAGCATGTTTCCTCGACTTCATCAACAATCAAAGAAACAATCTATTCAGACCCAACACAAGCAAGCTCATCAGAAGAAACCAAATGTTTTTACATCAAGAATTGGTCATTATCATTCTGGAGGTTCTTCAAGTGGTTCTTACTATATACCCCCAAGAGCATCTCCCAGGTATGATTCTTCTGATAATTTCTTTGATTCATTTACTTCTGATCATTTTTTTGGTTACTATGATTCTCCTGTCGTGAATCATAGTTGGAAACCAAAGAATTTTGTCAAATTTTCACCAAAGTTTCGTGAAAGAATTTGCTATGCATGTCGTCAACCTGGACATATGGCTGCAAATTGCCCGATAACTACATATGTTCACCAAAATGCAAAATATGTGGATCAAAATGGTAAAATTTTTGATGAACCATGGTTATCGCACTCTAACACAGTTAGTAAGTCGTCTTCGTTAAAGACGTCGGTTGAAACATTTTTAGGTTCTGATCGAAAATTAAAATCTTCAATGCATTGGAAACCGAAAGTTGTTTCCAAGGCCAACAAGGACTATGTGGAAGACACCGGGCGATCCGATGTTGTTAAATCGGGTCGATCCCAAAGCATCTAATGTTTTATTTGGTGTAAACAGGTATTTCAGGAAGACCTTTCGGTGATTGGGAAATTGATGATTGTGACATATATGTGCTAACTTACACTGGATTTCAAAATCAAATTTTGTTCTCAAAATGCTACACTGAATGTATTCGTGTTGGTTGATCACTTTTTCATTTGTTTTTTCACTCCGTCTTATTCTGAGGGGGAGTTTGTTTTTGCAATACTACAAAAAGAGTGTGCTGTTTTTCAAATGTAAAAAATTAAAATCTATAAATAGAGTTGTCATTTTTAGGGGGAGAAATTTGGAAAAGACAAAAACATTGAAAAATGCAAAAAGCCAAAAACATTGAAAAATGAGAAACTGTATCCGACATGTTTGGGAAATGATGGTACATTGGCTGATTGTGTCTGGCTTATGGATAAAGTAGATGAAAAAGCCATAAGACCATTTGATCGATGTGCAAGGTAGGCTCGGCAAATCAGAAAGTATACGTATGTGATATACACTAAATCTGATGCTTGACCTAGTGGACAACATCTTGATGCATATCTCATGATATATCAAGGAAAAGATATGTGAAAAATAAAATGATAAGTCACTGTGTATACATGTGTTCATTTTGAAAAGATTTAAACTTGTTTGATTTTCTTTATTTTGTCAAACGATCGGACTTTCTCTGCATGTTCACAAGACCGACCTGATCGCTGTTCGTTTGACGTTCTGCTTTATTTTCTTTGGTGTTTCGTATAACTCATCGGACTTTCTACGTGTACGGGAGTACCAACCTGATTCTTGTTGAGTTATACAATTTTAACTTGTGTTATTTTCTTATTTTGTTAAATCCGAGACCTTATCTGCGTATTGAAGGATCGACCTTAAGGTAGACGATTTAACGTTCTTATTTCTTTTTGCATGGAACACAGTTGACTATATCATGGTTACAATCATTATGTGATTAAAATCACAAATGAAATCACAGAATGTAATAAGCAAAAATATATTTGAGTATGTCTGATAGTGTGGGGTACACTAGTCAATGCAAAACTAATCAATACTTTAACATATCCAGATGTTATGAGTATGATTGTGCCAGAGTTTAATGTTGGACAAATTATATTTGCAATCGACATGGCTTATGTGCTACAATAATCGAAATTGGTGTGTAGTTCATCATGTTATGACCAATATGAACCCAAGTTGTGATCTTTCTCGCAAAAGACAAAAAATAGTGTCTGATTTTGTAATGCATTTACTTTTCTTATCAGAAAATACCAAAAAGATTTTAGGTGTGTTTTGATATAAAGTTTCTAAAAGCCAAAAGAATTTTTTTTGATTTGTTTTCGATTGATCAACACGACATACAAAATCAATTTTCAAAATCAAAATATCTTGGAGTCTCGAAGAGACGTTTTGCGCCAAGATTATTTATGTTGGCAGGTTTCTAAGTGGGAAGAGAACATCACAACTTCAAGTCTTCTGAATTTTGTTGATAAAGAGATTACACACGATGCAATATCAAGTATTCAAGATTGAACTCATCGTCAAGATCGAGGAAAAGTTTGATTGAAGGTACAAGATACAAGTTTTAATAGAGGAGATGATACTTCACATGCCGAGGGAGAGTTTGTTGATACATGGTCCTGATCGTCATGTGAAGTATCGAATACAAGACGAAGACATGCAAGATTAGGTCTGGCCAAACCTAGTGTTCGGACAGGGCCGAACAGGTCGGAACCTGAGGGTCGGACCAACGGGTTTTAACTAGTATATATATGTGTCTTGTGTTGTATTCAGTAATTATCTTAGAGCTTCTGAGTCATATCTTCTCTGTGGGCTCTGTGGTCATCTCAGTGGTTAATACAAGTCATTTGTATTTACTCTTTGTGTTCTAGCTCGTATAACATTGATTTCATAACGATTAAGAAGACGATCCACACGCTCAAGCAATTTCAATAGTCGAATGATTATAACAAACCGAATGCTTACAATCTCATCCTAAGAAATCCATGACCATCTTGGGTTGAGCTTAAACCCAAGATGAGACTCTCTCTTTCACTAGAAGTGACTTGCTCACATCACTTAAGACTCATCAATCTCATAAATGGAGCACCATCACCTCTATATATAGTGAGAGACCTTGTGCTCACTAACCCGCTAATTAGCAAGACACAAATTAAATGAGAAAAATACAAATAAAAAATAAGATAAATATTAATTAAATCAAATTTGATTTAATTAATATGAAGCTTGACTCGTTCGAACCGATCATCCGTTGACTTTTATGTTGACAGTGGACCCGAACAGTTGACTTTTCAAGAAAAAACGTCTTCTGTCCAATCTTCCAAGCTTCAATCATCACAATCCAGTCTCTGAATCAAATCACAATGGATTATTCAACCGAATACAACTGAAACAGATTTGATGGCGTCGGTCACTGAGATTTAGCTCCAATATTTAATTTAGAGTAGGATGGTTAGCGGTCATAGAGAGGATTGTATGAAGCTTGGGAGTCCAGGGTGGAAGTGGGAAGACGATTTATAATATAGAAGGCGGTTTGAAAGGCATGAGACTAAAAAATGAGAGGGAGATTAGCATAGGGAAGTAAAAAGAGGCCAGTTTTAACAATGTGTTGGTGCGGTCTTTCGGCTATGCCATTTTTCATCGACGTGTGTGTGTGTGGGGAAGAGGAGGGGGGGGGGGGGGCTTGAAGTGTGAGATTCCTAGTGGCGGAACATAGGAGGTGAGACCAACATATTCACCACCATTTGTCTGTGAATAAGGATATGAGGGGTGTTTGAATTTTTTTCCCACGAGAGATTTAAATTGAGGGAACAACGTGGAAACATCCGATTTTCGTTTCATGGGATACACCCATATATATTTGGAATAAAAATTAACGAAAATAACATAATAAGTGAAACCGTTGATTGATTTTTGAACGGGTCTCCAAACATTCGAGTACACAACTTGTAGTAGATTGTGGCACTAAAAGAATTCTGACTAAATGGCCTTTTTTGACTTTTATTGACAAGGCAGGAATTGGAATGAAAATTAAAATTTGCGACATCATTGAAGGTAATTCCTAGCTGCCGAAGAATAGACTTGAAGACTTTTAGAGATGGATGGCCTAGTTTGTGGTGCCATGGAAGAAGAGAGATGGTCGTGGAGTTCAAGTGAAGAGGAAAGTGGTATGGTGTGTAGTGTAGTGCACGTCATTTTCTTTCATTCCCCGGATGAGGTGCGCCCCCGTGCGTATATCCTTCACCAAAAAAATGAGATGGGGAAAATTAAATAGAGATATTGTTAGTTCAACATAATTGAGCAACAGAGACTAAATTATTACGTAAGTGGGGAACATAGTAAACATTATTAAAGTGAAGATAACGATTGGGAGTGTGTATATCGGTGTGACCAATGTGTGAAATGGTTAAGATCTTACCATCTCCTAGTACAATCCCATCCGGGCCTTCGTATTCTGACATGTTGAGAAGTAACGAGCGGTCTGAGGTAACGTGGTGCGATGTACCTATGTCGAACATCCACGATGAAGGAGAAATGAGCTTAACAGAGGTGGTGTTGAAAATTAGAGCACTCGATGGGTTCATTGAGACAAAAGTATTGTTATCTTTGAGGAACTTGGCAAGCTTCCTATAATCTTTTGTATCATGTCCAAGGATGTTGTAGTGATTGCAATATAGAAAGTTGTGAGCACCACTAATGTTGCTTGTGTTAAATGAACCTTGTGGTTTTGAAAACTTGGTGGCAGTGTGGTGTGTATGGTTAGAACGTGAACCAGTGAACGACCTAGAGGAGGAGTGTCCAGCCAGCTGACTATGTGTGTAGTTCATGGTGGTGATAGTTAGTGTAGGTAGAATCGATGTGAGAGAACGCACGTAATCCACAAGTTTGTCAAAGAGTTGGGCATTCAAAACCGGGTTTTTTCGAACTTTTAAGGCCGCTGTGATGTTATTGTATTCTTAACCAAGTTAACCCAAGATGTGGACAATGATACCTTTTTCATCAATGGGGTTTTGCGCAAGGGCTAGATTATCCGCAATCGGCTTCATGTCGTGCATGAACTCGGTGACTGTGCGAGACCCCTTGGGATTTTAGACAACCAAGACTTGAGGGAAATGATTCAGGACCGTGATGCCCTAGCATAGCTAGCATTTAGTTGTTTCCATGCTTGTTTAGAGGTCTTAGTAGAAGAAAGGCATGGTTGTATTGTTTCCAAGCAACTTCCAAGGAGAGCGCAAGAAGAATTTGATCTTGGCCAAACCATGTCACGTAGGCTGGGTTTGGTTTTTGTCCATCATCGGGAAGAAGTTCTGGTGGCGGAGCAGTCTGGCTAACAACAAAGGTGTCAAGATTGAGGCCAATGAGAGTCTAAAGAACTTGTTTACGCCATACCGTGTTGTTTGAGGATGTTAGTTTGAAAGGAAAAAGGGTATGGGAGGTGATTTAGACAATAGGGACTGCATCTGCTATGGTTGAGAGAATGTTGAAGGTGGGTGAGGAAGGAGGATCAAGAAGAAAAAACTCAAGGGAGTATGTAGCTCTGATACCATGTGAAGATGATAGAATATTAATTCTTGTATATTCATTTACAAATGTGGTGAGCCATTAAATAGACAATGTACAGAGAGTAGAAAAAGTAATATAATAATGAGACAATTCTAGGAGGAGTAATCGAATGGACGTTAACAATTGTAGTTGACTAAGATAAATATAGTATTTGAAATTTAAATTAAAGATAGACTATTCTCCCTTAACTTAGTGATCCTTAATACATTACTCCGACCGATCGTGCCGAGAAGTTCCTTATGTATCCTAGATTCCTACAGGTGTTCATCAATCACTTTTCCTCACTTACCTCATGGTTACATAGTTGAAACTAGATCACATGACATGTGAAACATTTTTTTTGATGACTGGTTTAAATTTCATAGATACTCCAAAAGAAACGTACAAGATCACTCAAGTAACCACGCAGGAAAGACGGGCAACAAGCTGCGCCGCCAACCCTTTTTGAATAGCAAACCCTAGACGTATAAAGACAACATTCTTCATTCTAGAGGCTGCGATATTCCCATACATAACCGTTTGGATCTGTTTCAACATGGAAGCAGCCTCCGACTCAAGGTGACCAAAGGTATCAAAAGCGAAGGGAACAAACACGTGTTAATTTTCGAAGCAGGCTCTCTCGTGTTTGTTCAACTTCCCACCAGCCGCTCTGGACGCCGCCTGGCCCGCCGTGAAAGTACTGGCCCTCAGTCCCACAAGGGGAGAAACCCCGTTAAATCAACACAAGCATGCTTTCCATTCTGCCACCCAAAGACAAGTATATCGGCTGGTCTGAGGGTTGAGTGCCCACCCAAGGGGTCATATAGAAAGTTAACCGGAGCTTCTTTCCTGGCCGATATCCCCGCCCGCCTGAAAATATCAAACAGGACGTCCGAACCACATCGTGTCGATATTTGAACCCCGAGAGCTCTTTGCAGTGAACAGCGTGCTCCCTGAATGAATCCATACACGCCTTGTTACAAACGGGGAATTTTTCATCAACGGGGAACAGGGGGACCATGAGTCGGTACTTGAGAATTGTCCGGTACTCGACCAGCGATATGTGCTGCCCCAGCCCGTCAATAGGGAGAGCATGGAGAAAGTCTTGCGCATGTGGCTGTCGGAGGCATTCCCAAACGGCTTTTTGCCTGACTGTCATCTCAAAAGTAGCTTCCATCTCGAGCATGTGTTTACCAAAGAGGGCATTCACCAAAACGTGTTGGGCTTTTGGTGGGGCGGTGTCCTTATTAGTGAAACCGCTCAGATCAAAGCCCGAAAGTATATCATGGAGATCAGCCAGAGCCAGCTCATAGTCGGGACCCATACCACAAGCATCGCTCTCTCGAAGAATATGGTCTTGCAGTGCCCAAGTTTGAGCACGCGAGGCCACAAAGGCGTACGACGTCGCCTTGACCGCAGAATAGACCCCAAGCCCCCTATGCCGAATCAGCAAAGAAGTAAGGCGCCATTGCAATTCCCCAAAGAAAGGGCCACCGCACACGACAATGTCCTCAATGGCCGACCGC
This sequence comes from Deinandra increscens subsp. villosa, assembly GCA_039602395.1. Lineage (NCBI taxonomy): Eukaryota > Viridiplantae > Streptophyta > Magnoliopsida > Asterales > Asteraceae > Deinandra > Deinandra increscens. The sequence continues at coordinate 19,293,411 of JBCNJP010000003.1, forward strand.
AAATCCTTGCCAAAACCAATCGCAGCCGCCATCATGTGGGTGGGATGACATGTTCTTAGGCCAAAGAAACGCTTGGCAACGCCCATGCACGAACGAAGCAGAAGGAGTTCACATTGCAGGTCACCAAGGGCAGGGAGGAGGCGCATAAGATTGGCAGCATACGTAGCCCTCCTCTCTGCCAACCCCTGAATAAACGAGCCATCACGACTAACAGCACCACCAAGGAGCTTCACCCCCCTGGCAGGTCTGCTAATGTCCGCAGGGAAGAGACCCGACTGAACCTTCTCACCGTTACAGGATGGCCAAAAGAGTTCCGTCTTTCTAATATTAAGATCCAACCCCAACGACGACCCCCTCTCTTTAATAATCCCAAGGGCCTTAGCCACCTCCCCCGTTTCCCAATGATCGTGCCATCGTCAAGGTACCAGGCATGGAGCAACAGATGACAGTTGTCGCGGATATGTGAAACATTGATAAAATTAAAGTTAAACAAAGATTCTTTCTCTGGTGAAGTTACTCCTTAGTTTCAAGGATGTTGCAACTAATTGGAGCAAAAAAAGTTAATATTAAAGACCCTGTGAATCTGTAGTCTGCTCAAGATTAAGAATGTGTGAATCTCCAGGAAGAACAAATTTATGATCCTTTAACTCCTAATGAACCCAAAGTTACACATTTAAATGAACCTGAGAATGAGGTTTCTCATGCTAATATTGATACGACTTCAAATTCCTTAGTGGAGGCTGAGAGTCTGTGGACGACGATGATACTTCAACTGACGTTCCTGTTTTCAGTGTTGAAGACTCTCATATTCCTATGTTCTTTGGTCGCATTCCGACCACCGCCAAATACCGCCCTCATCCTGTCATTGCTTTGTTGCTAAGTCATCGCAAGGCACCACGAGCTTCTATCGCGTTTCACTTTTGTAGTTGAGTTCATACATTCAATATCAAGCCGTTGTTGCCCACCGTCGTGCACCACCAGTCCACCAATGCCGTCCGCGAATCCGCTCAGAAGTTTGCTCCTCGTCGCCGCCTCGCAACACACGTCATATTTATATGTGCTTGTCGTGACACGTGACATCGTTAGGTTAAAAGTGTTGACCAGCGATTGTCGCGACATGCGACAGAAGTTCTATGGACCTCTCGGGACATGCGATGAGAGCAGGGAGACATAAAATTGTTTATGTGCAAGGTTTCCCTTTCACCAACATTCGTTTGTTGAAAACTCCATGTCTCGTACGTTTATTCAGCAATGCCACTTGTGTAGTTTAGATGATTATTATTGTTATATGTATTTGCATATCATGGTAATCATTGATCCTGTTGCAATTGTCTTATTGACATTCGCCTATTTTAATATTTTATAATTCCGTTACGTTAATTGATTTGATCAATTCTTTTGTTAACTCTGATTTAAATTATTAACATAACTGGCTTGTAAGTAACCAGTTACCTGAATGCCACTGTAAAACCCAACAGTGGTATCAGAGCCTTGATTACCACACACAAACCTGAACTGGTCCATTTTAAACTGGTGGATTCGCAAAATGGGGTTTACCACCCGAAAGTTACGAATCTGATTAATTTATTAAACTGCACTTGTTTTATATTTTGACCAATTTTATTTAGACCAATTTGCAATTTAAATTATTGAGTGTATTTTACATATGTATTTGGCCTGACCCTTATGTGACTTGTTTGTGATTGTGTGTTTGATTATGGTTTTGGCCTATTATTGTAATAGAATTAGGCTTTTGGGTTGACTCACTTGTTTTGGGTTCAATATAGTAATTTAAAAATTAAGGTTTCCAATTTTGAAAAGTTTCTATTTGGCAAATATTGTCAGCAGAGAGGCTCGAAGCCTCAATCGAAGTTAGGAGGCGTCTTAAGGTCAGTGGGAGCTTTAAAAACAGTTGGATGCATGAAGTTCTCACAAGATATTCCTTGCTCATTATCAGACAATCAGTTATTCACAAACTTTGTGTGGCGCTAATAGTTTTCATTTCCATGTGGTTGTTTTACGTTTTTATGTCCCGTGACCCATTTGGTCTTGCTAAAAGGCTCTAGCAAGACCAAAACTATTTATGGCCCGTATACATATTTGTTTTGCTTGTTTTGGTTGCTTGATCTAATAGTATTACATACCAACTAAAACACCAAAATCCTAATTAGAAGTTTTAAAACTGATAATGCAGTCAACTGATAACAAGTTCTAGAAACGGTTTTACAACTTGATTACAATCTTGTAACCAACAGATACATTCATGTAATCTATATGTCCTAGGCTCGACACTTTTAGCACTTGGTTTTAAATTTTAACGTCTTTACGTAGTCTGTTTGTATTTGCGCTTTATTATGATAATTTATCTTTAGTTTAACATCGTTGCACAACCATTTTATATTTTCGTCCCCCGTACATTTTATTATAGCAATTCAAATATTTTATGTATCTATGAGATTCCGCAATAACGCGCAATAGTAAAAGATGGAAATTTTTGGATCTCTTTAAAAATATGGAAATAGTATAGTGGCGAAACTATGAAAAATAATTTAAACGAGGGGCTTTTGCGTTTTCGTTTCTCCCAAGTCTTCTTCCTCAATCCTTTTATTGTTCCTTCACACAGGGTAACGTAGCTTCCCGGCGTCCGTTTCTTCCTCCGATCCCGTCGTCGATACTTGCTAACTCCGGTAATTCTCCGATTAGCTGTTCTCTCTCTCGATTTAATTCAAAGCTTCTTATTTCTAGTTTGAGTTATTGTTTACTCGATCCGATGATATCATGTAGCTAACTTGAATTACGACTTAGGGCTTTTGCTCACAGCTGATTCGTGCGTATCTTTACATAGTTTCACTCCTTTGCTAGTTAAATTTTCTGTTACGTGGAATTCTTTTCCATTTTGATGCGACACTGACTTTAGGGTTTCTTAATGTTTCTCGATCTTGATCTGGTTTGAGTGGTTTACTCATGGTTGAAACCTTTAATTTTTGAGGGCTGAGATGACATGCATAGCTTGGGGTGCTTTAAGCTCATTTAACCACTTGAATGTTGAGCTTTTGGTGTTTCATTTATATCACAGTTTGATTTTGGTGATTACAGTAAGAATACTTAGAGATGGCTTTATGCTTACTCATGTAAAAATAGGATTGATTAGGATTGCATTTAAGCTGGGACTGGTGAGAACTAAGTCTAATGTTTGTAAGGTTTAGCTACTAGAAGCTTGGTATATCAAAGCACTTGTTAAAGTTGGGTTTCTTTATCAAGTATGAAACCGAACTATTGTGATTGTTATTATATTAGTCTTTCAAGTTTTGTTACCGCGTTGCCTTTAATATGTTCGCTTTTTATCTTGTTTTATTTTCTTTACTCGTTCTGATTGTTATGGATGCGAATTGGATGCTTGAGTTATTACAACTGTTTGGTAGTATCTTAAGTTGTGCTGCTAGCTCATAATCATGATTAGGATCTTGGCATCCTATCAATAATTTTCCTTGCAAATCAATTTCAATTCCACCTTGTGTTGGCAACAAGGCGACGTGCACGTCACTTGCGCAACCTATGTAGGAGTTGGAGCGTGTTTTGCACTTTCATAGAGTTGCACTCGCACATCGTTGCACATTGTTGCTTCCTCCTCTGTTTCTCTTCCTCGATTTATCTATTCTTTGTTCATTCTTTCTTTATGTTCGTCTTCTCTTTCTCATATTTTCGTTTTCTCTTGCTGGAACAAAGAAACAATAAGGGAAGTGCTTTAAGTGTGTGTAAGGCAACTTGGTATGAAAATATGATACGTAACTGAGAAAGGTGAGGTGAAAGGTATATAAGGCAATGTGCCAGTCACCTTATGAAATGAGGGTATAGTGGTACACAAATAAGAAAGGTAGGTGAAAGGTGCACATATGTTAATTTTCTTTGCAAAATTATACCTTATAACAAATAAAAACCTTGGTGATAGTATCAATAGTGCCGCTATAGTGTTTTTCCTTTTTTTTTAATAGTAGCAAAGTGATTTCATTTTTTTCTTCGGGCACTTTTCTTTGTTTTTTTCTATAGTGTTTTCACTGTTTCGGGTTTTTGTTTTTTTCTGTCTTTAGCACATTAAGACATTTTTTCCTCCGTGTTATCCCTATGACATGTGTCCGCGTTATCCTCGCGGCAACGCGCGGGTCCTCAAAAACTAGTTAATTTCATTCCACCTTGTTTCCGCAACGAGGATATGTGCAAGTCACATGCGCAAGCTATACAAAAGTTGGATTGCTTTTTGCACTTCACGGAGAGGTGCACCACCCTTGCACATTGTTCACATTCTGTATCTTCCTCCCATGTTCCTCTTTCTCTTCCTCTGTTCATCCTTTTATTTCTGTTCATTCTTTTTTCTATGTTCGTCTTTGATTTTCTCAAACTTTTGTCTTCCCTTGCCGAAGGAAAGAAATAACAACGAAAATGTTGTAAGTCTGTTTTAGACAACTTGGTATGAAAAGAAGGTACACAGATAAGAATTGAGGTGAAAGGTATATAGTTGTATGTATACTTTTATGGTAGTACATAGAGATACAAAGATAAGTCATGCTCTCTATGGTTGAACATAGAGAGAAGAAGGTACGCAATGCTTTTTATGGTTGTACATAGAGATAAAATGTTAGACCATGGCTATACATAGCGCCTATATGGTTGTATATATAGATAAGAAAGGTAGGCTATGTTTATAATGGTTTTACATAGAGCTTGTCATAAGAGGTAAGAAAGGCAGGTCATGCTTTTTATATCACCAAAGTGTATTTGTTTTGTTATCCTTTTATTAATGTTAGTTCTGGGGTATATGTTGAAGCTTAGTTTCAAATAGCATGTCTCAGGCATGAGGTAACCTAGCCCACAAGGAAAACACCTCATCATACGCAAAGCGATGTGATATTTGAAGCGGATTGGATGCATGTGCTTTTACCTATGGCAACACTTTTGTGTAAATCGGTGGGTGACAGTCATGATGGTAGGGTTGAGAGGGACAAGAGAGGAAGAGATTTGGAGCGATGGGGAGAAAAGAATCCAGAGTGAGAATATGATGAGTTTGACATTGAAAAGAGAAGTATCTAGGTAGGTAGTTGTGCTGTGATAACACTTTATTTTATATATTTGTTTCTATATTTAACAATCAAACTGATATTTAGTTCTTTGGTTGTACATAGTGTTCGTGTGCTTGTACTTTGCTTGCACATAGATAGAAATCTAACAAATAGGTAGTTGATGGTTTTTTTCTTATTAAATTGTGTTTATTTTATTTACAATCTTACTTTAGGTGTTTAAAGTAAACGGTATTATATAGAATTAATTTTGTAGTCTTTTACAAATATAAAATGACTCACGTGCATGAGGCTAGCACTTTCGCCTCACGCCTTTCAAAACCAAGTGTTAAATTGGCTAGGATGTAAGTTTAAATATAAACAAGTGCACCTCACATACGTGATATGTGTGTCTTCGCTTCTTGCCTTGAATCTGCCTCGAAGCGCCTCACGCGTTGTAAAACATAGATTACACCAATAAGCTCTAAGTTGAATTAATTATCTCATTAAATCTGTTATGATTTCACTGACCTTTCAAAATGAGTTTTTAATTTCTTGCATTGTGTATGTTGTTAATTGTAGTGTGTGCTTGTATTGTATGAATAATAGGAGTAGTATAGGTATGGTTGTTTTGAGATGTAGTCTCGAATGGATCTTAAATTGGCCCATTTGAGGTGTAGGCTAGAGCTTGAACTGGGCGTTAGGAATCTTTGGTTCGGGCCTTTGTTGATCAGTTTGTAAGCCGAAAGACAGATTTCTTTTGGGGTTGGTTTTTCCCTGAGGTATATTCTGGGATGGCCCAATGGCTACAGTTGTATTTTTTTTCATTTTATTCTAATAAAATTTGCTGGAGTCCCATCCCCTTCACCGCAAAAAATTTCAACTTTCAACTGCTTAAATATGCAAGTATGATTTGATCACAACAAAGTTTAGGATTTGTTAACTTCTTTGCTATAAGATTAAAAATGCAATTTCTCACTATTACATGTTGAGTGTATTAAGCTTTATGAAAAAGCTTATAGATCCTGTAAGTCTTTTCTCAATCATAAATACTTGTACCAATATGCTGTTTTGTTCCATACAGTTAATGCTAAGACTGGCCTTCATTAGTTGTTCTTTACTGTTTGGGATTGGGTAAGTTCGTCTTGGATGCCAAAGATAAATGTTGGGGGTGTTAGGTTATGTGTTCTGGAAACATATATTTTAGTGTTGTCACTTAACTCACAATAATTACTCTTTTATGTTTGTATGAAGAGATTCTCCTTCTACTTCTCTAATTTTTTGAAATTATCGAATCAATTCTATATCAGCCGCATCACAGTTAACTTATTATAAAAGGGTTATTTGATTGATATGTGGAACAGTATAAGCATGTCTAAACACTGTTTTGTACAGCTCATTTATTATATAATTAATTATTTGATTCCATTGTTTATTACCATATAGTCCTTTCTAAGACGCATGACCAAACATCTGCTTTATTCAGTGTTTAAAGTCTTATTTCATGTCCATGAACCTTTATTATTTGATGCAGTTTTCAGCATAAAAATGTCGTCATCACAACTTCCCGCCACAACAGAATCACTTGACTTGGCTTCAGAAGCCAAAACCCGATCTGAGGCTATCACCATACTCTACGGAGTCCTGGATAATCCTGCATCTTCTTCTGAAGCCCTGCGGGTCAAAGAGCAGGCAATTACAAAAATTTCAGAACTCTTAAGGGAAGAAAACAGAGGAGAGGATCTTCGTGGTCTTTTGACCACATTAAGACCCTTTTTTTCATTAATCCCTAAAGCTAAAACTGCAAAAATCGTGAGGGGGATCATAGATTCTGTTGCCAAAATACCAAATTCTACCGATCTTCAAATATCATTATGTAAAGAAATGGTAGAATGGACCAGGTCTGAAAAGCGCACCTTTTTAAGGCAACGGGTTGAGGCCCGGCTTGCTGCATTGTTAATGGATAGCAAGGAATATTCAGAAGCTTTGACTCTCCTATCGGGTCTGGTCAAGGAGGTCAGAAGATTAGATGACAAGTTACTTCTTGTTGATATTGATTTATTGGAAAGTAAACTACACTTTTCGTTAAGAAATCTCCCAAAAGCAAAAGCTGCACTAACTGCTGCTAGAACAGCTGCAAATGCAATCTATGTACCTCCAGCTCAGCAAGGCACCATTGATTTACAGAGCGGAATTCTCCATGCTGAAGAAAAGGATTATAAAACTGGTTATAGTTATTTCTTTGAAGCTTTTGAGGCCTTTAATGCACTTGATGACCCGAGGGCTGTTTATAGTCTCAAGTATATGTTGCTTTGCAAGATTATGGTGAACCAGGCTGATGATGTGGCAGGGATTATATCTTCAAAAGCTTTGAAGTTTTTAGGTCCAGAACTTGATGCAATGAAAGCTGTTGCTGATGCTTATGCTAAGAGGTCGTTGAAGCTGTTTGAAACTGCCCTTCAGGATTTTAAAGCCCAGTTGGATGAAGACCCTATTGTTCATAGGCATCTTTCTTCCCTCTATGACACACTTTTGGAGCAAAACTTGTGCAGGTTAGGATTATGATTTTATTTCTTATGGTTGCTAGCGATAAAAATGGACTGGTAACTGCATAAGACGGGCAGTATTTGGTTCGGGATGGGTTGTGACCCAGAACACTCTTATAACCAAATTTATATTAACTTTTTTATAAATATAAAGTGTCATATACGTACTATTTCACTATACAGTGGGGGTGATGTAGGACCGGTTTTTCTTATAGCTACTTTCTTTGATTTTACTCATTTGAACCTTTGGGGACACGAATCAACCCATTGATAAGTAAATGGGTCAAATTGCCATAGCTGCCAGGAACCTCATTGTAAATAGTATCTCTGGTAATGAAAATTATGGGTTACATACAGGTCAAGACATATTTTTTTAAATACGGGTTGGGTCCCAGAACACCCTATCCTATATTCCTATCCCTAGGGTAATTTGGGGGTGGGTTATTATATCATGTGGTGCAAGATATTCATTTGGGTGGTGCGGTGTGGTGTGGTGTGGTGTGCAGGCTGATTGAACCTTTTTCGAGGGTGGAGATAGGTCACATAGCCAGCCTGATTGAGCTTCCAGTGGAACATGTGGAGAAGAAACTGTCACAGATGATACTGGACAAAAAGTTTGCTGGAACACTGGACCAGGGTGTTGGCTGTCTCATCATATTTGAAGATCCAAAGACGGATGCAATCTTTCCTGCAACCCTTGAGACCATTCAAAACATGGGAAAGGTAGTTGACAGCTTGTTTGTCAGATCTGCCAAGATAATGGCTTGAACTTTTACAAATCAAATCATACTGTTTTTATTTTTTATTTTACCCTGATTTTATTTTTTTTATCATGCCTTCCTAATCTTCTTTATCTTAAGACTTCAAGTTCTTGTATAAGAATCTTTGGTTAGACTACCCTTTGAATAGACCAAAATCATCTCTCTTTTGTTTTCGGTTATCTCACCCGCATGTCATGTTGACCTGTATATTTATAGTAGCCATCTCATGGCTTTTGGGACATAAACTCGCGTCTAGTGTTTTTCTAAAGCAATATTATTTGCATCTGTAGCCCTGTTTTTACATTTTTTGAATATAAACCTGCAAAAGTAATGACTTCGGTGAATCAATCAAAGCTGGTTTTACCTTTAACAAAAGGTTATAAAACATATATGATTAGCCTATACCTACTCATAAGTAGGCTAATAATTAATGGAAGTGATGTGGTTAACTGTGTCAATCATGTGGGAATTGGTAACTTGAGCACTTATTCATGTTAAATATTAAATATATCAAAACAAGCCTGAATACAATTCAAATCATTTCTACCCGAATATGACATATATAACCTATTTAATTAATTTATTTACTCAGTTGTGGTGGTGAGCTAGTTGGTATGTGCAGACTTACTATATACGATACGGTGTTAACTAATGAGCCTGATCTTGTAAATTTGTTTTCTATGTGTGATGTATTATGTATATTATGGTTTTTGGATCTACGCCTGAGATTATTGAACATTTTTAGAAATGACCAACCTATACGTGTATCGAATTCGATAAGTACTCTAATTGTTGTTTTTAAACGGTGCATTACATTTTCATAACGGCTGTTAGTTTTGCCTGTGACCACAAGTTATTCATGTGATCTGATATGACCCAAATAGAAATTTCGGAAAGTTAAGTGAAACTCAAGCACGAAATAAACCTACCTCGGTATAATAAGGTTTTGGACCTGGTGGGCAGATTCTAAATGAGGTTGTAATCAAGTTGTAACGAGGTAAACAAGTTAATAGATTTACTTTATAGAAAATATTATATCTTTTTATATCTAAATAGGTTGATATATTTGTTGATAATCTTACCTTTGTAAGTTTATCATTATATGGTTGTTATTATATGCATCTATCATCTAACTTTACCTGTTAGCTAGATCTTTCCTAGATTTTCTCAATGGATGATATATCCTTTAAAATATATTTTTTTAATTGCGTTTGGAACTACCCAAATCTTTAATATCCGAGTGAGCCTATCGTTCATACTAGATTTGACACTCCAGCCTTGACTCACCTAGGAACACCATCTTGGAGGAAACCCACCACCTAGGAAAACCTCCTTGAGTCAGGTTTGAACTTGAGACCTCAAGGTCCCGAAGCTTAACCATCATCCATATACCATTGGGTCAAATGCCCTTTGGTCCTTTAAAATTTGCCTAACGTTTACTTTGTGAGACTTAAATGTACGGATTCGTACAAGCGTAGCCTAGGCTAAACCTAGCGACGTGATTCTTGGCCAACCATGTAAGTCCCGAATCACGGTCCAAACACGATATCACACAACGATTATCCAAGTAATCGCTGGATTCAAGAATCGAGATGGAGAATTTAGAAAATATTATACAAACAAAGATAAACGAAATACTTAAACCTTAATTATGGATGCACACGATTACAATCTTCTGGTACACCTCTTAGAGAATCTCGAATTCTCTCCGCTCTCTGGTCTCTCTGGAAATGGCCCACCCTAACATGGAGGCATATGTGAGTTTATATACTACTCACATATCCATTTACAAGGCCTAAGCCCGTCCCAAGCCCAATACTAGAAAACTAAAAGCTAGCCCACTATTCTAATGTATAAGCCTCATAAAAACGACCCTTACAATCTTCCCCTAGGCTTATATCATTAGAACTGTTACAATGAAAGTTTTAAAGCATGCATCTTCTTGTAAGACCACATCTTTTCTTGAACAATCTTCATAGGGCATCACGGGTCTTGGGAACTTTCTCTCAATCAGCATCAGCATGAACTTATATAAATGAACAAATAACGAGAGGAGGATTCTCATATACTTGCTTCTCTTGAATGAACACCGATTCTTGCTGAATCTTCGGTAACTGTTTTGAACTGCCTTTCTTTAGAGGATAAAGTTTTTAAGAACCCTCTATTTTGGCAAACTTGGTTATTCTTCTTCATGCTGCATGATCTTCAACAAAAACTTGATGTATTCAGCATCTCCTCAAATTGTGAACATCTTCTTTTGGAAGCTTTAAGTAGCTTGAAAAGAACCAATAACTTCCCCTATGCAGTTGCTTTTCCAGGTAGGGAAGTCTTGTCCGGCTGGTTCTTTAACTTGAGCAGCAACAGCACTTTTCATCATCATGATCATTAGTTTTTCCACTTTCAATCATCAACCTGTCTGACATATTAAAAAAAATACAAACCACCAGACATATGATGACTGGTCTCTGGGTTAGTAGGTGAATTACATTATTTTAACCAAAAACTTTCCCTTAACCCAAGACCTCTTTTAACTTCCCTACATATTATCTCTTCTCCCCCTAGGATAATGCATATTATCTCCCCCTGAGACAATGCATATTATCTCCCCCTGAGATGATGACTTCTAGTGAGCTTCAACAAATCCTAGGTATAGGTTACTGCACACTATCAAGCACATAAATTCCCTACCACATATTTTCACAACTTGAACCCGAAGTTTGAAACTGAGCTCGAGACAAGGTTGAGAAGGGAAAGAATAGATCACAAAGATTTTTTGGTATAATATACAAAGTCAACTAATCTCCCAATGGTATTTCAATCAGGCAGTAACCTGACTATGACACCCAGTACGTATTAGTGACAAGGCCAAGGGATTTGGACGCTTGAGGGTCTCTTTTATTGTGCTCCTTGGCATCTTTTGGGTGTATACATACATTTTTTTATATTATTTAAGGTGATATAGAAGCACGTATGTATGAACAACTCCAGGTCATTGCTCATGCAAAGCAGAGGAGAGCCTTACATACATGCAAAGCATCCCCAGGTCATTGCTCACGCAAAGCAGAGGGGACACCGATTTTTAAGCTCAATTTCACACTCTTGGTGGCAAGCGTGTATATCGGGAACTTAAACATGTAGTCAAATAGAAATGTAATTAACCTAAGTTCCTTTACCCAACAAACTGCCATACGTTATCTTTAAGTGTGTAACGCATACCTTTTTAGATTTAAGAGCTGAGCCTACCAACATATCACCATGGATCGTATCTTTCACATCTGTCTTAGGCGTGTCAGCCATTCTCAAAATGGAAGTTTATTTCACTTCCCTCCTTCTCAAAACAAACACAAAATGCATTAAAAATTAAAAAGTCACACAATTTTTTAGGGGTCTATTATTCTTCCCCTGCTTTTTGATTTTTAATCACTCTATTTTTTTATTTATTTTTATTATTTTTTTTCGTTTTTTTATTTTTAAATAAACACACTGACACACAACTAAAACAAAACAAATAAAATAAAAGACATCTGGCCAAGCTAACCTTCAAAGTATTTAGCTGAAAAATTTCGAGACTTAGGTTTTGTGGAATGCATACCTCATTGTTTCAAAACTCAAACAACCAAGTTAACAGTACCTTTTGCTGATTTAATCATTTTACCTCTCAAGGAAAACATACCCTCTTTTGTACAATATTGCACGCCATGCAGTGGGGCGATGTTTCCTATCTTGTGCCTGGAACAATCACTTATCAATAGACTTACAGTTAGCCAATGGTACCCAGGCCATTGTGGTTCTGGGTACTCCTGAAGAATCAATAAAAGAAACTTCTTGTAAAAACATTCTGTTTGAGAAATCAGGAAGTGTGGATGGAGCTGCCTTGGTCTTTGGCTTCCAAATTCCAGGTGATTTAACATTTGTTTTAGTCACTTTTGAAGTTGTGACTTTAGGTATTTCAACCTTCTTCAGTTTTGGTTCAGTTTTCAAAACAGTTTTAGTTACCTTGGGTGGGTTAACTTTACGATTTTCAAACGTTTGTTGTTTTGAAATTGGTTTCTTCACATGTTTTTGAAATTTTTTATAACTTGGAAAGCTGGATTTTTGTTTTGAAAGCATTTTCTGCTCTTTGGCAGCACCCCAATGTTGATCAGAGGGTTTAACCTTAGGAGTGACAGTCTTCATTGCCTTAGGTGGTTGCACCTTCATTGGCTTAGACTTAATAGAATCCTGATATGAAATCCTTTGACTCTGAGGATAATAGGGCTCATAGGGGCGATGGAGACAATTTTGGGAAATATGACCAGGATTGCCACAATTAAAGCAAGTGTGCTTCTTTAGGTAGAAGTCAGACATATAACCAATGGTCTTCTTTGGTTGGTGGGAAGTAGTGTGGATTTGTGCCTGCATCAATGACCTGTATGGAGATCCAGCGTTGACTTTTGGCTGGTTCCTAGAGCTTGAGTAGAGTTTGTCTTTGCAATCCTTGTGCTCCAAGTATTGTTTGATGTGGATGCACCATTTCTGCAATTGTAACTGCATGAACCACATGATGAGATAGGAGATACAACCAATCCCTTGAGTTTCACATCTTTGACCCCAGCTACAGATCTCATACTTGGAGGCTTAATTGTGATCTTGGGTCTTTCAACTTTAATTCCACTTGTAGATGCATCAGTGGATGACCCTAAACCTTTGAATTTTGAGGCAAATGAGGGCAGCTCGTATCCATATCCTTGCTCTTGATCGAACATAGATCCAGAAGTCATAAATATCTTCCCCTCAGGCCTTATTGTCATCATCACCTTCTCCCGTTTCACTTCATCAACAACCTTGAAATAAACAGTATCAATTTTAGAATACTGATTCAACTTCTTCTCAGCAACAGGAGCTTTCACCTTTTCTTGTCTCCCATCATTAACTCCCTGTAAACCTGAACCTGCACCTTCAGAATTGGAGTTATGACAACTGTTGTAATTTTGGCACTCAGCATCATCTTTGGATACATCCTTAATGGTCACTTCAGCTGCACCCCTTTCATCACTTTCAGCTTTAGTGGAATCTTTTGTTGACTTTTGGCCATAAGTCATAGTTGCCTCCATATCCAATTCCTCCCGAGTCATTGGCGTTGTCCCTACTAAGACGCTATCAGCTGGAGGAGGAGCTTCTTTATATCCAGACCCAAATCTATCAACTTGATCATCATCAAGTAAAAGTCCAACTATATCTCTGGAAACTTGTGAAGGAATAATACTATTTAGCCCCTTAGATTTTTCTGTTCCCTGCCAAGATTTATCTTTTCCAACCTGTCCTGTCACAATGGCACAAGATAATGATTTACCAGCATCCAACATACGTTTATTTATGAGTTGATGGGTATCATACTTAACCAGCAGTTCATCATATTTGTGTTGCAAATCATCCAGCTACTGTTTCAACTCAGATACTTCTATCTTAGAGCGATCATATAAGATAGACTTTTCAGTGGCAAGATCGTGATATTTTTGTATATCTTCTTTCTAAGCTTTCACCTTCTCTTCGCTCTTTTTCCATCTACCCTTGAATGAGCTGGTGGCACATTGTGCATCAAATAATTCTCTTTCCAAATTTGTTCGAATCTGTCTAAGACCAGGAATTAGACGAGTACATGTTGGATTGGAACATACTGGCGATTTAGTCTTGTCAACTTCATCCACAAGTGCATGATGCTTTTTCTGGTCATCATTCTCGTTTCTTCCATATGCTTTGCTCAAAGCATTCCATAGTTCTTCAGCTGTTGTACATTTGTCGAATCCTTGGGTAATTTTTGGAGATGAGGCCATGGAGATAATCGCATAAGCTTCTCCATCCTTTTTAATCTTTTCCCTGTCATCATCAGAAAATTCATTCTCAGTTTTAGATTCCCATATTTTAGGTCCTGTAAGATGTATCGGTTGGAAATGACCATCTATCACAGATCTCTACAACTCCGCACTTTTCAGATAGTTTCTGAAACAGCATTTCCAATCTTGAAAGTTGTCAGGAGAGTGCAAGTGAGGAGGACATGCAGGATTACTACAATCTTGTGATGAAGATGTATCTGAACTCATTTTTATTATTAAAATATAGTTGACAAACTGATCACGAACTCAAAATATAGAAAAAATCACCAAAACACCAAATACCGAAAGACCCCAAAACTTTCGATGCAGAAACAGAGTCCTTAACCAAGGAGTTTCGAGATTAATTAGGAACTAACACGTAGAGATCGTTGAGAGCTTCGATTTGACTGGTAATAGGTCCCCTAACTCCAAACGTAGCTCCTAATATGACTGTTTTAGTGAAAACTGACCTAGTATAGAAGCTGATTTCGACCAGAAAGCCTGATTTCAATCGAAAACCCTGTTTTCGATCGAAAACCTGGATTACGATTGAAAACCTGGATTACGATAAAAAAACATGGATTACGATCGAAAACCCTGATAGAAAACCTGGATTACGATCGAAAACCCTGATCACGATCAAAAACCCTGGATTTCGATAGAAAACACCTGATTTGAACGAAAACTTGCAAAACAAGCTTAAAATCTTCTTTTTCCAACAGTAAATCTCAATTAAAAACTTTCCAAAACAAGGATTTCGATCGAAAACCCCTGTTTTCGATAGAGAACCTCTATTTTCGATAGAGAACCCCTGAAATCGATAGAAAACCCTTGTTTTTTGGATCGAAAACCTGTAAACATCCACTAAAACTCACAAAACAGTTAGTATGATCTTGAATCGATATCATGCGAGCCACGAAACACGCGTTTCTTGGCTCTGATACCAATTGTAAGTCCCCAATCACGGTCCAAACACGATATCACACAACGATTACGAGTGCGGAATCCAAGTAATCGTTGGATTCAAGAATCGAGATGGAGAATTTAAAAAAATATTATACAAACAAAGATAAACGAAATACTTAAACCTTGATTATGGACGCACACACACGATTACAATCGTCTGGTACACCTCTTAGAGAATCTCGAATTCTCTCTGGTCTCTGGTCTCCCTGGAAATGGCCCACCCTAACATGGAGGCATATGTGAGTTTATATACTACTCACATATCCATTTACAAGGCCTAAGCCTGTCCCAAGCCCAATACTAGAAAAATAAAAGCTAGCCCACTATTCAAATGTATAAGCCTCATAAAAACAACCCTTACAAACCAAGTAACCAACGTCGGTTTGATATCCGGCCAACCGGAACTATCAATAAACAAAACCTGTTTAACAAGAAAAGACTTTTCTTTATTCAATATTCAACTCCCTAATTATGAAATACATAAAGTTCTTAAATAGACAAATAATTGAAAAGGAAACCTAATCAATCTTGAAAGCTATTAAATAATTAAAAAAATACTAAAATAAAGATAGAGTAGGGAACAAGAAACCCAATGGGCCCGAGTTTCGTGTGACACCTCGTCCGAAAATCCAGGTCAAACCATCTACTTTGACTTTTAATTTAGTATTAATTGTGCTTTATCTGATCTGATTTCTGTTTAAACTGCTAATTACTGTGCCTGACTGTTAACTGATGACGTAAACCTAATCCCGCGTTTGCACTAGAAGCGTATACCCGTTAAATGCTTAGAAATTTCATGTATAAATCATGGAACTTCAATAATAAGAAAATAAATATAAAATGTATTTTTATATTTTATCTGGAACTGGTGTCGAACATTTATATAATGGACACGTCAAACTGATGAGCGATCGATCGTCTAAAACTATGCGGTTTTAAACAATATGAACGGTCGAGCTTAAAACTATTGCAAACTAACAAACTGAAAACGTTATCCGTAACCCGTCTAAAATATAACTGATTTCTGAAACTGTTGTAATCAACTTAAACAATTGTTTTTATGAATTAAAAACATCAAAAACTGAAATCGTTGTCAAGACTTATGCCAAACTCCAACCGAACACCCAATTGGGCCGACTTGGCCCAATAGGCCCAATAAGCCTAAAACAATGAAACCAAGCCCGAAACCTTGACCCATTACTCAAACATGATGTTCCGAAACATCATTGCAATCCGAAAACCTATCCGACACGCAACGGGCCCGGGCCCCGAACCGGCGTCCTGTTTGGGCCCGTACGGCCCGTTACCGACAAATGAGCCCAAGTACATTTTTCTTTTAAATGAGTTGGCCCAATATAAAGCCCAAAATCCTATGGGTGTATTTTAAAATATTGGCCTATCAAACTTGCATAAATTTTTATAAAACTTGTTACCACTTATTTTTTTTATAAAAATTTGTCATGAACTTGTATAAAATTTTATACAACATTTATTCATGAAAGTTGTAGATTATTTCACCTCAAATAATTATAACTCTTATAAACCTTTATAACACTTAAACTTCATTTATAAAACCATGACATTCTTGTTATATAAAGTCACCTACACATTGATTTTTTTTTAAAAAATAGTTAGGAGATTTTAGTTGGTGAATTGTGATGATCAAAAGACCAACACCTCACTCTACTTACCTATCATCCTAAGCTAGTCATCACCATCATTGCCAAATAGTGTTGGAAGACTCTCATGTCCCTTTCACCATAATCTTTACCAACTTCCTTACACATACAAACTCATCCATTCTCTTGTCTCTCCCTCACTAACCGATCTCTTCTCTTCTCCCCCCTCATCTTTCAGCAGCCACCATCACCTTCTACCACCACCATCGCCATTAACCACCACCACCATGGAACACCACCACTTCCACCTCTTTCCTTCTTGTTCTCGGTGAGCAACCAAGCCACACCACCACAACCTCCCTTCCCCTCCTCCTAGCTCCATCTCTCGACATCCCATAAGCCACCTCCGCCACTGCTGTTGTGTACCACAGCCACCGCCACCCTGCTGCGACTGCCCTCCTCCCTTCCATTCTTCTCGGCAACCAAACATCAACCATCCCCACCGCCAATTTTTTCCCCTTCTTTCCTCCTCTCGGCACCACACAGCCACCACCACCTTGCACTGCCGCTACTGCCCGCCGGAGCTGCTGCCTGTCCCGCCGGAGCTGCTGTCTGCCACCGCTAGCAGCTGCTGTTGCAGCCGTGAACCTCCCCAAAAAGTCACCACCTTTCACTTTCTCACTCTTTGTGAGTCTTCTAACCATTTCATTTACATTTTGTTATGTTTTAAACGTCCCCAAACGATCCCCGAGTCTTGACAACGAACCGTTTTAACGTGAAGTTTTTCCAACGATCAAAACAACTAAAGTATTTTTCCTTAAACCTTAGGGTTGTAAGGTTTGAAAATGTGTTATTTGGTGAGTTCATTTTGAGACTAATGATTACTTGAACAAGTTTGATTAACATGTTGATTGTTAACACAAAGATGTTAGTTATTTGTTAAATTGAAAACCTATGGTTAAACTTACTAGTTGGATGATTTGAACTAATCATTTGGTGATTTTATGTTAATTACCATACTTTGCATGGTTAGTTTTAGTTATAATCATGTTTTATATGATATAGATTGCTAGAAATATCATTTGAGTCCTAGTGGTTAATCCTCATGTTTATGGAGTCTTATGTTGTTAATGACAATTACCATGGACTAAATATAGTGATTAGAGACATGCATGGACTAAGTATGGACTTTAGAGGTGTTATCTTAAACTTTGGACATAAAATGATAATCTTAAAAACCCTAAAATGAATTTTATGGGTAAATATGAAAACTAGTGATTTTATAAATTACTTTGAGATTTTAAACTATAAAAATGTCACCATAAGAGTTGTTATATAAAATGGTTTCATTTTATAAAAATATAAGTTCTAAAATAAAAGACTTAAAAGTCTTGTTTATATTTTATTAAAGAAATAAAATGGATAAAATATATATAGATATATTTTATGTTAAAAAATGGTAGAATATCATATTATTGAATAATTGACGAAAAGTATAAAACTTTGGATTTATACAAAAATGGAAACATTTTATATTAATGAATTTCTATAAAAAGTCTTTTATTAAAACCCTAACTTTGTTTGATAAATAAAGTTATTTAAAAATGATTTTATAAAAATAAAATCAAAAGACGTATAAAAATTATGAAAAATATATTTTAAACATTTTTGATTATTTTAAAGGAATCAAAATAATCAAAACGTTTTAACCGGATAAAATGTTTTATATTAAACGTTTGAAATTGAAACGAAATCTTTAAACGATTTATAAACGTTTTACGATGTAACAAATCGTAAATAATTATTTTTCAACAAATAATTATCCTTATGAATTTTAGAAACCCTAATTTGAGTTAAAATCATTTTGGTTTGTAAATATAATTATTTTAATGATAATTATATTAATATTAACTCAAAACCCTAATTTTCATAACTTGAGTTTAAATATTAAAATAACCTTTAATATTTACCTACTTATGTTAAATCATATAACTTGTAATAATATAATAAAATTATTTCGACAAGTTAGAATAATTATTTCGATAATAATTATAAACTCTAGTTATATATATTATAACTTAACGCGATTAACTATTCAATCGATCGAGCGAACATAAAAATAATAATAAATATTATTATTTAAAACAATATTCAAGACTTGATTGAACTGATCTTCATGATACGTTATCGCATGTTCATTCTTTGTATTTATTTACATAAATGCCTTAATACGTGAACATTAGCATTTACTGATTCTGAACTGATTAATTAACGGGTTTTCAAACGCTACAAACGGGATTATACGTCAAGACTTGACCGGTATCATTTGGGTAACGTTCGTTACTCAAATTATTATGTGGACCCTTATGCATGTTGTCTTATGTTTTATTAGGACTTTACTTGCTAGTTGCCACTCAGCAATTCATCATTACCATAGAATCAAGTGAGTTTCACGGCCCTTTTTCTTTACAACTGTTTTACACTTATGGGGGAGAAATCATGTACTGATAAAATGTTTTAACTTAATGTTATGGTTTACCTGTTAGCCGTATGATTATATGTTCTCTTACTGATTGCCCAAAAATTGGTACTTTATCGTTATAAACGTTAATACAACTGAATCCCACCATTAGTTGATTTCAATTAGTTCTGCTCGAAACGATAACTAGTGAATAGATCTATTTGGGTTGACAACCCTGTCCAGTTTGGTAGCTCCAATCCTGAATTCGTATATTGTCAAGGGGTACACGTCAGTTATTCTTGCCTGTTCGGTATCTCTCGGGCGAGGATACCATGGGTGGGTAAACCATTAGTATTTGACACCAAGGTTCATGTGAGATCATACAACTACAACAGTAAGCCAATGCAACATTTAAGTACTCTGAAAACTGTTTTATAATCTTACTATCGAGTCCTAAACCTGTGAACCTCACCAACTTTATGTTGACCTTTTAAACTCATGATTTCTCAGGTAAATAAGCTGATCATGGAAGCCGTGCAAATGGGACTTCGCCTTTATATTCAGACCTGCTTCGTTGGAGTCCTAGTCCCAATCTATCCTAAATAACTACTTTATGTTTTCAATAATGAAACTTGACTTTTAAAGTTCAAATGTAAGACAATATCGTTTACCACTCTTTCCGCTGCAACAATTAATGATATTAGTTCTAATTAACGTTTGAATTTAGTAGTAGTTGTTCTGTATACCTGTGACTATGATTCCATCTCGCTCACACCCAATCATTTGTCCGGGGTGTGACAGATTGGTATCAGAGCCGCAGTTATAGCGAACCAGGTTAAACACTTTAACCAAAACTAAACCTGGACTATGACCGGCTCCGAAGCTTCCATTTGTACGCAAGACCACTTCCTTACTCATTGATTATGTTAACTTATGCTTTGTATATACATGATTTATTAATTCTGTTATGCATTTAGATCTTTGTTTTAAATGCTATTATCATGGTACTAACTTTGTTCTCTGATGGAACATTATCGCAGTGATGACTTCCTCTTCGGAAGAGGTTATCTGCATTTCCGATTCCAGTGGAGGCGATCAAGTGGTGTCGGAGTACTCTCCATCACCAGAAGACTATGTGCCTTCCAGCCCCGAGGCTAAGATACCTACAGTTGGTACTGTCCGACTGTCGACCATACCATCGAGCTTCCTGAGGCCCCTTCGACCAAGGGTCTCAGACGACTCATCTGACCACCCATCGCCCACCACTATTGCTAGCGGTGCGGCCGCAGCTACTACTGCCACTGCTGCTGGTGTTACACGCACCATGGACCCCTTCGCTCACAGGGAGAGTTCTGTACACACCTACCGACCCTTACGAGGTGCCGGTAGGCGGGGGTTCACCCCCGGGAGGGGAGCTGGCCCTTCTCGGCGCAGGGCAGCTGAGGGTCCTGCAGACGAGCCTGTGCCCAAGCGGAACTGCGTGTCCGACCACCCTCACCTTGCCTGGATCCCGAGGTAGCTAGCCTCGTGGAGGACCATTGAGAGTGTGCCTAGCTTGTATG
Source organism: Deinandra increscens subsp. villosa (assembly GCA_039602395.1). NCBI lineage: Eukaryota > Viridiplantae > Streptophyta > Magnoliopsida > Asterales > Asteraceae > Deinandra > Deinandra increscens. The sequence continues at coordinate 19,314,229 of JBCNJP010000003.1, forward strand.
AGCCAGGTGAGTCCCCTGCCAGGGGTGGCCTTCGGGCCACCCTAGGACAGGATACTCCATCCTCACTGGAGAGCCGATCGCGGATACTGTTCCGCTACTCGTGGCACGTGTTCGTCGCCACGAGCAGGGTCTCGCCGTTCTGGACGACGAGATCTCTAGGCTCCCCACTCGGGCTGAGTTCACTGCGTTGTTAGCCCACGTAGCTGAGCTAGAGCGCATTCAGGTCGCTTCCCAGGGAGCCATGGAGTCCCTGCACTCTCACATGAGCAATGTGTTCATGGTCTACTTTGCTCTGGTGTTGGCCAACGAATCCTTCCAAGCCCGGCTTGCCGTCTTGGAAGAATTCACGGGGCGAGTGTTCACTTTCTTGGACCTCACCTCCAAGATCACTACTTCCTTGACCCGACCCCCTGGACCACCACCACCACTTTAGATGACTTACCTAGCATCTGGACTTTTGACCCACCGTTTTAGCGATGAAACATATTTATATATTTTCTAGTGATGTATTATGGGACTGCGTGCCCAAGACACTAAAAAACTTGTCCTCTTTTGTTATTGTATGTTTTATCGGATAATATGGTGGAATGTAATGGTAGTATGTTTATGACGTGTTGTATATGTTTGCCATGTTTATGATTACTGTTATTTCTATTATTATCATTGTGCCGTGATTGTTCTCTCGCGAACCATACCCTTTGCTATTTCATGTTTCTTGGTTGTGCTTGTGCGTGTCATATCATGGTACTGTAGATGTATGTCGTGGCTGTTATTATCACGCATGTAATAACCCCACTTACATATGATCTAACTTTTCCTTTATGTTGCCATTGATGACTTAAAGCGGAAACATGCCGCCTAGACGCCGAGCCACCAGAAACATTTCACCTCCTCCAGCCATGAGTGCTGCTGATATCGAGGAGATGATTGCTCAACACGTTGCAGAAACCGTTGCTGCTGCTGCTACCTAACGTCACGCTGACGCTAGAGCACGCGGTAAGAACGAATTAACCAATGTTTGAAAACACTAGACTACAATTTCGCAAAATTGTGATCAATGTTTTCACTTAACATTACAGGCCCTCGTGAATGTTCTTACAAGGACTTAATGAATTGCAAACCCACTCACTTTAAGGGTTCTGAAGGCGCTGTTGGTCTAATTCGCTAGTTTGAAAAGCTGGAGTCAGTCTTCCGTATTAGCAACTGCCCTGAACAGTACATGGTGAAGTACTCCACCTGCACGTTTACTGATAGTGCACTGACTTGGTGGAATTCCCATGCTGATGCTATGGGAACTGACTTAGCCTATGAAATGTCATGGGACGAACTCAAACAACTGCTGCGTGATGAGTACTGTCCCAGGGAGGAACTGCAGAAACTTGAATCTGAATTCTGGAATCTGTCCATGAATGGGGCCGACATTGCTAGATACACTAAGAGGTTCCGTGAGCTTGCTCACCTCTGTCCTACAATGATCACTCCACCGTACAAGAATATCGAACGCTACATCTGGGGACTTGCACCACACATTCAGGGAAATGTCCTTTCCTCGAACCCTCAGACCTTTCAGGATGCTGTGCGTATGGCACACAACCTCATTTACCAAGCTAATCGTCAAGGTGTAAACTTTGGCAAGAAAGCGTCTGAGAACAAGCCCTCTGATGTTAGTGCCACTCCATCATCAAGCAAGAAACCTGATAACAAGAGGAAGCGCCCATTCTGGAGGAATCTCGATGATAAGAACCCTGAGAAGGCCCCAGTCAAGGAAACCGCACCGGTAAGGGTCTATGCCGCCACTACTCCTTCATATCCTGTCCGCAAAACCGGTTACACCGGTACTGCTCCTCTGTGCTCCAAATGAAACCTTCACCACACTCTGGATTGTGGTAATGTCTACTGTAACATCTGTAAGGTTAAGGGACATGTAGCACGTGACTGCCCAAAGCGCACTTGCTACGGTTGCGGGGCTACTGGGCACTACAAGAGTGAATGCCCGAAGATGAAGAATTAAGATGCTAACCAGGCTAGGGGAAGAGCTTTCGTGATCAATGCCGGAGATGCCCGCCATCGACTTGATGCCTGTTGAATTAGGTAGCTTTGATGTAGTAATTGGAATGGATTGGTTAGCAAAGAATCATGCAGAAATCGTGTGTCATGAGAAGATGGTTAGAGTGCCATTAGCAGATGGTAACACTCTGAACGTGCAAGGCGAGAAGAGTGGAACCAAACTAAATATCATATCATCTATGAAGGCACGGGAATTTCTCCGTAAAGGATGCCAAGCCATTCTAGCTCATGTCACTGAGAAGAAACCGAAGGAGAAGCGTATTGAAGACGTTCCTGTTGTCTGCGAATACCCGGAAGTCTTTCCCAAAGAATTGCCAGGCCTAACTCCAACACGACAGGTTGAGTTTCGCATCGACCTAACACCCGGAGCCGCCCCCGTTTCCAGGTCCCCTTACCGACTGGCACCGTCTGAAATTGTAAGGCCCCAATCCCATTTTCACGTATTAACATCATTTCGAAAATCAGAGTTTGAAAATTTCATAACATAAACATAATTTCATCCTTTGCCATGACACATTTACAAAATCAGGTGTTCGACACCATTAACTTCATAGGAATACTACAAAACATTCACAATAACAAGCATATGCATCTAGGTCCCAAAAGATGTGATGTTCGGTTCCAAAGCTCTTCGATTCGATCCCGACCCGTCTACGATTGTTTACCTGCCAATAACACTAGTACCACATTAGTATTAATGGCATACTACAGCTATCAACACAAAACATCATTTACAAGCAAGAAACAAAAGAGAAAACCCGGACAGTTTCTCCAAGCGTATCGCTTGGAGCTTCTGTTCCAGCAGGCGATACGCCTGGAGCCTACTTTCCAGGGCTCCAGGCCATATTTTCTATACTTAGCCATTTTTGGCCAATTTTCAGTTATGCTCCAACATGACTTTTATCCACCTCCAATCCAACATTCTAATTCTCTTATCACCTGCATCTTAAAGATTTCACACAATATATCCATTCATGTTTATATCTACCTACAAGTCATAAAGATCGGTGTTCCAATTTTCCCAACCCGTTTGACCCGTTAGCACATAATTCAGCAATTTCAACCATTAACCATTTCTTCTCCCATAATTCCTCCATCATATCATTTCCTTGGCACATATTGAATGTGCCAAGCCGCTTAACTACTCGTTGGGTCAATTTGATGTCCATATCCCCCATAGTTCCTCAAATTGCCACCATTTTCCAGCTCAACCCAAATGGGTCATGTTTCCGCAGCTCTAACAGGTCATGCGACATGACCAATTTCACAATTTGATTATCAATGAATAACTTACATATTCATCACCAATTGCCAATTCATTCACATCTCATTATCATATTCTATGACACTAATCATAAGCTACTATGTGTTACCTTTAGGATTTAGCCTTGCCTTCACGATGATGATTTGCACTTCCACTAGCTTCACCTATAACCAAATCATTGATTAAATTCCTCAATTCCACATTCATCATGCATACATTCTACACTCCATCACTACTTAATTCATAAAAATTCAGCTCATAGACATAATCAACTTCATTCAAGCATTTCATCAAACACCTTATATGCATACATAGTGTTCTACAATTTTAGAAGCTTACATGCTTTCATTCCACCCATAAATCACTACACAACATAAAATTCAGCTTTTATACTAAATCAATTTCTCATAACGAGTCTACTTGCATACATGGAGCTCAACTAACCAACCCAAATCACCCATTCACCATAAATTTCAAATTCTATGAGGTGGGGGCTTCACCCAATCTAATTTCTACTAAACATGCATACAATCAATCATGTAAGATGGAATTAAGCATCAACTTAACTCACAAACACATTTACCACAGATTTCATGCAACAATTTGACCTTTGATTCAAACCCATAAAATCACCTACATCTAGAATTCACTTACTTGGTCAAGAACCCAAGAAATAAAGATGGAATTGGGGTATAGGGGACCTCCTAAACCCGAACTCAGATTCCTCCTTCCTAGTTAGCCTCTCTTTCACCTCCAATTTGGAGATTCTTTAAGAACTAGGGCTATACCCCTTCCCTCTCTATCTCTATCGCGATTTCTGAGTCTGGGGTAATCCCAGACTTGTTTTCTCTTCTTAAATTTTCAGCTATGGTCCCTCTAATATCATGTTTTATAAAATTTAGCCAAAACCCTCATTTACACAATTAATCCTCCAACTTTCCTTTAGTTTTAACATCTATTAGTAAAGTTAACTTTTTAACTAAGAATCCCCATTAAATAACCCGGTTAACCTTCTAAACCCGCTTATTACTCTAAACCCCAAGTAAATCGTAATTAAAATTAAACACCCAATTATTTTGAAACTCGGGATGTTACAACTCCACCCCCTTAAAGGGAGTTTCGTCCCCGAAACACGTAGTACGTACCAAAATAAGTAGGGGTAGTATCTCCGCATCTCTTCCTCGGACTCCCACGTGGTGCCTAATCCCTTCCTATGTTCCCATTTCACTTTTACTTGCTCAATTTCTTTATTTCTCAACCGCTTAGTTTTGCGGTCAAGTATTTCAATCGGCCTCTCCACATAATTCAGCTTGTCATCAACCACGATGTCACCCAAGGGCACATAGGCAGCCTCGTCAGCTAAACATTTTCTCAGATTAGCCACGTGGAATGTATTATGGATTCCACTCAATTCTTCAGTTAACTCCAATTGGTAAGCATTTTGACCCACTTTAGCAAGGATTTTAAAAGGCCCGATGAATCGTGGGCTTAATTTTCCCCTCTTTCGGAATCTAATTACTCCTTTCCACGGCGTCACTTTTAGTAACACATGGTCTCCCTCTTTGAATTCAATATCTCTAAGCCTCTTATCTGCATACGATTTCTGTCAATCCTGGGCGGCCTTTAAACGCGCTCTTACGATGTGGATCTTCTCAGTAGTAGCCTTGACCACATCCTTATGGGCCAACTCTCTTTGACCCACCTCACCCCAACACAATGGTGTTCTACACTTCCGCCCATAAAGTGCCTCATACGGGGACATTCCAATACTAGCATGATAGCTATTATTGTACGAGAATTCCACCAAGGGTAAATGAGTGTCCCAACTTCCTCCAAAATCCAACACACACGCTCGCAACATATCCTCGAGTGTTTGGATTGTTCTCTCGCTTTGCCCATCAGTTTGAGGATGGTATGCGGTACTAAACAGTAACCGAGTACCCATACATTCCTGAAATTCCCGCCAGAATTTAGACGTAAAGCGGGTGTCCCAATCCGACACGATTGACACCGGGACTCCGTGTCGCGATACAATCTCTTCCACATAGACATTCGCCATTCCCTCGGATGAATACGACTCATTAATAGGCAAGAAGTGTGCACTTTTAGTAAGTCGGTCCACTATCACCCAAATAGCATCGAAAATTCTCCTCGTTTTTGGCAACTTTGTGAGCAAATCCATCGTGATATGCTCCCATTTCCACTCCGGTATCTCGAGTGGTTGCAACTTACCATACGGCTTCTGATGTTCATCTTTGACTTGAAGACAAGTCAAACATTTCTCCACATATTTTACTATATCCCGTTTCATGCCCGGCCACCAATACTCGCGTTTTAGATCATGGTACATTTTCGTAGCTCCCGGATGGATTGAGTACCGCGACTTATGAGCCTCATCTAAGAGCAACTCTTTCACCCCACAAGTGTTAGGAATCCATATCCGTCCAAATCGATATTTAAGACCATTGTCCTCGTGGACCAAGTCTTTCACCGGCCCCTTTATCCGCTCTTTCTTCCAATTTTCTTCCTTCACCGCTTCCTCTTGTGCTTTCTTGATTGAATCAAGAACACTTGAGGTTATAACCAGCTTCATCGATTTCACCTTAATAGGAGCGTAATCTCCTTTTCTGCTTAAGGCATCCGCCACCACATTGGCCTTGCCCGGATGATAATGAATCTCGCAATCATAATCTTTAATCAGCTCCAACCACCTTCGCTGCCTCATATTTAACTCCTTCTGATCAAACAAATATTTCAAGCTTTTGTGATCAGTATAGATGGTGCACGGAATGCCATATAAATAATGCCGCCAAATTTTCAAGGCGAACACCACCGCTCCCAGCTCAAGATCATGCGTTGGATAATTAACCTCGTTGCTCTTCAATTGCCTCGAAGCATAGGCTATCACCCTACCCCGCTGCATAAGTACACACCCCAAGCCGAGGTATGACGCATCTGAGTATATCACCAAATCCTCCGTCCCGTCGGGTAAAGCTAACACAGGAGCATGAGTTAACTTTTCCTTTAGGGTCCGGAAAGACTCTTCTTGTTTTTCACCCCATTCAAATTTCACATCCTTCCTCGTAAGTCGAGTCAATGGTAAGGCTATTTTGGAGAAGTCTTGAATAAATCTCCTATAGTAGCCTGCCAATCCTAAGAAACTCTGGATTTCAGTCGGGTTCTTAGGTGTTCTCCATCCCGCTACTGCTTCGACCTTGGCAGGGTCTACTAATACCCCTTCAGCATTCACCACATGTCCCAAAAATTGTACCTCCCGTAACCAAAAGGCACACTTTGAGAATTTCACATAGAGTTTTTCCCGCCTTAAAGTTTCCAACACTTCACGCGAGTGTTGGGCATGCTCTTCCTCGCTCCGCGAATATACCAAGATGTCATCAATAAACACAATAACGAATCGATCCAACATCGGCTTACACACGCGGTTCATGAGGTCCATGAAAGTCGCCGGTGCATTAGTCAATCCGAAGGACATTACTAGGAACTCGTAATGCCCATACCGTGTTCGAAAAGCTGTCTTTGGGACATCCTCCTCTCTCACCTTCAGCTGATGGTACCCCGATCTTCAATCGATCTTGGAGAACCAACTCGCCCCTTGTAACTGATCAAACAGATCATCGATTCGGGGCAAGGGATATTTGTTCTTCACGGTCAGCTTATTCAGCTCACGGTAGTCTATACACATCCTTAGACTACCGTCTTTCTTCTTCACAAATAACACCGGTGCACCCCAAGGGGATACACTTGGCCGAATAAATCTCTTATCAAGCAATTCCTGCAGTTGCTTCATCAATTCTTGCATCTCAGTAGGGGCTAGCCGATACGGAGCTCGTGCCACCGGCTTTGCCCCGGGTACCAAATCGATCCGAAATTCCACATCCCTATCCGGTGGTATACCCGGAAGTCTTCAGGAAAAACGTCTAAGAATTCTTGCACAACGGGTACCGCTTCTGCTTTATTATTCTCACGTTCAGTATCCACCACATATGCCAGATAGGATTTACACCCGTGTTGGATGTATTTCCTTGCCTCCATTACTGAACACAACGTGATCTCATTCTTTCTTTCTCCTTGAACAACAACCTGCTTCCCGCTTGGCGATATTAATTCAATCACCTTGCGGTTACACACCACATTGGCTTGGTATTTAGATAACCAATCCATTCCCACTATCGCCTTGAATTCTCCCATCATCATTGGTATTAAATCGATAGAGTAATCTTCATCTTCTATAGAGATTTTACAATCACGATACACATCGAAGACTAAGACACTCTTGTTATCTACTATTTCTACTTCTAAGGGCACAGACAGCTTGTTAATAACAAAAGAAGGGTGGCGGGTAAAATTATAAGAAACAAATGACCTACTCGCCCCCGTATCAAACAATACATATGCAGGGATAAAATTGACAAGAAAGATACCTGTCACTACCCCTGGATCCACCTTTACCTCCTCCACAGTTAGCTGATATGATCTTCCTCTCGCTCGAGGAATATCTGGCTTCACTCCACTTTGACCCGCCCCCGCACTCGGGTTTGGGCATTCACTCTTTTTATGGCCCGTCTTTCCGCATCCAAAACATAACCGCGCTGGACTAGGACATTGTGCTATACTATGTCCCGTCTTTCCACAACCATAGCACTGCTTTGTTAAAAAGAAACATTCCCCCTTATGAGCTCTCCCACAATGTGGGCAATCAGATGATCCACTCTTCTTATTTTCAGCTTTCTTGGGTGATTCATTCACCCTTGGCTTCTTGTTTGGGGTAGAACTGCCTTCTACTCCCCTCTTCTCGCCTCTTTCCACCTGCTTTTTCAGCTCCAATTCTCTCTCTCGACAAGCATTGATCAGCTCCTCGAGAGTCACACATCAGGAAGCATTAATGAACTCCCTAAAATCAGCGTTCAGCATATTGTTAAACTGGTAGATCTTTTGTTTCTCTATTCTCAGCAGCTCTTTACTGAATTTCACCCGATCCAGGAAGTAACTGCTCACCTCCCCGATCGGTTGTCCCTTCCTTTGGCGAAACTGCATCAACTCATCTTGTATTTTGTTTACTTCCGACTCAGGGCTATGATATACCGCAAACACCGCTTTAAACTCTTCCCAATTCATGGCCTTCATGGCCTCCCTTCCCTTTTCCTCACGTATCATATCCCACCAGTCTTTTGCATGCGACCGGAGTTGCCCGGTTGCAAACATTACTTGATCCTCCGGCCCATAGTGACTTCGCTCAAATACCGCTTCAATTTCCGCTAGCCATCGATAACAGGCTATCGGATCCGCCTCAGTAGTATATAGGGGAGGCTTACACGCCATGAAATCTTTGTATGTACACCTCCCCTTATCTTTCTTCCCACTTCCTTCCGCCATAAGGTCATTCCTCATCGATTCCAGCTTCTTTTCCAATGCCTCCATCAAGGCATTTTCCATTTGACCCACATGGGTCCGTACCGCTGTTTCCACCGAGGTCTCAATTTCATCTGAGATCAGCTTCTTCACTTCTGCAATCATAGGCTCCGTAAGAGCCCCAGCTGGGTTGTTTTCATCTGCCATAGTAAACTGAAAGTTTACAATAGGTTAGCATCATAATCACATACTTCCACTTTTCAATCACTCAAATCTGTCAGCTTAACCATTCAAAATGGTCCATACCGCACATTTCAACATTCATATCGCAATATATAATTTAAATCACTTACTTAATTCACTTACCGGGTCAGAAGATTGAACCTTGAACCGAACATCTTTCCCCATCACGAGCACTTGGTTTGAGTTCAAGTTCCCCCGTGACACTTGAATCCCTCAAACCATAGCTCTGATACCAACTTGTAAGGCCCCAATCCCATTTTCACGTATTAACATCGTTTCAAAAATCAGAGTTGGAAAATTTCATAACATAAACATAATTTCATCCTTTGCCATGACACATTTACAAAATCAGGTGTTCGACAACATTAACTTCATAGGAATACTACAAAACATTCACAATAACAAGCATATGCATCTAGGTCCCAAAAGATGTGATGTTCGGTTCCAAAGCTCTTCGATTCGATCCCGACCCGTCTACGATTGTTTACCTGCCAATAACACTAGTAACACATTAGTATTAATGGCATACTACAGCTATCAACACAAAACATCATTTAAAAGCAAGAAACAAAAGAGAAAACCCGGACAGTTGCTCCAAGCGTATCGCTTGGAGCTTCTATTCCAGCAGGCGATACTCCTGGAGCCTACTTTCCAGGGCTCCAGGCCAGATTTTCTATACTTAGCCATTTTTGGCCAATTTTCAGTTATGCTCCAACATGACTTTTATCCACCTCCAATCCAACATTCTAATTCTCTTATCACCTGCATCTTAAAGATTTCACACAATATATCCATTCATGTTTATATCTACCTACAAGTCATAAAGATCGGTGTTCCAATTTTCCCAACCCGTTTGACCCGTTAGCACATAATTCAGCAATTTCAACCATTAACCATTTCTTCTCCCATAATTCCTCCATCATATCATTTCCTTGGCACATATTGAATGTGCCAAGCCGCTTAACTACTTGTTGGGTCAATTTGAGGTCCATATTGATGTTAGTCCAATGTGTCGTCATTATTGTGCTTATTTTGCTATATTTAATTATAATAATGATTGGATTATGTCGCATTTTCACGGGTTTTTGTATTGTGAGGTACCACGAGCTTAAGTAGCTAATAATGGAGTTTTATGAAGAATTGGAAGCTGGCTGGTACAAGGTTCGAGAGCAGAGCGGGAACGAGTGAAGAGTTAGAAGAAAAATTAAGAAAAGTTCTTGGAATCAAGACCTGGGCGGTACGCTCAGGGTTGCAGAGTTCTGGGCGGTACGCCCGAATGTCTAGAAAGAGATCCGGCAGATTAAATCCGGGCGGTACGCCCAGTTTGAAGAACTTTGGGGCGGTACGCCCCAATTCAGTCGGCAGAAGTTTTAGATTAGGGTTTTCTATTTAAACTTGTTCTTTAAGTTTTTGTCATTCATTCATTGTTTCAGACTACCAGAGCTAGGGTTCTTGCGAATTTCACTTTGTTTTGGAGCTTTTTGAGAGATTTGAATCATTCGGTACGTTAGTTTAATGCAATCTTTCATTATGTGTTTGTCTGTTTCATTAGCCATGTCCGGCTAATCCACCACTAACCACTTTTGGTGATTGGTTGGTGGATTCGTTCTATGATTAACCTATTGTTTAACTAGTTATTCCGGAATACTTGCTACCGTTGAATACCTACATGCGGAATTGTTAAAATCAACTAGTAATCTAGGGTTTTAGTGGTCCACTGTTTATTGATCTAGCACTTTCTTGCGGCAGGACTAATCAGCCCATTAGGAAACTAGGTTATTAGGTCAAGGAAGCAATTGGGGGGCATGTCTATGTGTCACGGTTAAGGAATTAGGTTTTTCTAGATCGGTAGCCAACTAGGATCCAGAAGTGGTTAGATTCGTCTCATTTGAATTCAATTAAGTTTTTAGGTTAAAGTTAGTTAATTTGTTAGTTAAATCACTCAATCAACCAAAACAGCCAAGTGGCAACCTTAGTTAATTTTAGGTAATCAGTAAATTTAGTTAACTTAGTTAATCGACTAGTCAATTTCCACATATTCCCTTGGTTCGATAACCCTAACTTACCACTACTACAAATCAATCTAGTTGGGGATTTGAAACGGCCTGACAAACCGTTATCAAATTGGCGCCGTTGCCGGGGAATTAGTGCGCTTTTTGATTTGTTGATTTTTGTTTAATTTGCAATTTTTGTTTCATTTTTCAAAAAATTCAAAAAACCCAAAAATAGTGTTTTTATCCAATTAATTACTTTCTGCAACTAAAAAAAAAAAAAAAAAATTTAATTTTTGCCGAATTTCAGTTTTGGGCGGTACGCTTGGGAATCAACAATCCGGGGCGGTACGCCTTGAGCTGTTTTTCACAGAAAGTTTTTCATTTTTTTGACCATCCAAGTTTTGATTTTTTCTGTTCTATTGCATTATTTACACCCCCTGGAACAGTGCTGCGTAATTGGTTTGCTTGTTTGTGATCGATTTTGCAGGTTTTAGGTGATTGTGCATGCATACGCGGCATTCCCGCAAGACATCCCCGCTGATTTACAATCCGGAGATTGAGAGGACAGCTCGGCAGAACCGAGCAGAACAGAGAAACAGAAAAGAAATGGAGGGCCAGAATCCCAATCCCAACCAACCACAGAACCAAGGCCAAAATGAACCAGTGGACCCTGCCATGCCACAAAATATCCCTCCGGGTCATATTCCACCATTTCGGGTGCACGGGCACAATTCTTTACCATCCCTTTCCCCTAAATCCTCACACCATGAGGAGGAAGGGTATCACTATCGGGTCAGGTACCCAGAACAACCTTTCCGTCGAGCCCCACCACAACAACCTCCACCACCACAAAACCACTTTCGACAAAATCCCGTGTACGAGGAGCAGTGGGGGCATGATTGGTATGACCCAAATGAAGATGAAGACGGATATGGGTATAGAGAGGATCCACCACTTGACATTCCAAGGAACAGAGCACGAGCTCCACAGGCTAATGTTGCCCCACAAGGAAGAAGAGCTTCCCCCCCAAGAGGAGTTCCACAATTCAACCATGGGGGAGCTCGTCTTCAAATGGAAGGAGGAGTCCCACGATTGGTAGAAAACCCGCCGGTTCAGGGAGTGGCTAGTCATTTTAAGCCGATCGTTGTTCCGAGTGCATCCGCGGTAGTCGCACCAATCGGAGCAAACAGACGAGCTTTTGAGGTTCGACCTCAATACTTGAGTCATCTACCAGAATTTTACGGGAAACGAACCGAAGAACCATATCATCACATTCATAGCTTCGAGTCCACATGCATACCTATTGGAGCCACGGGGTTCACACAGGACGATGTCAAGCTAATGCTTTTCCCGTATACCCTCAAAGATCGAGCAAGGAGATGGTTCGAGAGTCTAACTCCCAGTAGCATCTATACTTGGGTGCAAATGCAAGAAGTGTTCCTTGAAGAATACTTTCCGATGAGCAAAACCAGTGAGGTCAAAGAAGAGATTCGGTCTTTCCAGCAACACACCGGGGAACCATTTCATGAAGCACTCACTCGGTTCAAGGACTTGTTGCGTAAATGCCCACATCATCGGATAGACACTTGGGATCTCATTAAGGCATTTTATGATGGTCTCCTTCCAGAGGATATCCGAGACTTGAACTCCATCAGCAATGGGACATTCCTAACCAACACGGAGGAGGTAGATTGGGGGCACATGGAGCGGTTGAGTGCCACATCAAAAAGGCTTGCTCAGAACGGGAGAAGATCGCGATCCGCAGCGGTCAAATCGGTTGATTATGAGGCGGAGGAAAGGATAGAGAAACTTCGCCAACATACACTTCTCTTGGAAAAACAAGTAGCTCAAATGAAGTTGGGGGGTGCAGCAGAAGAGGTGAAGGCTAGTGCACAAATTCCGGTGTGCACAGGTTGTGGCGAATTAGGCCACTTGGTGGATGCATGTTCCACCATTGTTCAGCAAAGCGAAGATGTCAATTATGTCCAGGGAGCGATGAATTCCAACACTTACCATCCCAACCTTCGCAACCACCCAAATTTCAGGTATGGCAATCCTAATAATCAGTTAAATCCTAACTTTCAAACTTCTAATGTGCAGGGTGGAGCTTCAACACAATATCAAGGCCGAGCATCCGGTTACAACCAAGGGGGCTATCAACGGAACACCTACACTCAAGGTGGAAATCCTCCCCAAGGAAGCTACCAACAAGCTCAACCGACACCGGAAGATGGGATGCAAGCGCAATTTGCCGCCTTAATGGAGAAAATGAATTCACTCGCAGATGGTCAAAAGCAGATAGTTGATGAGCAAAGACAGTTAGCCGCCAGCCACAGACAGTTGACCGAAAAGTTCAGGGATTTGATCGGAGGTTTGAGCTCCAAGACAAGACAATGGGAGCATTTCAGAAACAGTTGGGGCAGTTGGCTGCAGAGTCATCAAGGCGAGATCCAGGAAAGTTGCCTAGTGACACCACCATAAACCCACAACATCAGCAAGGTCAGACTTCTAGCTCCAAGAACACGCGACACGTGCCAATCAACAAGATCACCACTTTACGCTCAGGTAAGTCCGTGGATAATAAGGTAGGGGCACCTCCACCACAAGTTGATGGGGTGGTGGAGGATTGGGTAAGTGACGATGAAAGTGAGCCGGAAACCGACCAAACTAACCCAAAGTCAGTAGCAACCGAGTCTAGTAACCCTAGGACACCAAAAAAGGTAACCTTTAATGAATCTGGTAATAGGGTGATAGATAATGAAGTGGTTGAACAGAAAAAGTCGGTACCTTTTCCAAAAGCTTTAATTGAACCTAATCAGAAAACATCTAAACGGGGCCCACAACAAGATGAGATGTGGGATATTTTCAAACAAGTTAAAATCAATCTCCCCCTTTTAGATGCAATTAAGCAAATTCCGGCTTACGCAAAGTACTTGAAAGACATGTGCACTCAAAAACGGAATTATAAGATTCCGAAACAGCTTGACGCAAATGCAGATGTGAGTGCCATAATTTCAGGCATTTTGCCAAAGAAACTCCAAGATCCGGGGGCACCAATTATTTCAATTCAAGTTGGTGACTTTCAGATGACCCGCGCCCTTTTGGATCTTGGAGCGAGTGTGAGTATTTTACTGGGGAGCTTGTACGACCAGTACGACTTTGGACCCTTAAAGAAAGCCGACACTACAGTGATTTTGGCTGATTTGACCCCTAAGCTGCCCCGGGGAATTCTATCGGATGTTATAGTTAAAGTCAATGAATTTTTCTATCCGGTAGATTTCTTGGTTCTTGATTATGTGTCAGTTGAAAAAACTGCTCAGCCCACGGTAATTTTGGGTCGACCTTTTCTAGCTACTAGTCACTCACAAATTGATTGTAGGTCGGGTACCGTGGACATGACTTTTGGGAACCGCAAAATGCGGTTAAGTGTTTTTGGCAATGTGACTAACCCTCGGGAAGATGATGAATGCTTTCGGGCTGAAATCGTTGAAGGTCTTACACCTCCATTTTTCCCTTTTAATGAGGAGGATGGGACCCCCGAGGAGTTTGCTTTGTTTGGCAGGGGCTATGCTGATATGGTCAAGGAGATGGAAGCAGAGGATGAGAGCCAAGAGTTGATGGCTGTGAGAGACCAAAGACCACCATGGTCTATTCAAGTGGAGAGCTTACCGGAACACATCGACTCACAATTAAAGCCTTCACTCGAATCACCACCTTCTCTTGAACTTAAAGAACTTCCTAAACATTTGAAGTATAATTTTGTTGGTGAGAATAACACTCTTCCGGTTATTGTTTCTGCAGGTCTAACTATGGAGCAAGAAGAGGAGTTGATGAAGGTGTTGGTGAAGCATCGGGCGGCTATTGGATGGACCATTGCAGATCTGAAGGGAATTAGTCCATCCATAGTCATGCACAAGATCATTACCGAGGAAGGAGCAAAGCCCGCTAGAGATGCACAACGGAGGCTTAACCCGAATATGCGAGAGGTAGTCAAGAAGGAGGTACTCAAATGGCTGGATGCAGGTATTATCTATCCTATCTCCGATAGTTCATGGGTAAGTCCAACTCAAACCGTTCCTAAGAAAGCAGGAATTCAGATTGTTAGGAACGAGAAAGGTGAGGAAATAGCCACCCGACCGGTAACCGGGTGGCGAATTTGCATTGATTATAGGAAGTTGAATTCCGCAACTTCCAAAGACCATTTTCCTCTACCTTTCATTGACCAAATAATTGAGAAGTTGTCCGGTCAAAAGTTTTATTGTTTTCTAGACGGTTATTCGGGGTACAACCAAATTGCCATTCACCCCGATGACCAACAAAAGACCACTTTTACTTGTCCTTATGGCACCTTTGCGTTCCGGAGGATGCCATTCGGTTTGTGTAATGCCCCGGCCACTTTTCAAAGATGTATGATGGCTATTTTTTCTGATATGATCGGGGATTCACTTGAAATTTTCATGGACGATTTCTCAATTTTTGGTACATCATTTGAGTCTTGTTTGAACCAATTAACACGTGTTTTAGAGCGTTGTATAGAAACCAATTTGGTGTTAAGTTGGGAGAAGAGCCATTTTATGGTTCAAGAGGGGATCGTGTTGGGACACGTGGTATCGAGTCGTGGGATTGAGGTTGATAGGGCAAAAATTAAAGTGATTTCAACTTTGCCTCCTCCCACGAATGTTAAGGGTATTAGAGCATTTTTAGGTCATGCCGGGTTTTATAGGAGGTTCATTAAAGATTTTAGCAAAATTACTAAACCTCTTTGCAAACTGTTGTTAAAAGATGAAAATTTTGATTTTAATGATGAGTGTCTAAATTCTTTTAACACTTTGAAAAACAAACTAATTGAGGCACCAGTTTTGCAAGCACCCGATTGGTCCATACCTTTTGAAATTATGTGTGATGCCTCAGATTTTGCTGTTGGGGCTGTTTTGGGTCAAAGGGTAGATAAAAAACCGGTTGTGATCTATTATGCAAGTAAGACTTTAGATGGGGCTCAATTGAATTATACTACCACTGAAAAAGAATTACTTGCAGTTGTGTTTGCTCTTGATAAGTTCAGGTCATATATCTGGGGAAGCAAGGTGATTGTGTATTCGGACCACAGTGCGGTCCGGTACTTGATGGAGAAGAAGGATGCCAAGCCGAGGCTCATTCGGTGGATCCTTTTGTTGCAGGAGTTTAATTTGGAGATTAGAGACAAGAAGGGTAGTGAGAATGTGGTGGCGGACCATTTGTCCCGATTGCCCCACGTTGAAGGAGAAGAAGATGAATGGAGCATCAATGAGCAGTTTCCGGATGAACAATTGTTAAGTGTTTCTAATCTACCTTGGTATGCTAACATTGTTAATTATTTGGCTGCAGGTACAATTCCGGAACATTGGCCCAGGAGAAAGAAGATACATTTTAAGTCTCAAGCACAGAAGTACATATGGGACGAACCGGATTTGTTCAAGGTAGGACCAGATCAAGTGATCCGGAGGTGCATACCAGAGTCGGAGGTACAAGCAGTGCTAGAGTTGGTTCACGCATCGGCGTGTGGAGGTCACTTCAGTGGACACAAGACGGGCCACCGGGTTCTGTCATCCGGGTTGTTTTGGCCCACGCTTTTCAAGGATGCGTTTGAGTTCGTGAAGCACTGCACAAGATGTCAACAGATGGGAAGCATCACAAAGCGTGATGAGATGCCTATGCAACCAATTTTGGTTGTAGAGATTTTTGATGTTTGGGGAATAGACTTTATGGGCCCTTTCCCTAACTCTAATGGTTTTCTTTACATTCTAGTAGCGGTAGATTATGTGTCCAAATGGATAGAAGCCATAGCTACTAAGACCAATGACCATAGTGTAGTTTGCAAATTTGTCCAACAAAACATTTTCTCTCGATTTGGAATCCCTCGTGTGATCATAAGTGAAGGGGGGTCCCATTTCAAGAACTTTCGATTTGGCAAACTACTCAAGAAGTATGGCATAGACCACCGAATTGCAACCCCATATCATCCGCAAACAAGCGGTCAAGTGGAGGTTTCCAATCGGCAAATCAAAGAGATTTTACAGAAAACTGTGTGAATCGACCGCAAGGATTGGTCTTCCAAATTGAATGACGCCTTGTGGGCGTATCGCACTGCTTTTAAAACGCCTATTGGAACCACTCCCTATCGGTTGGTCTATGGGAAGGGATGTCATTTACCTGTTGAGTTAGCTCACTAAGCATTATGGGCTGTGAAAGAAGTTAACTTGGATTATGATGCTGCAGGTAGAGAAAGGAAGCTCCAGCTGGGAGAATTGGAAGAACTACGCGATGAGGCGTATGAGAGTGCAGATGCATACAAGAACAATATGAAGAAAGTGCACGATGCACGATTGAAGAAGATGGACTTCCAGGTAGGTCAAAAGGTTTGGTTATTTAACTCACGGTTGAAATTGTTTCCAGGTAAGCTGAAAAGCAAATGGACGGGGCCATTCCTCATCACAAGTGTGGGGGGGGGGGGGGTATGGTAATTTCGAGATTGAAGACCTGGATGACCACCTGAAGCAGGTAGTTAATGGGCACAGGTTGAAGCCGTATTTGGACTCGGCAGACATTCACGGGCAAGTCGACAAAGACGATTACTTTTTGGCGCCCGCATCTGAAAGCCCTGAAACGTGAAAGGGAAGTACGGTCTGGCTGAAGACCTTAAAAACTTAGCGCTAACTGGGAGGCAACCCAGGGGTTTGATTTAATTTTCATTTTTGGTGTGTTTTCGTAGTTTTGTTAGATTTTACGTTTTTGAGTGTTTTCAGGAAATCGGAAAGCTTGGGATTGAAATTGTGCTGATTACTGCGTTCCAGGTAAGTTTTAATGAAAATTTTGCAGTACACATGCTCGGTGGTGCAAAAGTGGTGATTTTTCCAGAGATAGAAAATATTTCAGGCACCAAATTTTCAAAACTTTCTGCCAAAAAAGGGCAAGGGCGGTACGCCCAAGATGACCTCATTTGGGGCGGTACGCCCGAATTTTTTCTAAAATTTGGCGAAATTCAAAAACCGGGCGGTACGCCCTATTTACAGTCCATTTGGGCGGTACGCCTGGATTTTAAATGAAAAAAAAATAAAACCCTTTAAACGGGTCGGTTGTCTTCACAACCCAACCCATCACCTATCTCTGTCGCGACCGGAACCCACCACCGCCATACGTTCTTCCGTAATTGCCGCCGCCGACCACCACCGCTGCTACATCAAACACCACCGCCGAGTCCGCCATTAACCACAACCACCATCACCTACACACACACACTCCAACCACATCCGTCGCCGCCACCACTGTGCGCACTGCATCACCGCCACCGACGGTTGATTACACAACCACCGAACACCACCAAGTCCATTCCGAGCTACCAGGTTCTGTCTCTTTTTAGTTTTAGTTTAATTTTAGTCGTTTGAGAGTTTTTGGTAACTTTTAGGTTAGTTTAGTTTAGTTTCCGATTGAATGAACCGATTGTGAATCGAATTGGTGAGATTACGAGGTTGTATGAGTGTGGAATAGGGCTAGATATGATCGGTTTCGACCGAATTCGTTTTTTTTCTCACTCCGAATTGGGCGGCGTACCGCTTGGGTTACCAACATTTGGGGCGGTACGACCCCAATTGAAATTAGGGTTCCTGCGTATCTAATTAGGCGGCGTACCGCCCCAACTGCATCATTTTTGGGCGGTACGCCCGGAATGGATTTTCACAGAATTTTTCAATTTTTTCAAAAATCCCAATTTTTGTCGTTTTTGATTTTTAGTTTTAAATTTTGTTGTCTTTTTTGTTTAATTTTGTTTTTCTTTATAAAATTTTTGAAAAAACCAAAAAAAAAATTTAAAAAATCGAAACATCCAAAAATAGTTTGTGAATGTGGAAATCAATTGCAGGAAGGCCCGGTTTTATATGATTATTGTTATTTTGTGCTAACTTGTTGATTTCAGGATGTCACACCCGCAGGGGTCTAGTTCTGGGACCCGTGGGCCCAAGAGGAGACGACGAGGCGATCCGGACGCGCCGACACCGGTCCCCCCATTTAGACGGAGGATCATAGGCTACTGGGGGCCGGAGATATTACCTGAGGCGGATGTTCCAGCACCGCCGGTTGAGAGGAGGAACCATCAGCACCACTCGCTGCTGAGGTTCGAGCACGGGTCGCATGAGGAGCGACAGATGAGGAGATTCGTGGCGATGCCGTTGCTACATCATCGTACGATTGACTGGGGATTGTTAGCTCAGATTGGGCAGCTGGAGAGGATTAGAGAGTTAGTGGCTGAGAGATGGAGGAGGGCGTTGACTCCAGATGACCACCAGTATGTCGAGCTTACTGTGGAGTTCTTATCTACTTTCCAGGTGGGTCCTGGGAAGTTTGGTGACGGGAACGCCCTGACATTTGCTTTAGGCCGTAGGACGCATCACATGAGTATTCCAGCGTTTGCGGTCTTGTCAGGGTTGTACACCCAGGAGGAGGCTGATGCGCCGGAGTTTGCGGAGCTGCCGCGCGGGGTTTTCAGCCGAGCACACCCACAGGGGGTTACTGATTTGCAGCTCGCCGCGTTTTGGGATGAGATAGGCGCGGTTCCTTACTTGGACAGTGTGATTGAGTCACAGATCCGCGACCCTGTTATTCGTTATATTCATAGGATTGTCGCGTGTACTATTCTCGGTCGCCGTTCTGGCGTCGAGAAGTGCACGAAGTTGGATCTGGTGGTGCTGCGTTCGATTATTGGAGGTCATGACCTCAACATTGCTGGGGTTTTGGTAGCATCATTTGCACGGAGGAGGACATCGGGCACGGGTGTTCATTTGAGTATGGGGCCTTATGTGACGAGATTGGCTAGAGGGTTAGGAGTGTTTGATCAGGGTAGGTATCTGGAGACGCATCTGACCATTGGGGCTGAGACGTCGCATTATGAGCTGGGTGATATGCGGTTGGCCAAGATGGTCACCATGACTGATCCACCGCAGTGGGAGGCGGTGCGAGATAGGGTTGTTGTAGGTGATGAGGCTGCTAGGGCTGCGAGGCAGCATAGGATTCTACATCAGGTGGAGAGGCCGCTGAGGCAGAGACCAGAGAGGCCGCCGAGGGCCGATCAGGTTACGTTAGAGATGGTGCAGGAGACAGTATTGGATTATGTGGATGTGAGGTTTGAGAGGATTGAGAGGGCCATGCGCTGTATGATGACCCATCAGGGTATGCCGATCCCTGATTTCTTTCAGGAGCCTGAGGGAGGTGATGATGCTGTTGCTGGAGATGCTGGTGATGATGCTGATGTTGCTGATGAGGATGCTGGAGGAGGTGAGGAGTAGGTGCTGATCATGCCGCTATCACTACCACTGCTGATCGGTTTTATTTCTCTTACCTTGTACTTTTTGGTTATTTTGTTTTTACATGATCATGGTCTGTATGCTATTATACTATATGATAACTGGGGGTACTGTACGGGGTAACCGGTTGGGGTGGTTGTGTTTTCTTTTTGATTGTATATATGGCATGATGTGTTTGTTCTGTGGTAGCACCATGGTTGAGATGTGATATCCATACATTACTTCTTCCATCCGATTTCTGGAATTCACGATCTACGCGAGAGGGTGTTGGACGACTTCTGAGGAGCTTTTCACGATGTTATCAGGGGAGTGTGTTCCAACTTTTGCTTTTAATTTATTTATTTTCTTCTTTTTATTTTTGCATTCTTCATTTATTTTTATTTTTACCGTTCGTGTCTGTATATTCGTTATGTGCGTGTCTCCTATCACATTGAGGGCAATGTCGATCTTAAGTGTGGGGAGGGGGACAGGACGTCAGTTTTTAAATTTTTAGGTAGTTGTGTTATTTTGAAAAAAAAAAGTAAAAAACATCAAAAAATCCAAAAAGATTTTGCAATTTTTGAGTCATTTTTAGTTATTTGAGTCAAATCTGTTTTTGGATTAATTGCCGGTACATGGAAAATGATAGTACAATTGGGATTCAATTTTCAGAATAAAATGAATAAAGAAAAGGGAAAAGTGGTAGAAAAGGAGAGAATGGAAAATATAGCTAAGTTGTGATGTGTCGGTAGGCCCAGCTGATTTAGTAAAGCTTAATTATCCTTTGGTGTTTATTTGTGTATAAATATGTAAATAATTAGTCTGCCAGTGGGTTCCCATTTTAGAGGTAATAGTGAGGTTGAAACTGATGATTAGGAGGAAAAAGACCTTTTTGAATTAGAGACTTATATATCCTAAGAATAAACTGGCACGTTATGATCTTTTTGCGAAAGCAAATCCGAGAAATAACGGCGCCCCATCTTTCCATCTTTTGAGCATATTAGGTAATTAATTGGTTAATGAATTAGAGTGAAGGGGCAGAATACTCATGTATGATTTCGGGGGTAAGACCTTGTGAAAGAGTACCTCTGATGATGTTCCGGATCTCGCGGGCAAAACACTCACGTATGATTTCGGGGGTAAGACCTTGTGAAAGAATGCCTCTGATGATGTCCGTTGGTAAGTATAGTTAAAATTAACCAACTATAAAAAAAATGTAAAAAAAAAAAAGAAAAAAAAAAGCAGAAAAAGAAAGAAAAAAAAGAGAGAAAGCAACAATAGTCAAATAAATGCTCAAGCAACCTCGCAATCCATCTAAATTCATCATTCTTGGGATATATGAGTATCTAGTTTAACTAGGGTGGGGAAAATATAAAAAATAAATCTTTATTACCCTTTACTTTGACCGAATTTGAGTCGGGATTAGACTAAGCTAGGACTTTCTGAATGTGGGACACATAAGCAGGTTGAGACTTTATTCGGTAAATTATATAAACACCTTGGGGGCTCAAAGATCAGTGGTTGGGTTTAGTCGGATAGAAATACCGGTGATTGCAATTAGTTCATATGAATACATTTTGGAATGTGGATTGAAAAAGGTGGATAATTTGACATGTTAAAAGATTTTGAGTTGATTTTCCCAATTATGATTCCATGGCAGTTTTTCCGAGACGGAAAAAGTCAAGTGTGGGGATGTGATGTTAGTCCAATGTGTCGTCATTATTGTGCTTATTTTGCTATATTTAATTATAATAATGATTGGATTATGTCGCATTTTCACGGGTTTTTGTATTGTGAGGTACCACGAGCTTAAGTAGCTAATAATGGAGTTTTATGAAGAATTGGAAGCTGGCTGGTACAAGGTTCGAGAGCAGAGCGGGAACGAGTGAAGAGTTAGAAGAAAAATTAAGAAAAGTTCTTGGAATCAAGACCTGGGCGGTACGCTCAGGGTTGCAGAGTTCTGGGCGGTACGCCCGAATGTCTAGAAAGAGATTCGGCAGATTAAATCCGGGCGATACGCCCAGTTTGAAGAACTTTGGGGCGGTACGCCCCAATTCAGTCGGCAGAAGTTTTAGATTAGGGTTTTCTATTTAAACTTGTTCTTTAAGTTTTTGTCATTCATTCATTGTTTCAGACGACCAGAGCTAGGGTTCTTGCGAATTTCACTTTGTTTTGGAGCTTTTTGAGAGATTTGAATCATTCGGTACGTTAGTTTAATGCAATCTTTCATTATGTGTTTGTCTGTTT
Source organism: Deinandra increscens subsp. villosa (assembly GCA_039602395.1). NCBI lineage: Eukaryota > Viridiplantae > Streptophyta > Magnoliopsida > Asterales > Asteraceae > Deinandra > Deinandra increscens. Next base: position 19,336,725 of record JBCNJP010000003.1, read on the forward strand.
CATTAGCCATGTCCGGCTAATCCACCACTAACCACTTTTGGTGATTGGTTGGTGGATTCGTTCTATGATTAACCTATTGTTTAACTAGTTATTCCGGAATACTTGCTACCGTTGAATACCTACATGCGGAATTGTTAAAATCAACTAGTAATCTAGGGTTTTAGTGGTCCACTGTTTATTGATCTAGCACTTTCTTGCGGCAGGACTAATCAGCCCATTAGGAAACTAGGTTATTAGGTCAAGGAAGCAATTGGGGGGCATGTCTATGTGTCACGGTTAAGGAATTAGGTTTTTCTAGATCGGTAGCCAACCAGGATCCAGAAGTGGTTAGATTCGTCTCATTTGAATTCAATTAAGTTTTTAGGTTAAAGTTAGTTAATTTGTTAGTTAAATCACTCAATCACCCAAAACAGCCAAGTGGCAACCTTAGTTAATTTTAGGTAATCAGTAAATTTAGTTAACTTAGTTAATCGACTAGTCAATTTCCACATATTCCCTTGGTTCGATAACCCTAACTTACCACTACTACAAATCAATCTAGTTGGGGATTTGAAACGGCCTGACAAACCGTTATCACATATCCCCCATAGTTCCTCAAATTGCCACCATTTTCCAGCTCAACCCAAATGGGTCATGTTTCCGCAGCTCTAACAGGTCATGCGACATGACCAATTTCATAATTTGATCATCAATGAATAACTTACATATTCATCACCAATTGCCAATTCATTCACAGCTCATTATCATATTCTATGACACTAATCATAAGCTACTATGTGTTACCTTTAGGATTTAGCCTTGCCTTCACGATGATGATTTGCACTTCCACTAGCTTCACCTATAACCAAATCATTGATTAAATTCCTCAATTCCACATTCATCATGCATACATTCTACACTCCATCACTACTTAATTCATAAAATTTCAGCTCATAGACATAATCAACTTCATTCAAGCATTTCATCAAACACCTTATATGCATACATAGTGTTCTACAATTTTAGAAGCTTACATGCTTTCATTCCACCCATAAATCACTACACAACATAAAATTCAGATTTTATACTAAATCAATTGCTCATAACGAGTCTACTTGCATACATGGAGCTCAACTAACCAACCCAAATCACCCATTCACCATAAATTTTAAATTCTATGAGGTGGGGGCTTCACCCAATCTAATTTCTACTAAACATGCATACAATCAATCATGCAAGATGGAATTAAGCATCAACTTAACTCACAAACACATTTACCACAGATTTCATGCAACAATTTGATCTTTGATTCAAACCCATAAAATCACCTACATCTAGAATTCACTTACTTGGTCAAGAACTCAAGAAATAAAGATGGAATTGGGGTATAGGGGACCTCCTAAACCCGAACTTAGCTTCCTCCTTCCTAGTTAGCCTCTATTTCACCTTCAATTTGGAGATTCTTCAAGAACTAGGGCTATACCCCCTCCCTCTCTATCTCTGTCGCGATTTCTGAGTTTGGGGTAATCCCAGACTTGTTTTCTCTTCTTAAATTTTCAGCTATGGTCCCTCTAATATCATGTTTTATAAAATTTAGCCAAAACCCTCATTTACACAACTAATCCTCCAACTTTCCTTTAGTTTTAACATCTATTAGTAAAGTTAACTTTTTAACTAAGAATCCCCATTAAATAACCCGGTTAACCTTCTAAACCCGCTTATTACTCTAAACCCCAAGTAAATCGTAATTAAAATTAAAAACCCAATTATTTTGAAACTCGGGATGTTACAGAAATGCAAGAGTTATCTAGCCAACTACAGGAGTTGCTAGATAAGGGATTCTTTCGTCCAAGCCACTCCCCATGGGGTGCTCCCGTTTTGTTCGTGAAGAAGAAGTATGAAACGTTCAGGATGTGTATCGACTACCGAGAGTTGAACAAACTGACTATGAAGAACCGTTACCCGCTTCCAAGGATTTATGACTTATTTGATGAACTTCAAGGATCATTCTTCTATTCCAAGATCGATCTAAGGTCGGGGTACCATCAACTCCGAGTTAGAGATGAAGACGTCTCGAAGACAACGTTTAGAACACGCTATGGTCATTACGAGTTCCTCGTTATGCCATTTGGTTTGACTAACGCACCGGCCATATTCATGGACTTAATGAATCACGTGTGTAAACCATACTTGGACAAATTTGTCATCGTGTTCATCGACGATATTCTTATCTACTCGCGTAATAAGAAAGAACACGAAGAACATTTGAGACTCATCTTAGAACTGCTGAAGAAAGAAGAGCTCTACGCGAAGTTTTCCAAATGTGACTTTTGGATTCGTGAAGTACACTTTTTGGGTCATGTGATCAACGACCGAGGTATTCACGTTGATCCGGCTAAGATTGAAGCAATCAAAGATTGGAGTACTCCCACGACCCCAACCAAGATTCGACAATTCTTAGGTCTCGTTGGCTACTATCGCCGATTCATTGAAAATTTTTCCAAGATAACCCAGCCTCTTACCACACTGACTCAGAAAGATAAGAAGTACATCTGGGATGATAAAACAGAAGTTGCTTTCCAGTTGTTGAAGCAAAAGCTTTGCGACGCCCCAATCCTATCCTTACCGGACGTAATCGACGATTTCGTTGTATACTGTGATGCTTCGCACCAAGGCTTGGGTTGCGTACTGATGCAGCGTGAGAAAGTCATCGCTTACGCCTCTCGACAACTGAAGATTCACGAGAAGAATTATATGACTCACGACTTAGAACTTGGAGCCGTTGTCTTTGCCCCCAAGATCTGGAGGCACTACCTCTATGGGACTCGGTGCGTCATATTCACCGATCACAAGAGCCTCCAACACATCTTTAACCAGAAAGAGCTAAACATGAGACAACGACATTGGGTTGAACTGCTTAACGATTATGAATGTGAGATTCGTTGTCACCCGGGCAAGGCTAATGTAGTAGCTTATGCTTTAAGCAGGAAAGGACATGCCTAACCGCGTCGTGTTCGAGCATTAAGTATGACCATACGCTCGAATCTCACGTCACAAGTTCGTGACGCTCAAATCGAAGCTCTTAAGCCTGAGAATCTGGAAAACGAATGCCTGCGTGGCATGGAGAAACAACTGCTTGAAAAGCCTGATGGAACCATGAACTTTATGGATAGACTATGGGTACCTAGCTTTGGAGGTTTGAGAAAACTCATGTTCGATGAAGCCCGTAAATCAAGATATTCCGTCCACCCAGAATCGGACAAAATGTATCATGGTCTGCGAGATCACTTCTGGTTGCCTAATATGAAAGCAGAGGTAGCCACCTACGTTGGTAAATGCTTGACGTGTTCAAAGGTCAAAGCCGAATACCAGAATCCGTCCGGACTACTGACACAACCGATCATTCCGGAATGGAAATGGGAAGAAATATCTATGGACTTTATCACCAAGCTGCCTAAAGCTAGATCTGGTTGTGATGCTATCTGGGTAATAGTGGATCGACTGACGAAATCCGCTCACTTCCTGCCGATTAAGGAAACCGATAGTATGGAAAGACGGACTAAGATTTACATGAAGGAAGTCGTCTCTCGTCACGGTGTACCTATTTAATCATATCCGATCGCGATAGCCGTTTCACTGCGAACTTCTGGAAGTCCCTCCAGAAAGCGTTGGGTACTCGCCTTGACATGAGTACCGCATACCATCCCCAAACTGACGGACAAAGCGAGCGAACGATCCAAACGCTTGAGGATATGCTACGTGCATGTGTGATCGATTTCGGACCTAATTGGGATGAGCATCTTCCACTTGCCGAATTCTCTTACAACAACAGTTATCACACTAGCATCCAAGCCGCTCCGTTCGAAGCACTTTACGGAAGAAAGTGCAAATCTCCGCTTTGCTGGACTGAGATTGGTAACAGTTAACTGACTGGTCCCGAACTGATCTTTGAAATGACTGAGAAAGTGTTTTAGGTCCGTAACCGACTGAAAGCTGCTAGGGATAGACAAAAGAGCTACGCCGATAACCGCAGCAAACCCGTGTCCTTCAAAAAGGGTGACCGCGTCATGTTGAAAGTGTCACCTTGGAAAGGTGTCATCCGGTTCGGAAAACGAGGAAAGCTTAACCCTCGTTACATTGGTCCATTCGAAATCACTAAGACAATCGGACCAGTAGCTTACCGTTTACGTCTACCTGCAGAGCTAAGCAGTGTGCATAATGTCTTTCACGTTAGTAACCTTAAGAAATGCTTGTCTGATGAAATGCTTGTCGTCCCACTTGATGAAATTCAAGTTGACGAAACGCTTCACTTTATCGAGGAACCTGTCAAGATACTTGACCGAGAACTTAAAAGACTGAAGCATAGCCGCATTCCCATTGTCAAAGTGCGATGGAACTCTCGACGAGGTCCAGAGTACACTTGGGAACGCGAGGATCAAATGCGTCGGAAGTACCCTCGTCTTTTCGGAAACGTCGCAGTCAACCAGTGATCAATAACTGAATTTCGGGACGAAATTCTTCTAACTGGGGGAGAATGTGACACCTCGTCCGAAAATCCAGGTCAAACCATCTACTTTGACTTATAATTTAGTATTAATTGTGCTTTATCTGATCTGATTTCTGTTTAAACTGCTAATTCCTGTGCCTGACTGTTAACTGATGACGTAAACCTAATCCCGCGTTTGTACTAGAAGCGTATACCCGTTAAATGCTTAGAAATTTCATGTATAAATCATGGAACTTCAATAATAAGAAATAAATATAAAATGTATTTTTATATTTTATCCGGAACTGGTGTCGAACATTTATATAATCGACACATCAAACTGATGAGCGATCGATCGTCTAAAACTATGCGGTTTTAAACTATATGAACGGTCGAACTTAAAACTGTTGCAAACTGACAAACTGAAAACGTTATCCGTAACCCGTTTGAAAAAACTGAAAAATATAACTGATTTCTGAAAAACTGTTGTAATCAACTTAAACAATTGCTTTTATAGTATAAAAACATCAAAAACTGAAATCGTTGTCAAGACTTATGCCAAACTCCAACCGAACACCCAATTGGGCCCGACTTGGCCCAATAGGCCCAATAAGCCTAAAACAATGAAACAAAGCCCGAAACCTTGACCCATTACTCAAACATGATGTTCCGAAACATCATTGCAATCCGAAAACCTATCCGACACGCAACGGGCCCGGGCCTCGAACCGACGTCCTGTTTGGGCCCGTACGGCCCAATACCGATAAACGAGCCCAAGTACATTTTTCTTTTAAATGAGTTGGCCCAATATAAAGCCCAAAATCCTATGGGTGTATTTTAAAATATTGGCCCATCAAACTTGCATAAATTTTTATAAAACTTGTTACCACTTATTATTTTTATAAAAATTTGTCATGAACTTGTATAAAATTTTATACAACATTTATTCATGAAAGTTGTAGATTATTTCACCTCAAATAATTATAAGTTTTATAAGCCTTTATATCACTTGAACTTCATTTATAAAACCATGACATTCTTGCTATATAAAGTCACCTACACATTGATTTTTTTTAAAATAGTTAGGAGATTTTAGTTGGTGAATTGTGATGATCAAAAGACCAACACCTCACTCTACTTACCTATCATCCTAAGCTAGTCATCACCATCATTGCCAAATAGTGTTGGAAGACTCTCATATCCCTTTCACCATAATCTTCACCAACTTCCTTACACATACAAACTCATCCATTCTCTTGTCCCTCCCTCACTAACCGATCTCTTCTCTTCTCCCCCCTCATCTTTCGGCAGCCACCATCGCCTTCTACCACCACCATCGCCATTAACCACCACCACCATGGAACACCACCACTTCCACCTATTTCCTTCTTGTTCTCGGTGAACAACCAAGCCACACCACCACAGCCTCCCTTCCCCTCCTCCTAGCTCCATCTCTCGACAGCCCATAAGCCACCTCCGCCACTGCTGCTGTGCACCACAGCCACCGCCACCCTGCTGCGACTGCCCTCCTCCCTTCCATTCTTCTCGGCAACCAAACATCAACCATCCCTGCCGCCACTTTTTTCCCTTCTTTCCTCCTCTCGGCACCACACAACCACCACCACCTTGCACTGCCGCTACTGCCCGCCGGAGCTGTTGTCTGCCACCACTAGCAGCTGCTGTTGCAGCCGTGAACCTCCCCAAACAGTCACCACCTTTCACTCTCTCACTCTTTGTGAGTCCTTTAACCATTTCGTTTACATTTTGTTATGTTTTAAACGTCCCCAAACGATCCCCGAGTCTTGACAACGAACCGTTTTAACGTGAAGTTTTTCCAACGATCAAAACAACTAAACTATTTTTCCTTAAACCTTAGGGTTGTAAGGTTTGAAAATGTGTTATTTGGTGAGTTCATTTTGAGACTAATGATTACTTGAACAAGTTTGATTAACATGTTGTTTGTTAACACAAAGATGTTAGTTATTTGTTAAAATGATAACCTATGGTTAAACTTACTAGTTGTGTTGATACCTGAAATGTGCGTCGTGTGAAGTATCGAGCGAAGACCAAGTTCAAGCCAATATAGGGTTGGCCGAACTAGGTCCGAACCTGGAGTTCGGACCGGCCGAACCTGGGGTTCGGTGGGAGTTCGGCCGATCGGGTATATATAGTAGTTTGGTCTTTGTGTTTAGTGGTTCTGAACGTGTGAGCGAATCTTAAATGTGTGTTTCTGAGTCTGTAATCTCTGTGTCAATTCTCTGTGTTTACACTGGTTGTAATTGTTCGTTTTGATCAATAAAACAATCGGTTAATTACGTTTCGATGTCCGGATAGCTAGATTGAGTAGACGATCCGAAGCTCACGCATTTTCAAGTGGTATCAGAGCTTTCTGGTTCACTCTACTGATCTGTGGTTGCTATTCTCGGATTATTGAGCGTTTTTGAAGTTTTTTCGAGTTTCATTACGTGTTTTCTATCATTTCTGACGTGCATTTTGTGTCAAAATTGTTCCTAAACCATTTCCTATCGATTTTTCTGATTCACCATATCAAGTTTCATCAAAATCAGTCCGTTTTTGCGAGTTTTTGAAAAATGTCTTCGAGGTTCGGAGGTTACTGGGCAAGCTCGGAGTAACCGCTCCGAACTTGAGGTTCGGAGGTGTCTCGGAGTGCGTTCGGCGAGAGTTCGGAGGTAGATCGGAGTCTATATAGGTTCGGAACACATTCGGTGAAGGTTCGAAGTTAGTTCGGTGAGAGTTCGGAGCTTGACATAGATTCGGACAAGGTTCGGAGCTCGTTCGGTGTCTGATTTAGGTTCGGACTAAGTTCGGAGTAGGTTCGGACGTCAGAGTAGGTTCGGAGCAAGTTCGGAGGGCAGAATTGTTTAGATTTTCAACGATGTCGGAATTTCAAGCATTTGCTGCAATGCAAAGTGCTATGCAAACTATGCTAAATTTTGATAACGAAATCGGAACAAGTCAGAAAGTTCCTAAATTGTTGAAGTTGGAAGATTATCACAATTGGAAACAACGTTTTTCAGCTTATATCAGCACAAATAATGTGGATTTATGGATTCCAGTTCGCAAACTTTATATGCATCCACAAGTAGATGGAGATTTTAAAAGAATACAAGATTTTGATGGTGATGAAAGAAAACTTTATGAGCTTGAAGAAAAAGCCTATGGTTATCTAACAATGGCTTTGCCTACTGAGTTGTTACATCAGTTTAGTACTTGCAAAAAGTCAAAACAATTATGGGATGCATTGTCTGCTAGATGTGAAGGAAATGATCAATACAAGAAGAGCAGAAGAAAAGTGTTGAACAAAGAATTTGAGAAATTTCAACATTATGATAAAGAAACTATTCCTGCACTTGTATCCAGATTTTCACATCTAATTAGTGAAATGAAGGTGGTGAACATTGAAAAGACTGAGGAGGAACTGAAAGAGAAATTAATGGAAGCATTACCAGAAAAGTGGGAAAATTATGTTTTGTTGCTTACTCATGACAAAGATTATTCTGCATTATCATTTCATGATTTAACCGGAAAACTTCATGCTAGAGAAATGGAAATGATGACTTCAAACAAGGCTACTGCTACTTTGCAAAACCCTGAATTGTATCATGGTGAGAATTCAGCAAGCATGAATGCTAAAGCTAAACCAAGTCTGAGTTCTGCACCTAGTACAACTTTCTTGACAGGGATGTCTGATAATTCTGATAATAAGTCATCACGGGGTTGTAACTTTACAATTCCAAATCTTTCAAATCAGAATACTTTTTCTGCTAACTCAACGGAGGATTGTGCCAAAATGATTTCTGCATTGATTTCATCATCTTTTGGTCTGATTCTCAAAAATGTTGCTGATGCAAAGTTAACCAGTGAGGATCTTGAAGAACTTGATGATGATCAATTAACTGAATTGGATGTTTCGTGGCAATATGCTATGTTATGTCAACGGTCAAAGAGGTTTTTCAAGAAACATGGAAGACGTATTTCTGGTGACAAATTGGGATTTGACAAGTCAAAACTAAAGTGCTTTAAGTGCCAACAACTTGGTCATTTTGCCAAAGATTGTCAACAGAAATCTGATATTCCACAATCATCCAAACCTGGTTTTACTCAACCATCTACCAGTAATACAGGCAAGACAACAGCTTTGACAGTTCAAAAAGATGGTGTTATTGATTGGGGTAAACATTTTGGATATGATTCATCAGCTTTAATAGTTACTCATGATTTACAAGAAGATTACTGTTCAGATACTAGTTCAGAGTCTAGTTCAAATACTAGTTCTTTTCCAAGTTCTTATGAATCTGCTGAAAACTTGGAGAGTCTGATGAAGGAAAATGCTTTGTTGATGAAGAAAGTTAAGCAACTGAATGAGGAATTTGATGCGGTTAAGTCTGAGTTGCAGACTTCTAAAGAATGTGAAAAGGGTTTGGTTATGAAGAATGAATGTTTGATTAAAGAGATTAATTTTTTGAATGAAGTATTAGAAATTTCTAAGCAAGATAAAAGGGAGGTTGAAGCTGCAAAAGCCAAGATTTGTGAAGAAAGGGATGAGTTGGTTCGACGATTGAAAAGTTATTGATGGAGGAGTAGTCTGCTTAATTTAAATTTAATGACAAATTTTTCTCATATGCAAATTTTTTGAATTCTAAAATCTGAAACATATCCGTGTTGATTGATCAATTTTCTTTGCTTACGTTTTTTCTCAAAAAGCCAAAAATAGAGTCTTATTTTTGTGTAAAATGAAAATCCAAAAATAGAGTTTTCATTTTAAGGGGGAGAATTGTAAGTAAGGGAGAGTAATTGAGAAAATGCATGGTATGGGGAGAAGGTGAATACATGCAAAATATATAATGAAGGAAGGTGAATACATGCAAAATATAAAATTGTGAGAAATTGATCATTGGGAAATGATGGTACATTGGCATACGTATCTGACTCATGGATAAAGTAGATGAAAGGGCCATAAGATCATTATTTGATGTGCTTGGTAGGCTCGGCAAATCAGAAAGTATTCAGATGTGATATACATTAAATGCTAATGCTTGACCAAGTGGACAACATCTTGATGCGTATTTCATGACTCAAAAAGAAAAATAAGTGTGAAATTCAAAATGAGAAGTCACTGTGTATACATGTGTTCATTTTGCAAAGATTTAATCTTGTTTGATTTTCTTTATTTTGTCAAACGATCGGACTTTCTCTGCGTATCGAAAGATCGACCTGATCGTTGTTCGTTTGACGTTCTGCTTTATTTTCTTTGGTGTTTCGTATAACTCATCGGACTTTCTCTGCGTGTACGGGAGTACCGACCTGATTGTTGTTGAGTTATACAACTTCAACTTGTTTTATTTTTCTTATTTTGTTAAATTCGAGGCCTTACCTGCGTATCGAAAGATCGACCTTAAGGTAGACGATTTAACGTTCTTATTTCTTTTTGCATGGAACACAGTTGACTGTATCATGAAAAATATTATGCAATGTGAAAGTTCACAAATGCAATCACACAAAAGAAAAAGAAAGAAAAACAGAAAATGTCTGAATATGTCTGATAGTGTGGGGTACACTGGTCAAAGCAAATCTAATCAATACCTTAACATATCCAGATGTTATGAGTATGATTCTGTCTGAGCTTAAGATGGACAAATTATACCGGCAATCGACATGACTTGTGTGCTTCAATTAATTGAAATTGAAGTGTAGTTCAGTGCGTTATGATCAATATGATCCCATATAGTGATCTTTCTCATACCAAAAATAGTGTTTGATTCTGTATTGCAATTTCATTTTATTTCAGAAAAGATCAAAAAGATTTTGGGTGTGTTTTAGTATAAGTTTCAAAAAGCCAAAAAGATTTTGTTTCTGCTTTATTTTCGATCTGATCAACACGTGATACAAATCATTTTCAATATCATATCTTGGAGTCTCGAAGAGACGTTTTGCGCCAAGATTATTTAAGTGTTAATGTAGGATGCTGTCGTGCAAGCTATCACAACTTCAAGTCTTCTGGAGCTGTTGATAAAGACCAGAGATATACTAGATATCATCAAGTTTTCAAGATCAAGCTACGATTGAGTTGAGGAGGAGTTTGTTCGAAGATTCATTTCATTGGATAAACGGATTCTTTACTTGAGGGGGAGCTTGATTGAAGATACATATTTGATGATGTTGAGAAGAAAAGAGAAGAGATACTGCACACGACGAGGGGGAGCTTGTTGATACCTGAAATGTGCGTCGTGTGAAGTATCGAGCGAAGACCAAGTTCAAGCCAATATAGGGTTGGCCGAACTAGGTCCGAACCTGGAGTTCGGACCGGCCGAACCTGGGGTTCGGTGGGAGTTCGGCCGATCGGGTATATATAGTAGTTTGGTCTTTGTGTTTAGTGGTTCTGAACGTGTGAGCGAATCTTAAATGTGTGTTTCTGAGTGTGTAATCTCTGTGTCAATTCTCTGTGTTTACACTGGTTGTAATTGTTCGTTTTGATCAATAAAACAATCGGTTAATTACGTTTCGATGTCCGGATAGCTAGATTGAGTAGACGATCCGATGCTCACGCATTTTCAAGTTGGATGATTTGAAATAATCATTTGGTGATTTTATGTTAATTACCATACTTTGCATGGTTAGTTTTAGTTATAATCATGTTTTATATGTTATAGATTGCTAGAAATATCATTTGAGTCCTAGTGGTTAATCCTCATGTTTATGGACTCTTATGCTGCTAATGACAATTACCATGGACTAAAGATAGTGATTAGAGACATGCATGGACTAAGTATGTACTTTAGAGGTGTTATCTTAAACTTTGGACATAAAATGATAATCTTAAAAACCCTAAAATGAATTTTATGGGTAAATATAAAAACTAGTGATTTTATAAATTACTTTGAGATTTTAAACTATAAAAATGTCACCATAAGAGTTGTTATATAAAATGGTTTCATTTTATAAAAATATAAGTTCTAAAATAAAAGACTTAAAAGTCTTTTTTATATTTTATTAAAGAAATAAAATGGATAAAATATATATAGATATATTTTATGTTAAAAAATGGTAGAATATCATATTATTGAATAATTGACGAAAAGTATAAAACTTTGGATTTATACAAAAATGGAAACATTTTATATTAATGAATTTCTATAAAAAGTCTTTTATTAAAACCCTATTTTTTTTGATAAATAAAGTTATTTAAAAATGATTTTATAAAAATAAAATCAAAAGACGTATAAAAATTATGAAAAACATATTTTAAACATTTTTGATTATTTTAAAGGAATCAAAATAATCAAAACGTTTTAACCGGATAAAATGTTTTATATTAAACGTTTGAAATTGAAACGAAATCTTTAAACGATTTATAAACGTTTTACGACGTAACAAATCGTAAATAATTATTTTTCAACAAATAATTATCCTTATGAATTTTAGAAACCCTAATTTGAGTTAAAATCATTTTGGTTTGTGAATATAATTATTTTAATGATAATTATATTTATATTAACTCAAAACCCTAATTTTTATAACATGAGTTTAAATATTAAAATAACCTTTAATATTTACCTACATATGTTAAATCATATAACTTGTAATAATTTAATAAAATTATTTCGACAAGTTAGAATAATTATTTCGATAATAATTATCAACTCTAGTTATATATATTATAACTTAACGCGATTAACTATTCAATCGATCGAGCGAACATAAAAATAATAATAAATATTATTATTTAAAACAATATTCAAGACTTGATTGAACTGATCTTCATGATACGTTATCGCATGTTCATTCTTTGTATTTATTTACATAAATGCCTTAATACGTGAACATTAGCATTTACTGATTCTGAACTGATTAATTAACGGGTTTTCAAACGCTACAAACGGGGTTATACATCAAGATTTGACCGGTATCATTTGGGTAACGTTCGTTACTCAAATGATTATGTGGACCCTTATACATGTTGTCTTATGTTTTATTAGGACTTTACTTGCTAGTTGCCACTCGGCAATTCATCATTACCACTGAATCAAGTGAGTTTCACGACCCCTTTTCTTTACAACTTTTTTACACTTATGGGGGAGAAATCATGAACTGATAAAATGTTTTAACTTAATGTTATGGTTTACCTGTTAGCCGTATGATTATCTGTTCTCTTACAGATTGCCCAACAACTGGTACTTTATCGTTATAAACGTCATTAGTTGATTTCAATTAGTTCTGCTCGAAACGATACCTAGTGAATAGATCTATTTGGGTTGACAACCCTGCCTAGTTTGGTAGCTCTAATCCTAACTTCGTATATTGTCAAGGGGTACACGTCAGTTATTCTTGCCTGTTCGGTATCTCTCGGGCGAGGATACCATGGGTGGGTAAACCGTTTGTATTTGAAATCAAGGTTCAGGTGAGATCATACAACTACAACAGTAAGCCAACGTAACATTTAAGTACTCTGAAAACTGTTTTACAATCTTACTATCGAGTCCTAAACCTGTGAACCTCACTAACATTATGTTGACCTTTTAAACTCATGATTTCTCAGGTAAATAAGCTGATCATGGAAGCCGTGCAAATGGGACTTCGCCTTTATATTCGGACCTGCTTCGTTGGAGTCCTAGTCCCAATCTATCCTAAATAACTACTTTATGTTTTCAATAATGAAACTTGACTTTTAAAGTTCAAATGTAAGACAATATCGTTTACCACTTTTTCCGCTGCAACAATTAATGATATTATGTTCTAATTAACGTTTGAATTTAGTAGTAGTTGTTCTGTATATCTGTGACTATGATTCCATCTCGCTCACACCCAATCATTTGTCCAGGGTGTGACATTTCGTATCCCCCAAAACGCTCGAGAGTCACACGACCGGCTGGCCAGGTCAGGCACCGGATACGAATCATCCGGATCTGTATCAAAATGCCTACTAACATAGTGTCATAAGCAAAAGAAGCAATCCTATCTAGATGCCTGTTAGCCTTTATAATATTCTTAGGTTAGCTTCTAAAAATCTCTCTATATATAGAGGTAAATCGATGTTGATAATTTAATGAAACTTCATTAATTTATCTAAGGTATTAGAGCAGGTTAACTCTACTAGTGCTAAACACAATACCTAATACAATTCTACCCTTTCCATCGACTTCGATTTCTTCTCCATACCAGTTTTCTATACAGAAGGTGTAGGTCTTGAAGCACCTAGTAAGGTTGTTACTTTGTGACTTTGAGATCATCACACAATGGCTAGATCTAGCACTACGACAAAGTACCGGGCTTTTGCTCATGCTACGAAAGAACTTCATCAGATCGTGTCCATACTACATGAGCTTCGAATAACACTAACTAGTCACCCACCTCATGGTGTGGCGATCTTCGAGCCACATACCTAGCTCTAATCCACTTTTTCATCATTGCACCAAACATCTAGATATTGATCTGTAATTTCAATTCCTGGATCGAATAAGAACAAACACACAAATCTGATATTGATGAACACACAATATTAAGAAAATAACTCAAAACCTTTATTGATTTGTCACACTATAGAAAACCCTACTTGGTATCTATTTATAAGAACCTCTTGACTTGGGAACTAAGCCTACTTAGAGTCCTAATACAAATCTAACACAATTAAACAAACATAACTCGTCTATCTAATTAAATAAATTAAACCGACTTGTTTAATTCCACCCCGAACTATATCGACTTGTACAAAACGGTCCTGAAATGACCTCCAACATATTTCATATCAGACATATATAGTGATTGCTCAGAGTCTTCGTGTTTGCTACGTACCCAATCGTCTTCATACTTTTAACTTATCGACCAATGGACTATCAACTACACTATTTGATTCTCTTTTAGCTGTATATTATTAGCATTTGTTTATCTATCTTTTAACTGTTGGAATTCAGTGGTGATGATATTCACACAACCGATTTCCTGCACAAACACTTTCTTTCTCTCTGTCTCTCAATGAACACAGTCTCAAAAATACAAAAATACATGACATATCAATCAAGCAAACATGTTACATCAACAAAATCTTGAAGAATGCCAATAGGGTTGATTGTAATGAAACAAGGATTTCTATGAACCCGGGAATAAGACTCACAAATATAGAAGGAGGAGACCCGGTGGACCCAACTGAATATAGGAGTTTGATAGGATTTTTGAGGTATTTGCTACATACAAGACCGGATTTGACTTTTGCAGTGAATTTACTAAGTCGTTTTATGCAAGAATCAATGGAACATCATATGAGAGGGATGAAGCAAATAGTTAGGTACATCAAAGGAACCTAGCATCACAAGGTAACTTACAAGAAGAATGGAGGAAACAAAATAACAGCTTATAGTGACAGTAGTTATGGAGTTATCACTAATAATGGGAAAAGAACAACTGGATTAGTATTCTACTTTGGAGATTCTCATATCACTTGGTGTACGCAAAAACAACAAACGGTTGCATTATCATCATGTGAATCAGAATTCGTAGCAGCCACTACAGCAGCACAACAAGCACTATGGTTACAGAGATTGTCGCAGAATTGACTGGATGGAAGGAAGAAAAAATCACATTACTGGTTGACAACATCTCAGCAATAGCAGTTATGAAGAATCCTGTATTTCATGGAAGAAGCAAGCACATTGACACACACTATCATTTCATCAGAGAATGTGTAGAAAACAGTCAGATCAACGTTGAACATGTAAGTGCAGAAATTCAGAAGGCTGACATTCTCACTAAAGCAATGGCAAGAGTCAAGTTCATCACAATGCGAGAACTACTGGGAGTTCAAGATCTGAAGATGGAGAAGGATGAAAATGATTACGGGGTGAAATGTGATATAATCATGTTTCATTTCTCGGGTTGTAAAGTTAATGGGTCAAATTGTAAATAACTAAAGTTAAGGTTTAGTTAGTGTGTCAAGTTGTATATAGTTCAGGGTATGTAAGTGTCAAACTTAGAAGTCTAAAACCGTCGATGACGACGTATATGTATGAGTCGAACATCAGAATTTCAATGTCACGTATTTTTATGTTTTTGAGACTGTGTTCATCGAGAGACAGAGAGAAAAAAAGAGTTTGTGCAGGAAATCGGTTTTGTGAAAATCATCACCACTGAATTCCAACATTAACTTTAGCTATTAGCTAGTAGCCACATCTTATTTACATGTTTAAGGAAATTTAGATATAGGGTCAACATGTTCTAATTAGGCGGTGGATAAAATCAAGTTAATCTCGTTTAATTCGATAAAAAATAAGGCCAATTTAGTAGGATGTCTTTACATATCGGATTGGTATGTTTCTTTATTTCTATATCTTTTCATCTTGTATCGTCTTCTTATTGTTAGTTAATACAGAATCATCTACATCTTTCTAAATTACACAATTTAAGCTTTTAAATCCGGATCACATTAATAAAAAAAAAGCTTTACTTTTTATCGGTAGACTACAATATAACCGGCTAATGTAAACTTAATTCAAACACCGAACACGAGCTACAATTTACATCATGTAACATATATGAAAACAGACACAAACCACAAACACCCTAAAAAACTTCAACATACATACCTATTACACCATCACATCTTTCCTTGATGGATTAGCAAACCGAGCTGAAAAAGACCGACAAAAAACATCAACATTTCCCCTCTCAAACCCTTCGTCGAAATTCTTCATATAATCCTCATGATCATACGAGTAGACAAAACACGTCATCTTCTTCCTGTTGTTGATCTTGTTCTTCACGATCTTTCTCCATAAACTTTTCCATTTCGGTACGGATTGAAAATATTTGGATTCTTTCTGAGAGTAACTCCTACCCGATTGCAAACTACATCTTCCAGATTTATGCCAAGTTCCAAAGTCCATTGTACAAGATCTTGGTTTCTCACTTATGAACATGCTATTGTGTGTGTGTATATATACACATATACATATATGTATGTGTGTGTATATTTATATTGTATTTATGGTTCTACGAAAGTAAAAGGATCCTAACTAAATTAAAGTATACCAACACAAGATATGGAATTTTATTACTTTAGTCACAAGGCTTTGCCTTGATTTATTTGTAGAAGAAAGAAGCCGGCTTTTCAACAACGGCTTGGCTTTGATTTTAACAAACAATTTCTTGTTATTTGTTATTTCTGATTATTCAGCTGAAATAAATAGCTAGTTAAGTTAGAAGAGAAGATGGAACCGTCGAATGATAAAAAATCTTAAATTTAATAAAAAAAAAAGTTGTAAAAAGATAAACTTATAACTTTAATAAAAAAAAAGATTATATGGCTCAAAGATGAGCGGCTCAGCCAAGCTTTAAACCCGGCTTAAAATATTCCAAACCGCATGCCGCCGAAAGAAACGTTCGGCTGGTGGGCCCAATCATCAAAATTCGCTCACACACTATAAAAAAACTGAGTGTGTACAGTTTCCGAATGCTCAGTGTTTCCTTTTTTAAAGCCATATATATAACATTGATATCAAACTTTTGTACACATATTTTTAAGGTTAGCGAAGCAGAAGGTTAGTTTATGTTTACATGTCATTTTTTTAACGGTTTACCTTTTTTAAAGGGTTAAACTCAACATATATATATTTTACATGATTTAGTTTTTTAAGTTAGGATATCAAATTGTTCAATTAAGAACACTTTACAAGTTACATAGGATCAACTTTAAATACAAAACCACAATTAATAACTGTAGATCGGTTCTAGATGTGCGGAAGTGATGTTTTGAATCTCCGAGTCGAGCTAGAAGGATCAGGTCTCTCCCGAGTTTTGTTCTAAACCTGTAACATGAAGGAAACATGTTAGAAGGGACTATGGACCGGGTCTCTAGACCACCCTTGAAAGATCAAGTCAGTAAGACTCTACGTATATAGTATTTATGTGTGTGTGTGTGTATATATATATATATATAGGGTGAGGTTCATTGTAGACACTTTCAGATGTGAAACTACTGTCTTTCACATTGTTTTTCACATGTGAAATTTTCTGAACAATGAGAAAAAGAAAAAAGAAAAAAAAAGAAAATTAATCACAACCATTAGATCAAGAGATCTGATGGTGAAAAAAAGTGTCTATATGTCTACACTTATGGTGGTGTCTACAATGAACTTTTTACTATATATATATATAGGGTTAGGTTCTTTTGATAACCAATATATATTGTGAGAACCGCATGAACAGATATGAGCCACACTTCTTAAACACCTTTTAAAATGAATGGTCTAGATTAGTTTGAATTTCTTTAAATAAAATTAAAATTTAAAAACCTATTAAATATATAGAAAAGGGCACCAAAGTAATTTTCTATTTAAAATGAGATAGACATATTAATATTAAGGTGATGTGACATTAATATATACTCCCCCCCCCCCCTCTTCATTTTATATCGTTAATAACTTTTTATTCAATAATATTTTTTTTTAAAGGGTTATTGGCTTGAATTAATCCCAACTATCACTTATTGGCCGGGATCACTCCCAACTAAAGAAATCACCACCGCCACCCCCAACTATGAACCTAATTTCTGACAACACTCCCTCCGTTAAAAAATTGTGTCATAAAATGTGCATAGCGTGTCATAAAATGTGCATGAGGGAGTGTTGTCAGAAATTAGGTTCATAGTTGGGGGTGGCGGTGGTGATTTCTTTAGTTGGGAGTGATCCCGGCCAATAAGTGATAGTTGGGATTAATTCAAGCCAATAACCCTTTTAAAAAATTGCACCATTAAATAAGACGTTTTTTTATCTTTAATTTGGCTATAAGCTTGTTTTCTTGTAAAAAAATTTCTGCAATTTTTTTAATGTATGTTGTTACATGTAGGTAACGAACAGTTACATATTAGTAGCAGACAAGTACATATGAGTAACGAACAGTTACATGTATGTAAAATGTTAAAAAAATATAAATATTTAAATTTCTCTATCATTCATCTGTATATCACATTTTATTCTCTCTCATTTTCCGTAAACAAATCATCTATCAGGTAAATGCCCAAATACATTTTTCGCAGACACATTTTCTTGCTACAACCATGTAGCTGGTTCTTACGAACCTGAAGCATTGTGTAAGAAAAAATGTAAACAAGTATTTACATGGTTGCATGCTCGTAGTCATCTGTTACATAGTTGTTGTTGTCTATATTGCATGATCTTAGGCATCTGTTACATGGTTGCATCTTCTTACATATACGTTAAATTTTCATAACAGGGTCCTACCAACTCTTAGGAAAATGTTACCACCCGTCGAAAACTAAAACCATGATAATACTAGCACCAAAACAATACCAAGTTCTCAAAATTACACTTTGGGGTAATTTTTTTAATGTATGTTGTTACATGTTGGTAACGAACAATTACATGCGTGTAGTGAACAAATACATATGTGTAAGGAACAGTAAAAAAATATAAATATTTAAATTTCTCTCTCATCGATCAGTATATAACATTTTCTTCTCTCTCATATTCCGTAAACACATTATCTATCAGGTAACAAACACATTTTCCGCAAACACATTTTCTTTTTACAACCACGTAGCTGGTTCTTACAAACCTGAAGCATTGTGTAACAAAAATATAAACAAGTATTTACATGGTTGCATGCTCGTATGCATCTATTACATAGTTTGTTGTTGTCTATATTGCATGATCGTAGGCATCTGTTACATGGTTGCATCTTTTTACATATACGTTACATTTTCGTAACAGAGTCCTACCAACTCTTAGGAAAAAGGTTACCAACCGTCAAAAACTAAAACCAATATAATACTAGCACCAAAATAATACCAAGATCTCAAAATTACACTTTGGTGTAATTTTTTTAATGTATGTGTTACCTGTTGGTAACGGACAATAACGTATTTGTAGCGAACAAATACATATGTGTAGCTAATAGTTACACGTTTGTAAAAATTTTAAAAAATATAGATATTTAAATTTCTCTCTCATTGATCAGTATATCACATTTTCTTCTCTCTCATTTTTCGTAAACACATTTTTCGCAAACATTTTTCTTCTGCTACAACCACGTACGTACCTGGTTCTTACAAACCTAAAGCATTGTGTAACAAAAATATAAACAAGTAAGCATATGTTACATAGATGTTACATATCGCAGCATGCTCGTAAGCATATGTTACATGGTTGCTAATATCTATATTTCATGCGCGTAGGCATTTAACATTTTTTTTATAGTAAACATTTAAAAAAAACTTACAAAAGTAAAAAAAAAATTAAAAACATAAAAAGTAAATTAAAAACGACTAATAAAAAGTAAATTAAAAACGACTAATAAAAAGTTTTTAAAAAATAGATTAAAATAGTAAAAAGAAAAGTTAATAAAAAGTTTAAAAAAATATGTAAAAAAGTAAAAAAAAAAAGCTAAAAAAACATAAAAAAGTAAGTAAAGAAAAGTACAAAATATTATATTAAAAAGCATAAAACGTAAATTAAAAAACTAGTAAAAAGTTTTTTTTTTTTAAAATAAGTTAAAAAAGTTAATAAAAAAGTTTTAAAAGGTTTAAAAAAAAGTTATTAAAAGAAGTAAAAAATTCAAATTTAATAAAAAAGTTTTAAAAAATTATTAAATGAATGAAAATAAACACGTTTAAAAAAATAATAAAAAATTAGAAAACATTAAAAATAAGTTTAAAAAAATATTAAAAAAAGTAATAAAAACATAAAAGAATTTTTTTTGAAAATATTTAAAACAATTAATTTTGACTAATCAAGATATTAATAGTTAATACTATTTTAATGAGGTTTTGTCTTTTTAATATATAGGTTAAAAACTTTATTACCCTTTTGAATTAAAATAAACAAAATTTGCTAGATTCCAAATGTGTGGCTAGGAGGTGTTCTCATTGTTCTCAAAATAATAAAAGGTTCTCAAATGATCCTAATCCTATATATATACACACACACACACATATATATATATATATATATATATATATATATATATATATAGAGAGAGAGAGAGAGAGAGTTAGGTTAAAATACAAAGTAATGTTTTTGCGAGAAGTGTGAGAAGCAATAGCCATGTGCCATGTGTCAATAAACTGATTTGTTAGATTGGGGCATTTTTGTCATTGCAAATTGGACTTAATTTTGGTAATTAAAAACTATTAACTTCTTTGCGATATCCATGGCATCCATTATGAAATCAGAAGGGGGAAATCACAAAATCCTGCCAATTTTAAAAATTACCTACCCTTAAAACACGAACAAAACAAGGGGCCAATTGGCATTTATGACCCGATCCAATATTTCATCTTGTTATTCATCATGAATTCTCTGATTATCAAGAAAATGGTACACAAGTTTATATGATTTTTAAATTTCTTTGTTTTAATTTTATTCAATCCTCACGTTACGCAATATGAAATTAAGTTTTCAATAACTCTTAATTTCTTGTAGGCGTAACCAGTTATGTGTTTAGTTTTATGATTCGAGCTTTTTTCCTACTTGATATATGTGTGACATAATAAGTAGGTTCATGTTATTTTTGCAGATCAATTTGTATGTTTCTAAATCCGAAAATTGCTGTTGTATGTGTCATTATATTTAAAATTTGATGTGGTATAAGTATGAAAACTGTAGTTGTTGTATGAGTCATTATATTTTCAGTTTGTTATACATACATGTAGACATGAACTTTTCAGTTTCATTAGGCTAAAATTGGTGTTTCAATCTTGCTGTATGGTAAACAGTGGTAATGGGTTTTTTATCAATCGCATTGTGTTAGGAATTACCTTTGGGTTATGAGGCTAACATGTCAAATTTTGTTCTTTCACAGTTCGTGGTTCAAGACAGTCATATATCAATATTAAAGTGGTTGTTTCATAGGTAAATTATGTGTTTTAGAACCACAGCTTGAAAATTGTTGTTGCTGCATAAAAGCGTTAACATTTAGTTATGATGTTTAGAAACAGTTTCCTAAACATTAGGAATGTAGTTTTTTCATACGGCATTGCTTTTAGTAGTTACATTTTGGATTATTTGTAAAAGTGCTCATTGTGTTAGGAATTACATTTGAGTCATGACGTTAACATATCAGATTTTGTAACTTCACAGTTTGTCATTCAAGACAATTATATATCAATCCTAAAGTTGTTTTTTAAAGGCAAATAGTTTGTTTCAAAACCACTGCCTAAAAATTGTTAAAGTGTTAACATTGACTTATGATGTGTAGAATCAGTTTCCTAAACAGTAAGATTGTATTTTATTTATATGGCATTGCTTTAGTACTTACATAGTTACATTTGTGTTTTTTGTAAAAGTCCAAATGGGTGACAGATTATAGTTATGTGTGTGTTTGTGTTTATGTTTCAAATTAGAGGAGACAGTTAGGCTTACGTTTGGTTTTGCTTTGTTTTGGTGGTTATAGACTTGCTGACTTAAAAAGAGATTGGAGTGGAACGAGTATCTCCAAAATCTGGAAAGAAGTATTACACATCAGCTGTTGCACAGTCTTTGAAACCGGTGGAAGACATGGTTTTTTAATTCTACTCACGATGCCTATACTTTTTACAAGAAATATGCCCACGTTGCAGGCTTTGCCACAAGGAAGGCGACACAAATGCTTAATAATGGTGTCTCAACCATTAAATACTTTGTTTTCTCGAAAGAGGGCTTTTGTCTTTAGGGGTGTATCAGTGTGTCATGTTTTTAAAATCTTTTTGTCGTTACCTGTAGTGTGTTATACTATCAATACTTTAATTTTAAATTGATTTTTATTTTTAAAAAGAATTCTTCAGAACATATGTGTATTGATTTTTTCATGATGTTTTTAAACTATGGGTGTATGGATTTTTCCTAATTGTAGTTTTGGGATATGTTTTGTATTATTTGTGTTAGGCTTGTGAATCAGTGAATGTATGTTTTCTAATTGTGATAGTCTGTCAGCTTTGTATTGGAGGAAGGGATAGAAAAGCGTTCCTTAATGTAGTAATAAATATCGGGTTAGTATGTAGTGTTTTGGAGTTGTAATGGTGGCTTGTGTCTTCTTATCATGGGTTAGGTTTGTATATGTGTGTCATGTTTGTAAATCTATACACACAGTTTAAAAACATCATGATAAAATCCATATACACCCTACTTACAGGTAAGGTGGTTATGATTTTGGAACTACACAAAGACAATACAGATGTGGGTACATACTATAACCTTGAATTATGCCATATGATGCAAGAGTGCATATTTTCATTTAGGAACGTAATGGTGCTTTTGTGATTTTATTTGATGTTTGAGGTTCAAATGGTACGTTAGGCTTTGCTGAAAAGGATTTACAGTGGGATATAATATCTAATTCCTTGTACTTGCAGATAAATGGTTAGTATTTATACATAAACTCCTGTAATTCATAAAGCAGTTGTTTATTAATAAAAATTGATAAATCAAACATACACAATGACCCATAGTGTAATACATCATCTAAAAAACGTCCATAGTGTAATACATCATGCAAAACATCAATTTTATTTATATGGAAGACCAAAAATACATATTAAACAAAACTGGAAACCAACATAAGCACTTTTCAAACGAGCTTCATTCGTTGCACAATCCTTGCTATCGCTCCATCATGTAATTTCTTTCTCTTTTCAACATCAAACTTTAGATATTCCTCAGACTCTTGGTCACATTGTCCTTTTTTGTGTTGATATCATGTAATAGTATCTTGGCCACACACTTCATTCTCAAACACATTCACATTTTACCTGGTACATTTCCTTTTCCAGCCTTTTTGACCTTTATTTTGCCATGTTCTAGCTTGCGCTTACATGATGCCACATCTACCGTACAAACGGGTCAGAATTTTTTAGAAGTTTTTTCAATATTATTATGTATAATCTTTCAATATTTGCTAATTATGCTTTAATTGTTTGGAGTTGGTATGATTTTTGTACCATGTTCAAGATATTTCAAACAAAAAGTTATGAGCAGCCATGTTATTCAATTTTTAAGGTACATTTTTATAAATTTTGGACATCATATATGTGTGTTTCACCCTTTTTTAAGATTACATTTCATTGAATATGGCGTATCAATTTTTTATGTTTAAGGGTTGAGGTAGTTTTATGTTACAACTCAGTGTTACATAGCCAGCATACCTCATAACAGATTCCCCTCATAACATTGTTTTAGGTTTCAAAGTGTTAGGATTGGTTGTGCATACTTAACAAAACAAAACTGTTAAAACACAATAAAAAACCATATTCATTCCATATATTACCAAACAAAATAACGTGCAGACCCAATCAGAATATTTTTAAACAGATCGATATCTTACCTTCAAAGCCATTCTAACGGCACCCTGTAAGAAGATGTTTAAAC
Source organism: Deinandra increscens subsp. villosa (assembly GCA_039602395.1). Taxonomy (NCBI): domain Eukaryota; kingdom Viridiplantae; phylum Streptophyta; class Magnoliopsida; order Asterales; family Asteraceae; genus Deinandra; species Deinandra increscens. Next base: position 19,360,557 of record JBCNJP010000003.1, read on the forward strand.
ACATCATGCTTTCTCTTATTCCTCAAATTCAACATTGACACAACTTCATCTTCTTCGCCTGACACTTCATCCTTCGAATCAGATGCAGACACATTAACAGCTGACTTCATACTGATCATAGGACACTGGTACACCATGCATTAACATCATTCTTAAGCACAGTCGACACACCAACCTTGCCTTCTCCCTCCATAGACGCACCAAAATTTTCAGAATGTGAGGTTTAAACACAGCAGACCTGCTTATATAAGAACCCTATTTCCCTCAAAGACGCTTAATTCCCGGATTCTTTTTGTGCGCCAAATCGCTTGGATGATCAATTAAAATACAGCTCCCTGATTTCATGCCCCCCCCCCCCCCAATTTCGTAACCCTCCCAACAAATCCAATGTTCGGTGCTTAAATTGATTTAAAAAAAAATGATATCATAAAGACAAAAAGTTCGTTTTACCCTTTTGATATCTTGATTAATTATGTTTTAATTAAACAACCCATAAAATCTCAATTTTTAATCCAAGCCATCAATTTATAAATCCAGTGGTTGATAACACTTCTTACACTTCTCACACTTAGAACACTTTGTATTATAACCCTACCCTATATATATATATATATATATATATATATATATGTATATATACGTATGCATGTGAGTATGTGTGATGAACGGAGTAGTCCGTCCATCTGGTAGGATGAAGAGGACACGCGGTTCGTGACGAAAGCGCGACCATGACGGAAGGTCTGGAGCATCCTGGAAGGGCTGGAGTGTCCATGTGACAAAAGGGATGGCGGAAGCACAGCCGTGTGAGATGAGGCCGGGCGGAAGGACCATAAACTGGGAAGGGGAAGAACCTCTTTAAAGGAAGGAGTGAGCCTCCTTTTATAAGGAATGTGATGGGCCGGATTGGGCCTGTTGGTCTGTTGGATTGAGTCTTGTATGACCCACCAGAAAGGGAAACAGTGGGCTGGATTGGGTCAGACTATATAAAGGCCTTGAGCCCATATAGTTAGCCCGATACGGACACACGTCATCAGTCCCCCAGTTTAGAATGTTATAGTCCTAACTATGCCATACTAGACTAATCTTGCCACTCGACTGTCTTACTTTCTTTGTATGTTTTGAACCATGCACAAAACATTAATACTTTACCTCTTGTTATTCAGAGACTTGTTTTGAATGGGCTTGCCTGGTTGCATGTGTTGTTGCATCGTTTGGATCTTTGATGAGCGACCGGTGTTCATCGTGGTGGTTTGGGTGTAATGTGTGTATCACTTGTATATGATATATGGTAGGAGGGGTTACTAGGGTTTGTAAGTTTTGGAGGATGTGATTCGGCGCTTAGCCGAGAACCATTGTGAGTTGTCGGAGGGTGGGTGGTTCGGTCACGTGACCTACGTCCACTATTAATGGATGTGTAGTCCATGATGTATGGATGTGTAGACAGATCCAAGTTTGTATATGTGGTGGTTCGGGCTTAAGACCCAAGACCACTTGTTAAGTAGTGGATGTACCGTCCACTTGTTACAGGAAGAATGCACTTATACCTATGTTCGACCATTTTCATGGTCTACGTGGTCCCGCTGTTGTCAATCACCCAAAGTGCTAAATCGTATGAGTTCGAGCCGATGGTTCGACATGCGCAGGTCACCCACTAAATATTGAGTCACTAGAGGTGCCAAATCAACTAATCTGAAATGTCCTTTCATGTTGACCCGGTCGTCGGTTAGCCTGTCGTATGTTGTGTCACCGCCCATAGTTTGACCCCTTATCGGTTATGAGTAGTCACATCTACAGGCTGGCCCTTATCTAGGCCGGATGGACGTTGATTTGTTGTAAAGTTATGGCATATCGTCGTCCTGTGGGCCAAATGACATTAGCTAACCGTCCTTGTGTGGCCCACAAGAAAAAAAGCTTGTAACCATGTTAGCCAAAAGGAAAAAGGTGTGTAACCTTGTGACCCGGAGGGGAAAGGTGTGTAGCCTTGTGTGAAGTTGTGTTTGTTGCACAGAGTAATAAGATGTTTCATCGTATTGATTAGGGTTGGGACTTATACTCGTGCCCAAGTTTGCATTGTTTAACAAACACATAAGTAGTGGTTTGGAGTAAGATCAGAATCCTCGAAACAATAATATAAGTAGTGGTTCGGGCGTAAGACGAGAATCACCGGAATAGAATAGTAAGTGGTGGTGGCCGTAAGGCCGTAACCACCAAAATAATAATATTAGTAGTGGTTCGACGTAAGACTAGAACCACTTAAATAAATAGTAAGTGGTAGTGGCCATACGGCCGGAACAACCAAAATAATAATATAAGTAGTGGTTTACGTGTAAACCCGAACCACTGAAATAAAATAGTAAGTGGTGGTGGCCATACGGCCGCAACCACCAAAATAATAATATAAGTATTGGTTCGGCGTAAGAGCAAAACCACTGAAATAAAATAGTAAGTGGTGATTCGTCATACGGCCGGAACCACCAAAATAATAATATAAGTAGTGGTTTGAGTGTAAACTCGAACGACTGAAATAAAATGCTAAGTGGTGATCTGTCCGTACGGCCGAAACCACCAAAATAATAATATAAGTAGTTCGTGCGTAATGTAACATTTCGGGTTTTCTGATTGTCTGATTTATCCGTATTGTAACCCGATCAGTTGATTGATAATCGAATTTATGGGTATTGATCGATTTTGATATTTATTAACCTAATTTCATGTTATTGGATCCATTATCATGTTTGTGGATCGATTTGATGTTCGATTTGCTTTTAATTCGGATTTTACGTGGACACGTCGCTGGATTACGTTCAATCGGGAATTTAAGCAATCTAAATGTGTATGACCCTTGTGTGTAATACTAGTTACACACACAAGTAAATACAAGTGAAGGTTGGTGTGAATTCAAGGTCTAGAACGGAAACGGTGAAAGTTCGGTAAATCTTGCGCGATTTCGATTTTAATCGGGAGATCACATTTTGAGTTTTGTGTATCAATTTTATCATGTTTATTAGTCATATGATCATTTACCATGTCATGAGTCATCACACACTTGATCGGATCGCAAAACGTTGGTGAATTGCTTAAAATCGAGAAAAACGACAAAACCGACCAAAAATACATTTTTTATGATATCTTATCAACCGGTAATCATTATGGGACATATTTTATATTCATTTTGAGTGGATTTAATGTTTAAGTATGTTGGGAAGGTTAAGTGGGAAATTTGAAAAAAAACAAGGCCCGAGAACGCTTAAAAACGAAGAAACTATCGCGAAAACGACGGACCATCAAGAGGGAGCACGGTCAGGAGGGTACGAGGACCGCGTACCTGACCATGCTCACCTCTCGCAGTCCTCATGTGGTCCAGACGGGCCAAAACCCTAAAATTTGGTTATTTAAGCTCTTTTTCTCCATTTAGCCACCATGCTCTCATCCCTAATCACTCTAAAAACCCTAGAACGGCTATAACTATCTTAGATCAAGTTCCTTGAAGATCTTTGAGCAAAGATTGGTGATTTCGAGCATCAAAGAGTGTCGGGTTTTGATCAAAAAGGTTAGATTTATCAAACCATCTCCCGCTATCGTCATTAATACTAACGGTACCATAAGAAGGACTTTGTTGTATCAGTGTGCTACAAGTACTTCAAGTGATATATAAAAGTCTAATTATCTCAGTTGTGTAAATCATGCATGTTAATCTCCCCCAACAGGATTTAAAACAGTAAAATGGGGCCGTGAAACTCACCTTAGGTTGCACAGCAAAGTTTCCAGATAAACAGTTAATTCAAGTAGCAAGAACGAGTCTTGTGCAAGCAATCAATCACCTAACGAGCATAGATGAATAAGTGTGTGTTCTATAAACTATTAAGTCTAACGTAAACGACAAAAACGAAGGATCGTGGAATTCAAAACAAGACGAGTGCCAAATCCGAGCGATTATCGAAATACGCGAGAAAATCCAATATATAACTTTATTATATATTTTCTAAGTTCAAATACTCCAAAATATATATATATATAATATATATATATATATATATATATAATGTGTATATATATATATTTAACTAAACGTTCAAGTGACGTTAATAACAAAGTTATCAACAAGATATAAATATATATACATAAACATGTTAAATCCAATGATTCGAATATTTATTTTGAAAATGTACTATATTTTATAGTGAATCATAAATCAAACCGAGTATTTTATGCTTCTAGTCAAAACGACGTTTTTTTTATAGTTTTCTTAAACATTCCATGGTTTACACAAAAGATCACTTTGTTTCAAGCCAACGTCATATATATATATATATATATAATATATATATATATATTCTTAATAATCTACAGAATTTATATATATATTTTTTCTTTTTTTAGGTAAACCCAAAGTTTTATATCAATATATATATATATATATATATAGATGTTAAACTATATTTTTAATTTAAAATGACAAGTTAAACATGATTTACGAGGTGTAATGTCCCAAATATATTTTTACGGGTTTTAGATACGACAAGGAATAATTTTGGTACAAGATCGAGTGGTTAAATGTTCAAAAGAATACAAAAATCATAAAAACAGAAAATATGGAGGTCACCGGGTTCGAACCCGTGACCTCTATGTCATGATACACCCACCAAACCACTCGGCCAGGCATGCTTTCTGTTTAAAAATCGGAAACTAAACATTTTATCCAACAATGTGTGGCCAGAAATGGGTTTAAAAGAAAGCTGTAAAGAAAAACGTAGAGGCCGGGTTTAGAACCCGCGACCTCAAGCAACGCAGCCCAGCGCCCAGACCATTGTGCCAGATTGGCGTCTGGTTTATATCCGGAAACAAAACTATATAACCCGACCCAGCCTGATGTCATCTTCTTCATTCAAGAATTCCGGTGATCGGAACCCTAGCTCCGGTCACCGGAAAATCGTGAAACTCAATTAAAACGCGTAAAAATGTGCGACTAACATTAAGGATTCATTACCTTGAGTCAGAGATGAGAGAAAACAAGTTTTTGATGCCGAAACGAACTCGAAAGCTTGAACACGAACACTGAGCACAGTCACGATTTGAACTTTCGATGACTTCCGGTTGTTCGTCCGAGGTTCACGATCACAGTAGCCCTAGAATGGTTGTGTTTTAGCGAAGGAACAGTGGTGGTTCGGTAGTTTCTTGGTGGGTTTGTGTCGCCGGAAAAAAACTAAAACAGAGAAAACGAGTAAGGAAGGAAAGGGACAGGTATGAGAGTGAATTGGTGATTGATACAATGATATTTACTTATCAATTGAACATTGAATTGGAGAATTATGGCAATTGAAACCGATGGAATGAGGATGATGATCGGTTATGCGTAGGAACCGTCGACCACTTCTTCACCCATTCAAGTGACGTAAATGCTTTCAATACAACTATGGGTGAATGACACAATGAGTCCCCCTAGATTTAAATTAAATAAAAACATGTTTGATAAATGACAAGATAAGCCCCCAAAGTTTTATAGAAGCTAACGACTCTAACGGAATTAACTGGAAATGTTTTTAACGATGAATATACGAAGAACATCAACATATACAACCTCTATCTTCTTGAATTATTCATCCCCCATCATCAAGATCCAACCTTTATGCATTTCTAAACCTAGATCTTGCATTCTAAGCCTATATCACATAACTCTATGATTAATAACTTGTAATTAGAATCCTTAAATTACATAAAATCATAAATGTGATTAAATTATGTAATTTATATATATATATATATATATATATAGACATATATATATATATGTATATATATATAGGATTAGGATCGTGCTGAAGATCCATTTATTTTGTGAAGCGTGAAAACCACTTTAAAACCTTTATAACTTTTTCATACGTTAATGTTTTTTCATGAAATTTGCACCAAAAGTCTTAGAATTACGTTATCTTCAATTCTATAAAAACCAAAAACAAAAAAAAAACGTTTTTTTTATTTTTTTTTATTTTTTTTTTCCGTTTTTGGTACACATGTGTACCACAATAAAAAAACTCAAAATTTAATATGAGTTACTAATAGTTTTAAAAGGAAATTGCACCCTAATTATTATAGTTTTATTATCTTTATATCTAAAGAAAAAAATAACATTTTATGATTTTTTAAGTATTGCTACACATGTGTACTATGTTTAATTATCATTCGTAACATAAATGTTTTATTGTTTTTAGTATGTTTTTAATATATTTTTAACATAAGGAGTGTTTTTATACTTTATAATTCGTTTTTGTGTAGTAGTAGTGATGATGGTACACATGTGTACCACAAACGGAAAAAAAAAATAATAAAAAAAAAAAACGTTTTTTTTTACGTTTTTTTTTATAAATATTGTTTTCCAGAGTTATAGATAACGTAATTCTAAGACATTTGGCGCAAATTTCATGAATAAACATTAACGTATAAAGAAGTTATGTAGGTTCTAAAGTGGTTTTCATGGTTTCACAAAATAAAGGGTTTTCATGGGTATTCTTCCTTTATATATTTATATGATATATACCTATATGTATATGATATCTATGTATGGATACATGATTTATGCACCTAAGATCATAGGGTATAGTTGTCACGTCTAAAATAACGCAACGTTGGCATGAAACCGTAACGTATGATTTACATAAAATCATAGAACTAAGATTATCGAAACGTTAAACTTAAGTGCATGCTCGTTTAGTGATTGCTACACAAAACCCTAATTGCTAAGGTCAACGCAGATAAGCACATAAATGTTCACACGACATTTAATACGTTTGGTGCGTTCAGTTATATGCTCAGAAGGTGACCTGAAAAGTCGGATTGTCACAAAACCTAACCTCTAGCTTCGGTTGAATTCTTCATCCCAGATCATCAATGATCCAACCTTTGATGCACGTCGTAAACCTGGATCTTGCAGTCTAAGCCTATATATAATTATTTGCTAAATGCTTGACCTAGATTTAAGCTTGGCCACCTGATTATTTAAATTCTCATATTATTACTTAAGTAAATCACCAACGAGTCGCGTATCCGATCGAGTCCATCATTTCACGACGAGTCGCACGTTTATTCGTTCGAATACTTATCTATTTATTTATTTATTTGTCGGTGATTACTCCAACACGTTCGATCGTAAAGGTGATCTCTGGGATTGATTCGCGTCGCTATTCTTCGGTTTTGCTCTCGACAATTTCGCTATCATGTGAGTTTTCATAGCCTCTTTTTGCTTAAATGTTTTTGGGGTGCAACATGTATCATTTATCAAAATATTATTTTCACATGCGTATTCTATGCTCGATGATACTTGAAACTTGTATAAGTGTCGTGATTGGTTGATTGAACGATGAACGATGAACGATTGAACGATGGAACGATGAACGATTGGACGATGAACGTAATTATTAACAATAAACATGTCGGGGTTACGATAACAGATCTATTGGCCTGACAAGCCCACTTAGCCTGCCTCTCGTGTGGCGCCTTGTGATTGAAAGCCTAATTATCAAGGGTTGGATTACGTTAACTTAACATTTTTATCATTAATCATTTTTTTATCATTAATCATTTAACTTGTACGCATGCTTTTGAACGTGATCACTAAACCTATGAATTCTCACCAACAATTTTAGTTAACTTTATTTATAACATATTGCAGGTAATGCAGTTTGACTTGGATATCATCACCATAGAATTGCATCGGCTTTAGAGAGACCAAATTAAATAATGAACTCTCATACTTAGTTTATGATATGTGTTTGAATATCATATGTTATGACTTGGATTCTATGTTTGTTTAATTGCTATAAAATGGGTAACTATTATGATTATCGCAACCCAATTTAGTGTTGTGAGCTTTTGGACAATCTTCGCGCCCCGACGTATTCCGCCGTCGGTTGGGGTGTAACACGTAATATCCCACACCATTAAAAATATAAAAATAAGTGGTGGTTCGGACGTAAGATCCAAAACCACCTGTTAGGCGTCCAGCCAGTGTGAGTGGCTGCACGGCCAAAGCCGGTTGTTTGTGTAGAGCATTTGATGAGTCATATCGTGTGGCTCGTTTAATGATGAAAATATTTGTTAATAGTAGTGACTCTGCAAAATAAATTGTTAAGTGATTTGCAAGCATAAGTATGTCAAGTGTACCGAATGGTCGCTCTTTATTTGACAATACCAACTAACATGAAAAGTCATAGTAATGGGTGCGTCATAATTAAAGACTTGTAAGAGAATGTAGAAGAATTAGTAGTCGGAGGTGATAATAGAACTTGTTAACCATTGGTCTATGTCGTAAGATGATCAATTAAGGAGTGCGATATTGTTAGGACACTCCTATTTGTAATAGAATTAGTCAAGTATTAGAAGAAAAGAATAGAAACATCCTCAAAAATAAAAGAACAACAGAATACGTCAAAATCACGGATTCTGTGATTTCACAAATATACTACAGAAATTTTATAGTAGATTTGTGAAATCCAACTTTCACATAAATTCCCTTTTCTGTGAAAGGCATCTGATGGGAAGCATTACTAGCCTTCAACGAAGAGTCTTGAAGGAGTTCAAGACTATCAGAAGATAAACATTACAAGAAGTAAAGAAAGCTATGAGTCAAGAACAAGTAAAGAAGAAGACCCACGTGACACTTAATGCAAAGATAGTTGAAGATGGTTGAAAAGAGATAAATTGAATACTCTCAATTTATCTCTATATACTCAGACACACTCCAAATTCAACCAACCTCAACCACATTATTCATTTACAACTTGCTATAAATAGCAAGGGTTCATTACCAACCAAACAAAAATATACACTCATAATTCACAAGCTTCTCAAAAGACATACAACATACTCTTATAGAAAAGTTATTTCTGTTGATTTATAACTATACCATAAACTCGTGTAAACCATTATTTACATTTGAGATATACTGAAAAACCTTTTTATGAATTTTGGTCTTCCAGTTTGATTTATCTTCCGCAACATTATTATTCTTGCTTAAATCAAATTGTACGAACGTTGTCAAAGAGCCCCTCACGGGACCCAACAATTGGTATCAGAGCAGATAATATAACTCACATTCAAAGATCTTGCTCTTTAAAATATTTTTTGTTTCTGTTGTGATTTCAAAACTTTTTTCAAAATGTCAACAAGCTGGAACAATGACAGATCTATTTTCTCATTGGCAAAACCCTATATGCTAGCTAGGGAGGAATATCCACAATGGAAAATAATGATTACCAACTTCCTAAAAGAAGTTTACAATTCCCTGTTGATTGCATAGCCAATGGACCTCATTGTCCCACCATTGACATTCCTGAGATCAAAGAAACTGAAACCACACCTGGTCATCTGATGTACCTAAAATTATACATATATATCGTATAAATATTCCCCGCAAAAAGGGTTAAAACTGACTAATTATCACAGGAATGCAGTTGTTTTATTTTCTTTTTAGTTTTTCAGGTTTAATCAAGCTAAAATCACTAAAGGAACAAAAAATGAAGAAAACCAGATGAAAAGAGCAAGTTCCAAGATTTCAGATTTTGACACGACCCGTACTCAACGTGGCACGACCCAGGCCTTGCTCCAGCATAACTCTTCCTCAGCTTTGACAAACACGGCCCCGTGTTCCTAGATGACACGACCCCGTGCTAACTAACACTAACAACAGACCTCGTGCCACTAATACGATACAATCCCATGTTGACTGATAGCCGAAGTCTCTCTCTTCTCTGACAGGCACTGTCACACCCCAACCAACGCAGGAATATGTCGGGGTGTGATAATTGTCCAGATGCACACAACACTAATTTATGTTGTGATATATGTAGGTCCGGCATATCTTAGTTTCGTCAACTTCATCTAAGAAAACATCCTTGTCCTCAACCATATTCTTTTCTTCAACAACTGAACTCATTATGCAGCTTCTGAAAATTTTGAAAAATCAGCAAAAATGGCAAAATTGGCAAAATCACTATTCAAAGAATAGTGTCAGAAACTTAAAACTAAAAAACGGAGACCTTCGGAGTGGAATTTGGGGGTCCAAACGAGCTCCCCTGGACGTTAGTCCGGGGTAATTCTGGGGCTCGGTGTCACGAACGTCGTGTTCAAATTTGAGCCTCTAACTTCAAACGAGTCAAAAGTTACGCCCGTTTCCGTGAAAGTGTGAAATAGTGACTTTTGCCGCAAACAAGATTCCGATCGTAAACACTGTTTCCGATCGTAAACGCGATTCCGATCGTAAACACCCGTTTACAATATAGTCAGACAGCTGGATCGTAAACTCCTGATCGTAAACCTGTTTCCGATCAGCTTCAGTCGTAAACCCTGTTTCCGATCAAGAAAAATCGTAAACTCCTGATCCCGGTTAAAAAAAAATCGTAAACACTCAAAGTTTGTGACTTGAACTCGTAAACACGAAATTCTGGATCGTAATCAGTTAAAAAACGCGTCTTGAAGTCGTAATCTTGATTTCGATGAAGATCTACAAACACATGCAGTCGTAAACACTTCAAAATCCCAGAAAACGATCGTAAACACACTGGAACAGCAGCAGCTTGATCGTTAACCCCAAGAACAGCTTCGAAACCTTCAAAAACACGAACCTTTTCCAGAAAATGCTTGAATCCAATATCGTGAGAACCGCGAAACACTCGTTTCTTGGCTCTGATACCAATTGTAGGTCCGAGATGAAACCGACAACACGATATATGATCGTAAATGAGTGCGGAAACCTCAAATACGATTGATTCAAGAAACAAGTTGTGACACCCGGTCTCAAAATCAGGTCAAACCACTCTCCGTTGACTTTTGTTGACTTTTATTATGTGATAAATACGTGATTTAATTGTTTAAATTACATAATTAGCTACGAATGAATAACCGATTAACCAACATGGAAATTTGCGTTGAAAAACTGCGAATTATGAATGTTTTATATTATTATTAATGGAATTTTAATAATAAGAAATTAAATATAAAATTTGACATTTTATATTTTATCAAACCGATTCAAAACTCTTAAGTCATTTCATGAACTTAAAATGTTTTACGAACTTCAAACAAGTGTTACGTTGTCAAGACTTAGCCATTTTTCCAAACCGTTTATCCTGTTTTCCCGAACTCGGAAACCCGACCCGCGGCCCGTATCGAATTGGGCCGAACCGGCCCAATCCCCTTTCTTTCTTTTCTCCCTTCGCGGCCCGTATCACAATTCGACCCATCCCCTTTTTGCGGCCCGAAGCCAAGGACCGGCCCAAACCGATTGGGCTTCGGCCCGATCCATCCCATGAACCCGACTGGGCTTCGGCCCAGCCCAGCACCAAACCGAATGGGCTTCGGCCCATTCTCCCTTCTTTATTCCGATTGGGCTTCGGCCCAAATAAAAACAAATTAAATAATTTGTTTAAAAGCCCACTAGTTTTATAAAAGTTAATCCCAATCTTTTAACCCACTAATATTTTTATAAAATTTGGGTTAACAATGTTTATAAAAATAAAAACCACTTTTCAATTGGATAAAACATAATGGGATTATATTTTAAAAAGTTATGATTTTTATAAACTCCCAACACCTCCATATTTTATAAAAGCTCCTAGATTTTTATAAAACTTATAAAAATTAGTCACCAACTCTTGGATTAAGCTAGAGAGCTTGTAAGCTTGACAACACACTATAACACAATGGTCATTAACCTTAATCAAACCTATATAAAGGAGGCTAAGCTCCTTGTTCCCTTTGCACCAACACAACCACCTTTCCTCTTGTCCCCTCCCTTCCAACCGGTCACCACCACCGAGACCAGCCCCACAGCCGGCTGCCACCACCGGCTCCGCCTGCCGCTGCCGCCCTGCCGCCGCAACTCCGCCGCCGGACCGCCGCACGCCACCACCAAACACCACCGATCTCTCCTTCTTGCCTTGTGAGTCTTTTAACTCACATTTCCAACTCTTTTTCACCCCCTTGAACCCTTCAAGTCTTGACAACCATAAAACACTAACACTTATGTTATAATCTTTTGATCTTGGAATGCTTGCTTGCAACAACCAACCAAACTCTCTTCTTAATCTCCTTTTCTTCTAAGATTTAAGATGGTGAAACACAATGGTGAAGCCTTATGGATAGTAACCTTGTGCACCTAGATCTAATGAAATCCATGGATTTCAAGTTGGTTGTTTGCAAACCCAAGCCTCTTCATATTAATAAAGTGTAAATTAAATACTTGCATATTGAGTTGATCATCAAAAATCTCTCTTCTTAAACCTCCATTCTTCTTATGATCTTTAAACATTCTCATGGTGTTCTAGGAACTTAAAGTAGCCAAGAGAATGGGGTGAAACACTTGAAGAAATCTATGGAAAGTATTCAAGTGCACCTAAGATCATCATGATCACTCATATGCAAATTTACATAACCTTGAGTTAAAAAGAAAGACTAAATAATATTACTTGTTATTATTTACTTTTGGTCCTAACACATGTAATGTGTTAGTAGATTTAATTATGTTTCATGTCCTAACATTATTATGTTAGTAGATTGCATTTAAATATATATTTGGTCCGAACACATATATGTTGGTTGATTATTTATTAATTCATGTTATTTATTGAAAATGTTAACTAACAATATAAACCATGTTATATTATGTTAACTTATTACATGAAATTATAATAAAAAAATATATAAGCTAAGAATCATGGACTTTAGAAATAAACTTAAATCACTAAAGTAACTAATGATTTATAAAAATGGACAAAAAGAATATATGTTCTTACTAGATTTAGTAGGAAATGAATTTATGACAAATGATTTAATGATTGGACAAAAAGAATAAAAATAAATGCTAGATTTGATAAGGATAATATTTATGTCAAATGATTAATTTGACATAAATACTTGGATTTATTACAAGTTTTAACCTTTCTTGAAACTTGCTAGAAATGGACATTTTTATAAAAAGATTACATTTGAAAATAAATGTTTTCATAAAAGATTTTTATAAAAATAAACCAAGACAAATCCTTGGTTTATAATGTTTACAAGGACTTTTAATGTTACTTGAATAAAAGCAAAGTAACCAAAGATGGACTAACGTTTGTCGGAGATTTTTAAATAAAAGTCAAGTTTTATAAACTAAATGTTATAAATCCAAGCGTCGTCATAAATATTCTTATCAACGTTTTCCATATAATATCTCATGAACTTGAAATATTAATTTACCTTTGAAAATGATTAAATGTTAAAGACTTTAAATGTTTTTCCTTAGAGATTTATGTTTTATAAATAAAACAAACGTTAATAATTATTTTTGACAAATAATTATTTGCAAAAGACTTAAACCTTGTTTTATTCACCAAATAATTGTTAATCGTAATTATTTATAATAATTATAACTTGCAAGATTAACAAATCGAATAAGTAATTATTTAATTAAAAATAATTATTCGAACTTGTGAAAATAATAATAAACATTATTATTTCTCCTTTTACTCGATGTTCAGGACTTGATTTAATTATTGAAAAATGATTATTTGTTTATATTTATTGGACATAAATATAAATAACCTCGAACGTATTTAATTAAATAAATACAAGTTAACGAGTTTTCAATAATACAAACGGACTTAAAACGTCAAGACTTGACCGGTATCACTTGGGTGACTTATGTTACTCAAATGATCATAGACCTTATACATATGTTATTTAATTATTTAGGACGTTACGTGCTACCGTCCTTCGCTGCTTAAATTCCGATTATCTGCTAAAACTGTGAGTTTCACGGCCCCTTTTCCTTTTAACTGTTTTATACTTGGGGGAGAAATCATGAAAACTGATTAAATGCTTTTTACTTAATATTATGGTTTACTTGTTAGCCGTATGACTACTTGTTCTCTTACTGATTGCCCAACTTGGTACATTATCGTTATAAACGTTTGTACAACCGAAAATCCCATCATTAATTGATTTCAATTAGTTCTGTACGAAACGATAGCTAGTGAGTAGATCTATTTGGGTTGACAACCCTACCCTAACTGGTAGCTCCAGTTCTGACTCCGGATTGTCTGGGGGTACACGTCAGTTATTCTGCACTGTTTAACATCTCTGGGCAAGAGATGCCGGGTGGGTAAACCGTTAGTATTTGAAATCAAGGTTCAGGTGAGATCATACAACCACAACAATAAACCCTGATAATATTTAAGTATACCGAAACTGTTTTACCACTGTTTTACAAATGTTTAACTATCGAGTCCTAAACCTGTGAACCTCACCAACTTTATGTTGACCCGTTTTATGTTCATGATTTCTTAGGTAATTGACGAGACTTTCTTGAAGACATGCAAAGGGGGCTTACAAACGCTATCGGACCTGTCCTTGGAGTCATAGTCCCGACTATCCACTTTAACCGTTTTATGCTTTTAATAATCATTTAAGACTTATCTTTTTAATTTGTAAGACATTAATGTTTCCACTACCTTTTCCGCTGCAATGAGATGAATTTAATGTTTTATGAAGTTTTTAAATTATTAGAAGTGTTCTATGTATCCTCGACTATGATTCCATTCTCGCTCACACCCGAAACCGTTGACCGGGGTGTGACACGAGTAGATGAAATAGACAAGATCTAATGAAAAGATCAAGTCTTGAATGAGAAAACCTACTCGAGTGAAGTTGATCGTAAACACTGATATGAGAGAGAAATCGTAAACTGCAATGTGTATTCAAAAAGCTTGGTTACAATCATAAACATGTTAGGTTTATATACAACCCATACTAAATCGTAAACCTAAAGGCAGCCCACATGGCCCAAGTAAAACTATAATAAGCCCATTAACCTATTAAATAACAAGCCCAAAAACTAAGATAAAGCTAACCCAATAACTAATGTTCATGCCTCAATAAATATAACCCAACAATCTTCCCCTAGGCATGAATCATTAGACCGTCTATGGTAGCAGCAAATCAAATCTGAAAGCATTTGGCATTTTGCTGGACCACCATTCACGCTCCACAATCTTAAGTCAACACTCTTCAAGTGGTTTTCAAACCTATACTTCCATTCCAAAAAATTATCCGCCGATGTGAGTCTAGGTGGACGAGTGATAGATCCGATCTCAAAATCCAACTTCTGATACATACTTGGTTCGAAATTCATTTTGTTAGCTTAGGAAACCTAAAACTAAAGTCCAAATGTCCAAACAAACGTGATTACGGTCGAGAACACCTGATTACGATCGCAAACTCTGATTACGATCGGAAACACTGATTCCGATCCAAACCTAATCGCAAACACCGATTCCGATTAAAATGTCGTAAACTTCAATTACGATAACAGATTGCGACTCCGGTTGTCGTAAACCCTGATTCCGATTAGCGATGATCGTAAACACCAATTACGATCCAATTGATCGTAAACTTCAATTCCGATCCCGTGATTCCGGCAATGCAAACTCGTAAACGTCGATTATGACCAGGAAATGTCGTAAACACCCAAAAGTACGGTCGTAAACGCTTAAAAATTCAATCTTGATGTCGTAAACTCCCAACAAACCCAGAAATGCAATCGTAAACTCAAAGTACAGCAGCAGGAGCAATCGTAAACGCCAATAACACCTTCAAATCTTCAAAAAAACAACCCAAAAACCCAGAAAACTGCTTAGCTGAGTGGATAATAAGTATTATCCGAAGGGAACTCGAGGATGATACTTATTATCTAATGGAAAAGACTTCCTCCGTCAGATCTTGACAAATTTTTAGGGGAAGGAGAGGGGATAATAAGTATTATCCGAAGGGAACTCGAGGATGATACTTATTATCCGAAAAGACTTCCATAATACATAGTATCCGAAGGGAACTCGAGGATAATATGTATTATCTCAGGGGAAGTCCTTAGCTGAGGGGAAGTAATCAGCTAAGGGGAAGTCTTTAGAGGTCTTTGGGTTCAGGGGAAGTTTTATAGAAAACCCGTAATCTATATTAGGGTTTTTGGTTAAAATTATGTTAATTTGAATCAACTGAACAGATGATAATTACCTTCTAACCCAAAGACCAGTCATCACATGTCTGGTAGTGTATATTTTTTCAAATGTGTGTCAGACAGATTGATGATAGAAAGATGTTGTTGTTGCTCAAGTTAAAGAACCAACCGGACAAGACTTCCATCTGAAAAGCAAATGTTAAGGGGAAGTTGTTGGTATCTTTACAAGTATCCAAAAGCTTCAAAAGTTTTTCAAAGAAAATGCTCACAAGTTTAGGGGAAGCTGAAGATTTCAAGTCTTTCTTTGAAAAAGAAAATGATACAGAGAGCAGTCAGAGTTCATGAAGTTTGAAGTTCAACAATCTTTCATGGGACGGCAAACCGGATTGTGGAGCGTGAATGGTGGTCCAGCAAAATGCCAAATGCTTTCAGATTTGATTTGTTGCTACCATAGACGGTCAAATGATTCATGCCTATGGGAAGATTGTTGGGTTATATTTATTAAGGCATGAACATTAGTTATTGGGCTAGCTTTATCTTAGTTTTTGGGCTTGTTATTTAATAGGTTAATGGGCTTATTATAGTTTTACTTGGGCCATGTGGGCTGCCTTTAGGTTTACGATTTATGTATGGGTTGTATATAAACCTAACATGTTTATGATTGTAACCAAGCTTTTTTAATACACATTGCAGTTTACGATTTCTCTCTCATATCAGTGTTTACGATCAGCTTCACTCGAGTAGGTTTTCTCATTCAAGACTTGATCTTTTCATTAGATCTTGTCTATTTCATCTACTCGTTTCTTGAATCAATCGTATTTGAGGTTTCCGCACTCATTTACGATCATATATCGTGTTGTCGGTTCAAGACAAATACAAACATAGTTCAAACATGGAAAGTTAACATATTTATAACAATTCTTTATTTAATTAGGTCTATCTAGGACCATACAAATCCTAAAGTGACGATATCCATAGCATAATCAAACTACAACACTTGCAACATGTATAATATACGAGTCAACTACAAGAGTTGGTGAGTAAACATAGGTTTAAATGTGTATATAGTTAAGAATAGGCGATTCATGTGTCAAGTGTTATATGTAATCATGATCAAAAAGTATAAGAGATATACACCAAACCTAGACAATAGGAGGTTAAGTGTATTATTTAGTTTCGAAGACAGAACTCTTCTTAAGGGGGGGGGGGGGGGTGGAGTTGTAACATCCCAAAACCTGTTTTTAAATTTAAAATATTTTTTTAAAAGAATCATGGGGTTATTGGGGGAAGTATGTTTTAATTGGGGGAAGTATGTTACTAAATTACATGTAACTAATAGGCTAGTCATGGAAGACAAGGGTGCTTAGTGAAAAAAAACAAAAGTTAGTGGTTAAATTTAGCTAAAGGGCTAAACTGAAAGGGGGCAATATGGAAATAGCTGATTATAAGAGAGAAATCTAAAATTCTTCATGAGGAGAAATCGTAGACTACGGGATGTAGAAGAGAAGGAGCTAGGGCTTGGAGCATCCATGAAATCAAAGTCAAGATGGGTGAATTCATAATGAAATTTCAAATTTGGCAAGCTAACACATCTTCTATGCGAAATTCCCTCTCAAATATTTGCTTAAGTTATCAAGTAAGTCTTCCTCTTGGTGATGGTCAAGTAGGATTTTTATCTCGTTGGTTAAATTGATGTAAGATACTAGTTGTATATGCAATACAAGTATGGATGAAGCATGGATTTGCCTTGCATGATGTAATCTTTGTATAAGTTAGTAGAGCTAGTAGGTGGTGAAAAACCCCATGAATAGAAATTCGATCCATATGAGTATGGGAGGTTGGATTTAGTTAATTGGAGCCTATGAATGTTTATAAAAGTGGTATATTGCTAGATCACCCTAAAGTTGTGATTAAAAATGCAACATAGCAATGTTAGGGGCACACGCTGTGTTGGCTCAGGGCCAAGGGTTGTGTCTTGTCAGGATTGAAAGTCAACTCGTGTGTCTTCGCTAAAGGAGAGGCACGGGACATGTCTGGTGAGGCACGACCCGTGCCTGAGGTCTTAAATCTGGAACTTGGCTTCTTTCTTCGTGTTTTCTTCGCTTTTTCGTTCCTTTTGTGATTTTTGGACCTGGACAACACTAAAAACTAAAAAGGAAACATTATCTCATTGTTTCGGTGATAGTTAATTAGTTTCGTCCAATTTTTGGGAATATTTTGGTATAAAATATGTATAATTGAGTGTAAATCATTGGTGTATGGACGTAATGCTTTATACAAGTATTTTAAAACAGATTGTAATGGGAATAACACAAGAGGTATACAACCTCTATTTAACATTGTGAATGAAATATCTAGTTGTTATGTGAAGCACACGAAAATACCGAATCTAGTCATCGTAGAGAGAAGAGACCACAAAGTGTGTTTACTTCATGGTCCCAGGATGACACCAATGTAGAAATGGGGTACCTCAGGTGGACAGGCTGAGGAGCTCAGGGACGGCCTATCGGGGTAACGAACCGATGTATAGTGCGAAAGATATGTGTTGAACCTCCGAGCCAAGCTAGAAGGATCAGATCTCTCTCTCGAGTATTGTCCTAAACATGTAACATGAAGGAACCCCGTTAGAAGGGGACCAGAGACCGGGGTCTCTGGACCGCCCTCTAACGGTCAAGTTAGTAAGATTGTACGTATATAGTATGTATGTATATGTATGCATGTGAGTATGTGTGATGAACACAGTAGTCTATCCATCTGGTAGGATGAAGAGGAAACACGGTTCGTGACGGAAGAGTGACCATGACGGAAGGACTAGAGCTAGAGCATCCTGGAAAGGAGGCCATTATGGAAGGGCTGGGTGTCCATGTGACAGAAGGGCTGGTGAAAGCGCGACCTTGTGATATAAGGGTTGGCGGAGACGCAACCATGTGACAGAAGGGATGGCGGAAGCACGACCATGTGACATAAGGGCTAGTGGAAGTGCGACTGTGTGATAGGAGACCGGGCGGAAGGAACATAATCTGGGAAAGTGAAGAACCCCTTTAAAGAAAGGAGTGAGCCTCATTTTTATAGGGAATGAGTGGGCCGGATTGGGCCTGTCGGGCCTGTTGGGTTGAGTCTTGTATGATCCACCAGAAAGGAAAGTAGTGAGCAGGAATGGGATAGACTATATAAAGGCCTTGAGCCCATATAGTTAGCCCGATATGGACACACATCATTAAGAACACTTTACAAGTTACATAGGATCAAATTTAAATATAAAACCACAAGAGCCGTATAAACATTTTATCAAATATATGAAAGAGAAAAAATGGTTATACAAATACATAATGGTCTTATTTACAACTAAGCCTGAAACACTGGATGGGTTCAGCTCACAAGTTAGAACGGGTTTAGTAAGAATGGTATCAAGTCAGAATGGATTCAGATGTTAATAGGTTATGAGCAAAAGAAGTTCGGGTCAGATTGGTTTGCAGCCAAAATGGTTAGGTTGAAATCAATTGTTATAGAAAAAGTACTGAAATAGGTTCACCTTATATATTTTTATGATGGCTAGTGGTGGCGCCGACAACTATATGGTGGTGCCAGGATGGCGTTGGTGGTGGTGACAATAATGAGGTGGCGTTAGGGATGGCGGTGGCGGTGGTGTCGACGACGACTGCAAGCCTGCAACAGTAGTCACTACGAGGTGGTGTCAGGATGCTGGAGATTATGATAACGAAGATAGAGCAAAGCTGGTGGTGGTGACAGTGTAAGTGGTGGGTGGTAGAGGCACCGGTGCTGATTGATGTTGATGATAGCATGATGATGGTAGTGGTAGCAATGGTGTCAGGACATCAAGGAGATGGTGAAGACTAACAATGATTATGAGTAGGGCTGTAAACAAACCGAACGAACACGAATAAGACATGTTTGTGTTCGTTTGTTAACCGTTTACCAAACAATCGAACCGAACACGAACACCTAGCCAAACAAGATTTCATGTTTGTGTTCGTTTGTTAACAAAATTACTTTGTTAGTGCATGTTTGTGTTAGTTTGGTAAATTTTTATTTTTCCCGACAAACCAACAAATAAACCGAACAGTGACGCAAAAGAACCAAACAAACCAAATTGAACACGAACCAATCAAACCAAACGAACATAAATGATTCAAACGAACAAGCACATATATGATAAAACAAAGTATTAACAACTCATCCATACAAAGATCATCAAGAGAAAGCCAAAAACTATAGTTTACCATTTAAACTAGTCTTTAAAATATTGAAAATTCTGAGTATGTCATTCCATGCGGTCTTCAAAATCAAAAGTTCTAACCCATACCAAACATATTTGATAATCACATCTTGAAATTATTATTATTTTTTTTAAAAGACAAAAGTTAACCAAACAACTTGAAATTATTAAAAAAAATATTAAACAGACAATTTTTTTCTTTTACATGATGCTTCTAAAATATATAACTAAAAAATAACTAAAGTCTAAAAGTAATAATGTTAAATGACAAACACAAATGAACAATACGAACAATCACAAACAAAAGTACACTAACTGACGTTCACGAACACACTTACGGAACGTTCACGAACACAAATGACCAAACGAGGGCTCTGTTCGTTCTCATTTTTTAAGCTAAGCGAACGAAAATTTTTGCTCGTATTCATTAATTTAGTAAATGAAAGAACGTAACCGAACTCCCGTCTAAACGTTTCACTAATATTTCGCTGAAATTTCAATTCGTTTACGTGACTAATTATGATTCCTATTAATTCGTTTGGACCTTTTAAGCTCTTAAGTTTTATTGCAGTTGCATATTTATTAATTTTTATTGTTTTGAGTTGACCTCTATAAACATATACAATTTGTTTTTTTCTAAATCAAATCCATTCATTAAAAAAGATAATAATAAATAAATAAATAAATTTAGAGTAAACTTCACTTTAGTCCAACGTTTGCACATTTTAACAATTTTAGTCCAACTTTTTAAAAATCCCAATTTAGTGTCTCATATTTCATTTTTTTCCAATTTTGGTCTCAACGTTAACAGTTGTTTAGCCGTTACACTGTCCTCATGTGGTCCCCATATGAGGTGTATTTTTGTCATTTCCGTTTGTTTTAAAGTATGAGTTAAAACAAACGGAAATGACAAAAGTACTCATGTGGGGACCACATGAGGCCAGTCTAACGCTCTTTAAACAACTGTTAACGTTAGACCAAAATTGGAAAAAAAAATGAAATATGAGACACTAAATTGAGATTTTAAAAAAGTTGGACTAAAATTGTTAAAATGTGCAACGTTGGACAAAACAGTTTACTCATAAATTTAAAAAAAAACAAAAAAACAATAAGTATGTTTTTTTTTTTGAACGGCGACAATAAGTATGTAAAATCAAACTCGTACTAAAACTGCTATAATGTTTAAATGGCCCCATTGATCGTAAGGGCGTAAATGATTTATGATTATGTTGTTTAACATTTAACAGTGACACCCAAATTTTCTAGTATAAAAATATTACAAACGGTAACTTCAACTTTTTTGAAAAATCTTAACATTTAACAGTGACACCCAGATTTTCTAGGATAAACATAAGTTACCGTTTTTCTATTCTTTTTTAAAATCTCACATACCCTAAAAGCTATTTCTAAAGTTTACTTTTTTTATACTCAGTTTAATAGTGTTCATAAAATGTTAAATCTGACCAAACCGTACAAAATCAAAGCAAGTCAGGTCTAATATTCGAACAACTCAGTTTACACTTTGATTTTAACATTAGTTTTCTTCTACCAACACACTATACTCCTGGTGGTCCATAAACCAACCTACCCACTCTAGTAGTAAATGCATATTTTCGTACCAAAAGTGTACAAGTGGCTAATGCATCATATTCACACCCCAAATGTACAAGTGGCTGATGCATCACTTGCAATTTTCAAGCCAAAAATATACAAAAACCATACCATACATTTACATCAACAATCCCATTCATCCATCAAAACCCACCACAAACCCAATTGATTCTGCAGAAATATGGAAATCAGGAACATAATAAATTTGTCCAAAAACCATTAATTTTCACAGGATTTTTAACATAAATTGGTCCACATTGTGAAAACCGTGGATACAACATGATCATCAAACCATAAGATCAAGAAACTTAACTTAACTTCCATTTTGGCGATTTTGCGAATGGATGATTGATCTCAACCGTTGATACGAGTCCCGGCACACGTGGGCATAATCCGACATGGCCCGAAAAAGCTCGGGTAACCGAATCTTTAGGCTTCCTAAAGATTTATCCCTCACTTGAACACAAAGCTTTTGATGAGCTTCCATTTCATCTTCAAGCTTCTTCTTTATCGTCTCTACCGCAAACTGCCTCTCAGCTATCGGGTCGACACCCGTGACCCGGTTTGGCTCCGTTTCATCTTGCGGGCCCCGTCTCATAATATACTTCTGATGCCAATCTTCAAAAGACTGATTCTTTCTCAGAAACTCTCTTCTGGTTTCCTCACATCTCTCTTTAAGCTTCATTTCTTCATCTTGATGGTTCATAATGGTTTCAATAACCGCAGCAAAAGATGAAATTGCGCTTTTCGCGAGCTCGTCTGGAAGCTTCTGAAGATGGTCGTGCCACGAATGAAGGAGCGTTTGGATCGGGGGTGTTTGGACACGAGGGGGTGACGAGATTTTCTCCTTTAAGCTGCTTTCGATCGGCACGAGGTTTAGTTTTAGCCAATTGTTGAGGGCCTGAACATAATTCTTTTGATGTGTCACAAGGGTTTCAAAGTGCGAGTTCCAGCCTTGAACCACATGGTACAGCTGGACCGTTCGTTCGTAGTGGTGCTTGGTTGTTTCTTTCGGGGCACCCGAGACATCAAGAGATTTGAGGTCTGCTACAATTGTTAGCTGGTTGTCATGGTGTTCACACATCGAGTCCCACATCTTCGACATCCTGCATGTTTCGTTAAGGGTATTTCAGACATTTCACAACCAATCGAACATACACCACCTATATATGTAAACACGCGCTAATGGGAAAACAAAAACTTACCCATCAACAAGAGAGACGAGTTTTGGATATAACTGCTTATCCCGAATGTCATTAACTTCCGAAACAGTTGAATCCAAAGATTGCATATCAACAATATACCTCGTATGCAAATGACTCACCGCTGCCTTTGTTTTCTCCAAAGATTCAGGAGCCGCGCCTCGTTTTTTCAGTTTGTTAAGTAACGACACTTTCCTTTGATACTCTAACTTCATAAGCTCCCCGGCCTACAAAACATCAAGAATCCAGAGTTATACGCTTCCTAACACTATGCACACAAAGCGTAAAACAAGCTTGTTCTTGTTTTTGGTAACATTTTCCTATCGGCGAAGGCAATGTTTCATATGTAAAATGACTATTTTACCCTTAGGCAACGGTTAGAAAACACTAGCACGCACCTTTACTTCTTCATACAGCTTTTTCTCCCACGCTAGAAGCTTATCAAGCACGGTGGCATGCGTTTCATACTTATCTTCATCGTATTCATCATTCGCGTTTTCACTGTTAGGTGCACCTTTAAACGATTTATTCCAAGTGATCACACGCATCACTCTCGCAGCATGATCAATGTGACCTACCAAATCAAACAAGTTATAAACAAATGGTTCGGGTCTGGTCAAGTGAGGTCCGGTCCATAT
Source organism: Deinandra increscens subsp. villosa (assembly GCA_039602395.1). Classification (NCBI taxonomy): domain Eukaryota; kingdom Viridiplantae; phylum Streptophyta; class Magnoliopsida; order Asterales; family Asteraceae; genus Deinandra; species Deinandra increscens. The sequence continues at coordinate 19,384,230 of JBCNJP010000003.1, forward strand.
AACTAACTACTATCAATGAAACTGAAACTACCTATTTGCCTAAGACTAGCTAACATAGTTCAGTTATTAAAGATAAAGAGCGGTTTAGGTTTAGTTTAATAACCTCGATTATCTGCGAAATTGGAGTGATAATGCAACCGTGTGGCCTCGAGCATCTTCGATACCTCTTGTGCACTCTCGGAAGCCTTCAAAAAATGATCATCAATTTCGCTCAAAATCTTCAGCAAATTCACACTACTTGATCCAGCAACCATACCGCCACCACCGCCAATACCACCATTTACCACTCCTATTCCGCCTCTCCAGTTTAAATCAGGCGGTGCTGTGTTCGAATGCACGAATTTAGTATCCTTCATTCCCATCATCACCGGTGTCTCCTCTTCCTCGGTTGTAAACCCCTCCATTACAACTTTCTCCGGTGTTTTCGGCTCGACCTGCTGGTGGTGGAGATGGTGGCTTTCGTGGCGGTGGAGATGGTGGTCCTCTTCCTCTTCCTCCTCCTCCTTTTCATCAATAACATCATCATCTTCTTCTTCACTCAAATTCGTTCCCGGCATATTATCAACCATGAAAAAGTAGTCCCAGGGCATCCCTTTGGACTCCGGTGGCGGTGGAGCCACCGGAGTCCGAAGGAGCGGCGACGGAGTCTCGTCCATCGCCGCCGCCCTGCCACTACTTTTCCGCCCAATTCTCCCTCTCAAATCGTTCCCGTTATCTTCTTCTTCTTCCTCCTCCTCCTCCTCTTCATCTTCCTCGAGTATAGCCCCGTTATCCATGTTCCTACTCTTCTTTTTCGTAACCGAAATCGCCGGCATTGTAACCGACCGCTGTAACGGAGTTGTCGGGGTAGGCGAAAAGCTCGGCATCGGGGGCGGAACAGGCGAATAGCTCGGCATCGGCGGCGGCGGAACAGGCGAAAAGCTAGGCACCGGCGGGGGAGGCGGTGGGAGAGGCTGCTCCATAATCGTCGGCGGCGGCGGAGGTGGCGGCTCCGACGACTCAACCCCGCCTCCGCCGCCGCCACCACCACCCAAATGAGGATGGTAGATTTCTTCAGCCTCCCCTTGTGCATAATCACTCAACGCAGCTCCGGTGTTTTTTAAAGCCATTGCGTAACCGGAATGGCCGGAAGCGAACGCATTTCTCGCCGTCACCGCCTCTTTCATGAAATTCCGGCGATCCTTACATCTAGCGACGGATTCCTCATTCTCGATTTTCGATTGAGCACAACCCATTTTGGAATTATTTATTTAACCCCTAATTTATTTCTCTTAGGGTTCCTGAAACAGAACATAAAGTTTGTGATATTACAGAGAGTATACAGCTGAGATTCAATCTAATGGCTTTTTACAAAAAGATGCAACTTTTATCGACGGATCTTTTTGCTGACTAAAACAAACAAAAAAGACGAAATTTTTTTTGGTGGGTTCCAATTTCCAAACCAAAACATCTATCATAAAACCAAAACCCCACAAACGCATACCTCGGATTCCAATTTTTATACGAACAAAATGGGGGATTTTTGGGGGGTTTGAGAAAACCCAGAAAAATGAAACTAAAATACTTGCACAACATTAAAGATTTACATACCTGTTGCTTCATGAATGGGGGATATGGTGGATTGAAGTGAGATTGAAGTAAAAAGGAGTCAGCAGAAGATGAAGAAATATATGGGAGGGGAGAATGAAGAAAGCATGGTTGGTGGGTGGAAAAGGAGAAAGAGACAAAAATGAGGGGTGAGGGGAGGAACATGAAAGCACGAGACGGTGGCAGAGGGAGTTCAGATGAATGTTTAGCAACGCTCCACCGGCTAACGCGTTGGGGTTACTCGCGCATTTAAAATCATGGAGAGGACTCAACGGTCACAATGTTCGAGGTGGTAAAACGACGTCGGATGGATGGATGCTTTCCATAATTCGAGTAAATATGTTCCTTGTGGTACTCGAAAATTGTTGGAGAGAAAGTATGCTTTAGGTTGAGTAAATAATGACAAGCGTTTCAAACCGAAAGGCATAAAATAACAAATAATAAATAGGAAATAGAGTGAATTACGGTTTGCATCGTGGTTTGATGATTTTTGTTATTTTTTTTAACGGTTAACGAATGCTTCGGAAAATTCGAGAATTATTTATATCAGTTGAGCTTATTTCAGTGAAAATCCACCTCCGCGAGCGGCCGGGTGGTAAAATCTGGAAGCTCAGGGATCGAACTTGTGACCTTTCAGTCCCAAGTCTCCCCTCATTGCCAATGCCCCTTCCAAAGTGTTGCCCGTAAGAATCGAACTTGTGTCTCCAATAGAGAACATAGGATTTAAGTCTAAAAGTTTAAAAAATTGCTGTTCACACTCTGGCATTTATATTTTTTTACTATTTGAGTTTTTTTAACTAACGAGGTTAAAAAAAATAATTAATTCAAAGATAATTAAAGTCATTTCACAGAAAGGGACTACTTATTGTAAATTTGTAGGTTTTAAAAAGTAGATGACTATTTATGTAAAACCTAATGTACAGGGATTATTTTGTAATCAACTTAAACATATCATAATGTCAATCACCACCATCCTAAACCTCGATTAACCCTAATCTGGCCACCATCCCCAAACCTCCAATCACTGTCAATCACCACCATCTAGATCCGACCACCATCCATTTTGTATATCACCATCGCCACTCACCATCATCGACCACCATCCCCATTTCATATGTTGTTGTTGCTGTGGTATCCCCTACCTCATGTCTTCTCCCCTAAAATTGTTTAGCATTTCTCAACTTACCACATGTCTTCTCCCCTAAAAGCGTAATAAGTTAAAAGTGGGGTCGTGAACTCACCTTGGGGGTGCAAAATAGATATCCAAATAGTAAATGCCTAATAAAGATGGTGAATCCTCCTAGACTTCACATATGACACATAACAGTGTAAGTATTGACTGATGACGTATGTCCAATCACACTCACCAACAAAACATAACACGCCTGAGCGACAACAAACTAAACAAACATCACACCGACCGACCGAACCTATCGGTCGGGCATGAAAGGTTCGCTAAGCCCGGATCCACAGACCAAGCTCACCAAACAACTAGGCCGAGTGACCACTCGACCAACCCGACGCTCTTACCAACACCTTACCCCAAATGGGTACTGTAGCTTTCTGACCCGACCACCTGGCCAGAAACACATGACACCATTTCTGGTAATGTCGCATTAAATATGAGTAAAGAAAACGGTTGGGGATTATAAATACCCCCAACCACCAGGTAATGATTCATTGAATTCTCTCACTCGTCCTTACAATTTCTCATACTTAATCAAGAGCTTATTCTTACGCCTGAGCTTGGTCGCGGGACACCCATCCTGCGCTCCAAGATTCACGGTGTCTTCTGTTTTGCAGGTCCCCTCCAGGAACCAAGTGTTTAGCTCGGCCTCCCGAGTCCATCCTTTGTAATCAGAGCGTTTGTCCCTCACGTCCTAGACCGAGTTAGGCCTTGCTCGGTTTATCCTGATCGCACTCGTACACTCTCGATTTGACCAAGTTAGAGATAAAGAGGTAGTATCCTTCATCAAGCGCAACATACTGACTAGATTTGGAATCCCGACTGAAATCATTCATGACAATGGATCCCAATTTATAAGCAAGGGAACCACCAAGTTTTGTGACAACTGGAGAATCAAAATGATCACATCGACCACGGTTCATCCTGAGGCCAATGATCAAGCTGAATCTAGCAATAAGATAATAGTGAACAATTTGAAGAAGATGATGGATGCTAAGAAAGGAAAATGGGCCAAAGAATTACCCATGGTATTATGGGCAGATAGAACTACATCAAAGAATGCAACCGGCCAAACCCCATTCTCTTTGGTGTTTGGGACGAAGGCAGTGATCCCAATAGAAATGGTAGTTCCAACACCTAGGGTCAGCATGATGAACCAGGATGCAAACAGTGGATTATTTGCCCAGGATCTAGATACCATGGATGAATTAAGAGATCAAGCCTCCCTTAGGATGGTAGCTTACCAACAAAGGATTTCTGAGACCTACAACAAACATGTCAGGATTTGAAGGTTTAAGGTAGGAGATTTGGTAATAAGAAGGGCATTTCGAAATACCACCAATACAGACAATGGCAAATTGGCTCCCAAGTGGGAAGGTCCATATTTAATTGATTCTTAGGCTGGAAAGGGGGCATACGGCTTGCTAATATGGAGGGTGAGCTCCTGCCAAGATCTTAGAACGTTATACATCTTAAGGCATATTTTATGTAATTTGTCTTTTAAATATGTTGGGACCTCAGGTATTTTTTTTAGTCTCAAGTATTTCAATCACACTTTGCGTTTAATTTTGTTTTTTATTATTTTTGATAATCTATTCTAGTATAGGGATTGGAGGGGTGTTAGTGATGCTAACATCCACCTTTAGCTAAGATTATTATTTTTGCAGAAATCAACGAGCATTCTCCGTAAGTAGAGACTGGCCGTCTTTTCTAAGTTATAGGTAGTCACAGAATCCCTACTAAGGTTTTGTTTTGGCTAAAAATTACTTAAGTTAAATTAGCAAAGTTTGAACCAAATTTTGAATGTGAGGTTAGGTGTCTAATATTCAGATGTGAAAATAGCTTGAAATAATCCTGGGACAATTACAGAATTCCAGGGACAAATCACTAGAATCCTGGGTAAAAACTTAGGTTTGTTTATGAAATCAGTTGAGAAACTTAGCAACACAAACGAATGCTCAAAAGTAGACAAGAACACCGAGATTTGACTAGGGAAAAGCCCTTAGCCCTTAGATGTCTCTAAGGCGCCGCCGGCATAAAAACCCCGGGTAGCGATAACACACGCTACCAATTTATTGATCACCGAAAAGTATTGTTTACAATGAGTTTGCAGAGATTTTAGTACGAGAATACAATGAGTAAAGCTCGAATGAGCTGAAAAAGAAAGACTAAGTGTCCTATTTATATGCTAGGTCTTCAACCGTTTCTCCGATATTCCAGGGATCCTCTCTTCAACGTCTTTTTCCGTTATTTGACCGAGTTTCCAGCTAACAACCTTTGACCACGTGTTAAATAAGTCTTCTCCTTGCTTCAGGTGACCGTTAGAAGACTTTGTCAACCTATTCTTGATCAAATAAAGACAACGAAGCAATTAGTAACAATGCCCTAGCATGCAGGGTCATTTCCACATGCTGGGTCATTATAGCAACAAGGGTATTCCTGGATTAAATGATATAATATGCAAAATAAAGTAAAGGTGAACTTCCCTATCTGGTGTTAACATCCTGGGTCGTCGAACATTGCCTGCATCCAGGGTCATGTAATCCTGGGTCATACTTGTCCCTTATCTGCGCGTGTACCCTGGATTTACAGCCGAGTATTTTTAGGGTGTAACAATTGCCCCCAAAATTCGCAGCTAGTGGATAAGAATTCACAGCTGTGAATTTTCAAATTTTCGATGACTCATCGACCCTAGGTTCATCTCATCCGTTAAATTAGGAGCAGGCTCCCCACGATCTTCGTCCACTTACCCTCAACTCTGTAACTTCCGCTCCATTAAATACCCCCATCTCTCTTTACCTTTCACTTACCGAGTAAACTTTTCGAGAGCAGAGCGGCAATTTCGATTCTTCCAGCCTTCGCTAATTTCTGATCAGGTAACCCTCTTCTCAATTTCTACTTCTATCTTTCCATCACGATGACCCGCAAGAAGATTCGAGCGGAAACTGTCGCTAAAAAGGCCGGGATCGAAGATTTCTTTGATCAGAAGTATTTGCAGTCACCGGAAACGGAGACCTGCAACTTCTCCGACGCCGACATTGCCTGCTTGTCGGCGTCCGGTCTTCTTCCCGAAGGAGCTGAGATTAGACCCTTCGATGGAAGACTCAGGTCGGATTTCTGTTCCGCAACCTGGGTCTGCTTTCCTTTCACCCCTTTTTCTATCGGTCTCTCCTACCCCTTCTCCGGACTGGTTGCTGATTTCTTCAAGACCACCGGTCTCTCATACGCTCAGACTCTCCCCTTTGCATGGAGGGTGTTGGGTACCATCGATCGCCTGAACAGAGAGTTTGATTCTTTGGTCGGGTTGCCTGAACTGTCCTTGGGCTACGAGCTGAAATCCCATGGCAACAACCGTTACCTGTTCAAAGCTTTGAACAAAGGTACGCAGATGGTCCCCAGGGCTTCTTACCATGAAGAGTGGAAGGGCAAATTTTTCTTTGTAAGGCGGTCAACCATCCCAGGCGGAATGGATCTTCCTCTTAGGTGGAAAGTAGAGGGTAGGCCTTTACCTGCACTAGGAATTAGGTTTACAGGTTATGATATATGTTTTAATCGAATACTGACCTTGGATTCCTTTGTTTTGCAGTGCCTAGCCTGAGCTCCATCGGACCAGTAACTTCAAGCACATTCGAGAAGTTTGAGGCGTTCCTGACCATTGCTGAAGAGGATCGTGAATTCAAGGCCGACCTTGATCAAGCCGCTTCTTCCTGCTCCCATAGTATGTCTAGCTGTAAGTATCCTGGTTCCTTGCTCTTATTACCCTGGATTTTCCCTGAGTTCTGCTAATTCTGTGCTTTCTTTGCCTTTCAGCCGCTGCTGCTTCTGTGAACATCGAGGACGTCGATCTGGATGCCTACCTGCTGGGAGACGATGATCTCCAGATCTTGGCTCCGGTGAAATCTGAGCCTCCTTCAGCTCCCAAAGCTCCAGTTTCCAGGGCTTCGGGCACCAAACGCAAGACCAGGGCTACAAGCTCTGGCCAATCAATTCAGTCCCTGGAAAACATGGACGCTGCTGGGCTCTGTTCCTATGCTGAGGCTTCTTCGCGCCAAGTAAGTAATTCCTGGATACCCCTGAATTTTTTCTGCATAGTTAGTCCATTCAGGGTTCAATATATTTATTAACTTACTTTTTGTGCAGATTGCTGGGCGCTTCTTCGAGTTGGTCCAGGCTGCTGAGAGGCAAGCCCAGGAGGCCGAGTCCTTGGTTAAGAAGGAAATTACCACCTTGAAGAAGGAGCTGGGCATGGCGAGGACCGTTGCCGACAAGAACCTGGGGCTGGTGCAGGAGCTGGAGAGGAGGGCTGTCCAGGTGCGGGCTGATCATGATGCTGCCTTGGAGGCGAAAGACAAGGAGGGCAAGAGGATTGCTCTTGTCTCCCTCCTTCAGTGCAGGCTCAAGATGGCCAAGGAGGCTAAGGACCTGGGGTTTGTGAACCCCAAATGGGATGTGACTGGATGGGCTAACAAACTGCGCGAACTGGGCGCAACCATCCCTGCTGGGTGTGATCCTGACGCTGGCCCTGGGTCTAGCAAGGGTACCCCGTCCAAAGATTCCGCCGGCCACGACATGGAAATCGACCAGCCGAAGGGAGCGGAGCAGCCAGCCCAGGGGTCCAAGGCAGCGGTGAAGGTTCCTGTTGATGAAGCAAAGGAGGTGCCCCAGGATGAAGTTTGAAGAACAGGGGTCACCTTCTTGTCTTTTAGTTCATGTTTTAAAAACAATTTTAATTTTATGCATGTGATGGTATACCGGTCGATGTTTCCCGGTTTTCTTTTGTTAAAACAATGATCCACCCCTGGATGTGATATCCAGGGTCTTTTGACATGTCCCAACCTGGGATGTCCGGAGCTTTTCCGGGCCCAGGTTGGGTTTTTTATATATATAACTGCTTTAATTATATACCTGTGTTTGACACCTTTGAATGACGTTTGCAATGTATGAAACGGTTCTAGGGTTTACCTTAGCAATCCTGGGTTGCCCCCAGAATCTTAGGATTCCTCGTAGCTTTAAGAGACTTGTGAATGCTTCCTGTAATGGGAACATATCGATTAGAATTAACTAGACAAGGAGTTAATTTTCTTAAGCTTTGACCGTTATGACTCTGGATTAAGTTAATAATCCTAGGTCATTAGGTAATCTTTGAATTATTTCTGGGGTCAGGCCCGATAATAATTTTAATGTTATTTCTGGGGTCAAGCCCTGTGCCGTACTGGCGAACTGGGGTCAAGCCCGGTGCCGTACTGGCGAACTGGGGTCAAGCCCGGTGCCGTACTGGCGAAATCTAGGGACCACCTCATGCCGTACCGGCGAACTAGGGTATTGCCTCGGATGTCTTAAGTTGGTACGTTAGCACCAATCCGTCTTGAAAACGCGTTAATCGTTTTAAACCTTGAGAGATCCGCATATGTCCCTGGATTGCAAGGTTGCCACCAATGCTATTAACACGGATGATCTCACAATCCCAGGGTTTCATACTTGGATCAACGTGCGTCTCGGGCGAGGCAAATATTGCCAACGTGCGTCTCGGGCGAGGCGTGAAAGCCTATATTCGTATGAAGGACGTATAATCCTTAAACCTTAGGAATGGGTTTAAAATTCACCCATACGGAAGAGAGATGGCCAATCTCAATACTTAGGAGAAACACGTTTGTTGCATTTGACTTGGAATACCTTGAGTATACTTTGCTCTACATACCTTGAATCTCCCGCCATTCTCCGTCTTGAGTACCCTGAATCCTGGGACACCCTGGATCTTAGGGGCTTCGTCTTGCAAAACATAGGTCTTAGTAACTTCAAAATAACAAATTTAAAGACGAAACGTAACATGTAACTAATATCAGTAAATAAACAACGAAAACAAAACATATAAGGAAATAAGTAAATTTAATTGAGAAGAACTGACCTGAATTTCCACTGTGAAATTTCAAAACAAAACACATACCTGAGTAACCGAATCCTGGGACAGAAGGTCTTACATGAAATATGCTTTGAGGTGTATCGCATTCCAAGGTCTTGGCAATAGGTCTCCTTCCATATTAGCTAACCAATATGCCCCCTTGCCAGCCTCAGAATCAATCAAATAAGGACCTTCCCACTTAGGAGCTAACTTTCCGTCCCCTGGATTTGTCGTATTCTGAAACGCCTTTCTCAGGACCAGATCTCCTACCTTGAATCTTCTGATCCTTACATGCTTGTTATAGGTCTTCGAAATTCTTTGCTGATATGCTGCCATTCTCCAAGCTGCTTGATTTCTCATTTCATCCAGAGTATCTAGGTCTTCAACCAGGGACTGATTATTCAAATCCTGGGTCTGACCACTGACCCTGAATGTTGGGATCACCATTTCCGTTGGGATGACTGCTTCCGTACCAAATACCAGGGAATACGGGGTCTGACCCGTGGCGTTCTTGGAGGTAGTCCTATCTGCCCACAATGCTAAGGGTAACTCCTCTGCCCATCTTCCCTTCTTCTCCTTCAGTCTCTTCTTCAGGTTGTTTATGATGATCTTGTTGCTTGACTCAGCTTGACCATTGGCTTGAGGGTGTACTGGAGTTGACGTTATCATCTTGATACCCCAGGATTCACAGAATCCTGTGGTCCTACTTCCAATAAATTGAGAGCCATTATCACAGACAATCTCAGATGGCACTCCAAACCTTGTCAATATGTTTCTTTTAATGAAGGATATGACCTCTTTTTCCCTGACTTGGACGTACGCTTCGGCTTCAATCCATTTTGAGAAATAATCCGTCATTGCTAACATGAATACCTTTCCTCCAGGGGCTTTGGGTAGCTTACCAACGATGTCCATCCCCCATTTCATGAAGGGCCAAGATGCTGGAATTGGGTATAGAGGCTCTGCAGGCTGGTGAGGCACATTGGCGTGTCTTTGACATGCGTCGCATTTCTGAGAAAAATCCAGGGCATCTTTTCTCATTGTCGGCCAATAATACCCTGTTCTTAGGATCTTGGACATCAGGGACCTGCCCCCTGTATGGTTTCCACAGTCACCTCCATGGATGTCTTTAAGCACTTCCTGGGCCTCGTCCTTCTCTAAGCATCTTAAATACGTACCTGCAAAAGATTTTTTATATAGTATATCTTTGATGATTACATACCTGGCTATTCTTATCCTGAATGCACGGGCGTCTTTCTCGGTTTCTGGTATGGTACCATCCTGCAAATATTGAATAATCGGCCTAGTCCAGGACTCCTTAGTAGAATCCTGGGTACTGGACACCAGGGTCTCACCTGCTATGTCAGAATCCTTGGGATCCATACCTTGGTCTATGGCCGGTGTTAGTATGTGAATTATAGGAATATGAGTATCTTCAAGTGCTTTGAATGCTGAACCTAAGTTTGCTAGTGCATCTGCTTCAGCATTCTCTTCCCTTGGAACTTGTTGAATATTAAAATTTTGAAAATCCTGGGACATTCGTTTTACCACTTCCAAGTACTTGACTAATTTCTCTCCCTTAGCTGCATAAGAACCATTAAAATGGTTAGCTAAAAGAAGAGAGTCTACATATACCTGAATGTGTTGAATTCCCAGGTGTAATGCTAGGTGTAACCCAGCAATCAGGGCTTCATATTCAGCTTCATTGTTAGTTGCCTGAAATCCGCATCTAACAGCCTGGGGTATCATGTCCCCCTGTGGCGATTTCAGTACTATTCCAAGGCCTGTTCCCCTGATATTTGATGCTCCATCAGTGAACAAGGTCCAGCACCCTGAAATTTCCTCTTGTTGAAGCTGCTGCAATTCATGGTCTGCTTCTTGTTGTATGTCGGTACTGAAATCAGCCACAAAATCAGCTAGAGCCTGAGATTTTATAGCTGTTCTAGCTTCGTAGATCAGATCATATGCGCTGAGCTTCACCGACCACTTAGCCATTCGACCTGACATTTCTGGTTTTCGCAAAACAGACTTTATAGGATAGTTAGTTCTAACGTGAATTGTATGAATTTCGAAATAATGTCTAAGTTTAGTGGATGCCATACATAGGGCTAATATAAGTTTTTCAAGGTGCGAGTACCTGGATTCAGCATCAAGCAAACTTTTACTTACATAATATATAGGGTGTTGCTGACCTTCTGCATCCTTGGTCAGGACTGCACTTACCGTGTTTCTAGACACCGCCAAATACAGGGACAGGGGTTCCCCTGGATTAGGCTTCACTAACAAGGGTGCCGTGGATAAGTATACCTTCAAATCCTGGAAAGCTTTCTCATGTTGCTCCTTCCATTCGAATTTCTTGTTTTTCCTCAGGATATCATAAAATTCCCTGCATCTTTCCGAGGATTTCGATATGAATCTGTTAAGGGCAGCGATTCTACCTGTAAGTCTTTGAACTTCCTTGGTGCTGGTTGGTGATTTCAGGTTGGTAATTGCCCTGATCTGTTCTGGACTTGCCTCAATTCCTCTTTTGGTCACCATGTATCCCAGGAATTTACCTGCTCCGACTCCAAAGTGGCATTTCTCCGGGTTCAGCTTCATGTTGTATTTATCCAAGATATCAAAGGAATCCCTGACATCTTGGACATGGTCATTAGTGACCCTGGATTTGACCACCATATCGTCGATATAGACCTCCATTGTGTCCCCCAGCTTCTCTTTGAACATCATGTTGACCAACCTCTGATATGTTGCCCCTGCATTTTTCAATCCAAAAGGCATAACTATGTAACAATATATACCTGTCGGTGTTATGAATGCTGTGTCTTCCTGATCCTGGGGTTCCATCTGAATTTGCTGAAATCCTGAAGTTGCATCCATGAAAGTCAGCATTTCATGGCCTGCCGTTGCATCAACCATGGAGTCTATGTGAGGTAGGGGGAATGGATCTTTTGGGCATGCACGGTTCAGGTCCGTGTAATCCACGCATACCCTCCATTTGCCATTCTTTTTTCCTACCACCACCACATTAGCCAGCCACCTGGGAAACTTGACCTCTCTTATCATCCCTGCTTTTAGTAATCTGTCCACTTCCTCTTGGATTATGACGTTCTTCTCTGGTGCAAACTTCCTTCTCTTTTGATGTATTGGCCTGAAAGAATTATCAATTCCAAGTTTATGTGTTATAATAGATTTGGAGATACCTGTCATATCATCGTGGGACCAGGCGAATGTTGACATTCTGGTCCTGAGTAGATTCACTAATTGTTCCTCTATCGGCCCTGGAATATTCGTCCCAATATAGACCTTTTTCCCTGGATTTGAAGGGTCTAGTTCAACAGCTTTGACATCCTGCTCCCTCGCTTCCAAGGATTCCCGGGCCTTCTTCTTTAATTGCTATGCTTGCCTTGACTTGGAAGATGTCTTCATCGCCGTGGTGTAACATTCCTTAGCTTCTTGTTGATCACTGTTGATTGTGATCACACCCCAAGGTGTTGGTATCTTCACGCATTGATGATATGTTGAGGCTACAGCCCTGTTGTCGTGAATCCAGGGTCTACCCAGGATTACATTGTATCCTGATGGTGCGTCCATCACACAGAAGCGCTGGACCGAATTGAGTCCCTCTACATAGACTGGAAGCTTTACTTCTCCCAGAGTGTTCTTCGTCTCACCACTGAAACCCACAAGTACCGTGGATTTCGAGATGATCTCCGTGTGCGGGATTCCCATCTTGTTCAAGGCTTCTAACTGGATTATGTTTACCGAGCTTCCTCCATCAATCAGAATCCTTTTCACGACGATGTTGGCAATATGAAGAGTTATCACCAGCCCATCGTGATGAGGGTCTATGATGTTGTGTCTATCATCTTCTCCAAATGTAATTTCTTTGAGATCTGGCTGAATAGAGCTCTTCCTGGGTCTTCCGTCCCTGTCTGATTTTGATTCCTTGGCGTGTCTCTTCGCTGCAGAATAAGAAGTACCACAGATATCAGAACCACCAGAAATGAAATGGACTACCTTAGCATCCGGGGGTGGTGATGATGCTTTTTCGGGATGGTCATCGGAACGTCTTTGATCCTGGGACCTTGCATCATTGTCCCTGGATTTTGGATTCTGTTCCCTGGGTTTGTCCTTCTTCTTTCCCAATAGTTCCTTTAGATAGCCTTTGCTGAGTAGATAACCGATCTCTCTTCGCAGGGCCATACAATCTTCAGTTTGATGACCAAAGTCTTCGTGGTAGGCACACCATTTGGACTTGTCCTTCCACGTAGAGGGTTTATCGCTCTTTCTGGGCCATCTTGCTTTGTCGCCGAGATCCTGCATAGCATACATCACACCAGAAACATCAGTAGTAAAGCAGTAGTCATTAAAAGAAGGATATTCTTCATCGTCCTCATCCTGTTCCACATTGTTCACTCGGCGCTCATCAGGCCTTGAGTAAGGCTTTGATCTCTGTGACCTAGGATGTGTGGATTCTGATTTTCTGCTGGAACTGTTGGATCCTGGGGAGGACTCATTCTTTCCCAGGATTTTCCTATCTTCTTCCAATCTGATGAAGCGGAGAGCCCTGTGACGAACTTCATCCATCTTATGACATGGGTTCATGACTAGATCCTCGTAAAACAACGAGTCCTTGTTTAGTCCCATTTTAAAGGCTTGAACTGCAGTTGCCATATCCATGCTTGGGATTTCTAGAGCTTCTCTGCTGAATCTGCTGACGTAGTTCCTTAAGGTTTCACCTGCATTCTGGGTTACCCTATACAGATCACTTGTTAGTTTTTCGAAACTACGACTACAAGAAAATTGACTGTTAAATAAATTAACTAGTTGTGAAAATGAAGCAATAGAATAGGGAGGAATGTTTAGGAGCCATTTGAGAGCTGCCCCCGTTAAGGTGGACCCAAACCCCTTACATAGGCAGGCCTCCTTAATTTCAGGTGGCATGTGAATAATCTCCATTCTTTCGCGGTATTGTGCCACATGCTCTTCTGGGTCTGTGGTGCCGTCGTAAAGCTTCATACTGGGTGTTTGGAACCTTTTGGGAATTTCTACGTCACAGATTGGCGGAGCAAATCTAGACATCCTATGGCTTGAGGGCCCAACTTCAGGGATTGGCTGCACAACTCCTGGGACACTCGAGATCATTTGCTTGAGTTTTTGGATTTCTCGTTCCACAGATGGGCTTATTCCTGAATCCTGCACAGAATTGTTAGTATTGGAATAATGGGTGAAAGGTTGAGTAATGTTACCAACATTCTGGGGCATGTTTGTCCCAGGATTAGCGATCGGTTCTCTGATGGTAGTCATTCTGGATAAATCAGTATAGGCCATTTGAGCAGGGAAGGATGTTGATCTCCAGTTCAGTGGTGCAACAGCTTCATGTGCCCCGGAATTAGTTCCAGGGGTATCAAAATTCAGAATTCTGGGATCGAGTGGAGATGGCTGAGTCGTCGTGGCTCTGGGTAACCCTGATCTCAAGCTGGTCAATTGAGCCATGAATTCCTTGTTCACCTTCTGTTGGAGTTCCATGTGGCGCTCCAACCTACCGAAAGTGGCCAAGATATCAGTATCAGATATCAGGACAGGGTCTTCTGGGATATTTTCAGTTTCGATCACTTCATGGTTAACCACAGGTCCGTCACTGTGCGTAGCCGAGGTTGAAGCATTAAACCCTGGAGCCGATGAAGTGACTCCACTTGTTGAAATACTGGTCCTTGGACCTGGTTGGTTAACTCCAGTTGTTGAAGCAGTCACGGCGGAAACTGAGACATTCGAGGTGTTCATTTGTGTTGACATCTTTTGATAGATTTTGGCAAAAATCAAGTTTAGGACAAATCTGAAAAGAGTTTGACAAAAAATTGACACCAATTGCCCCACGGTGGGCGCCAAATTGTTTTGGCTAAAAATTACTTAAGTTAAATTAGCAAAGTTTGAACCAAATTTTGAATGTGAGGTTAGGTGTCTAATATTCAGATGTGAAAATAGCTTGAAATAATCCTGGGACAATTACAGAATTCCAGGGACAAATCACTAGAATCCTGGGTAAAAACTTAGGTTTGTTTATGAAATCAGTTGAGAAACTTAGCAACACAAACGAATGCTCAAAAGTAGACAAGAACACCGAGATTTGACTAGGGAAAAGCCCTTAGCCCTTAGATGTCTCTAAGGCGCCGCCGGCATAAAAACCCCGGGTAGCGATAACACACGCTACCAATTTATTGATCACCGAAAAGTATTGTTTACAATGAGTTTGCAGAGATTTTAGTACGAGAATACAATGAGTAAAGCTCGAATGAGCTGAAAAAGAAAGACTAAGTGTCCTATTTATATGCTAGGTCTTCAACCGTTTCTCCGATATTCCAGGGATCCTCTCTTCAACGTCTTTTTCCGTTATTTGACCGAGTTTCCAGCTAACAACCTTTGACCACGTGTTAAATAAGTCTTCTCCTTGCTTCAGGTGACCGTTAGAAGACTTTGTCAACCTATTCTTGATCAAATAAAGACAACGAAGCAATTAGTAACAATGCCCTAGCATGCAGGGTCATTTCCACATGCTGGGTCATTATAGCAACAAGGGTATTCCTGGATTAAATGATATAATATGCAAAATAAAGTAAAGGTGAACTTCCCTATCTGGTGTTAACATCCTGGGTCGTCGAACATTGCCTGCATCCAGGGTCATGTAATCCTGGGTCATACTTGTCCCTTATCTGCGCGTGTACCCTGGATTTACAGCCGAGTATTTTTAGGGTGTAACAGGTTTAAAGACTAACGTCTTTCTAAGTAGATGAAGCTTCAACACTTCGCTTGAACGCACGATATCTATGTATGGTTCAAAGCAATGGGATTGAATTGCGCTAAGGTGTGACCGACAACCTCCGTTTTGTTGGCCATATGCTAGACCTACTGAATTTATCAAGGGAATAACATGGACATGTTATATAGACAGGTATATCCCAAGCATTAACATTTGACATGTTAGTATTGACACTCGTGGATCCACATCCCAAGCATTAACATTGACATATTAACTAAGGTTATCAACATTGAGCATGTTGACTTGTGACTTATGTGGGAATGCCTAATGAAAAATATCTAAGCATGCTAAACTAAGCATATGTCGATATCTACATACTGACCCTTGACCGGAGATTTTTTCTAAGACATTGGTTCAACATCCTATGAAAACTATCGTACAGGGAGCATGTAAAGACGTACTTACATATGCAAGGAATATGAGGATTCCGAAGTCCTTATCAGGGTGCATCGAAAAAAGATAAGTTTTCTATTTAATGTTTCCTATTATAAGAATAGGTCGTCTAAACCTGTTAGAGCAGGACCCATACGACATACAAGATATAAAGCATAATGAAAACACTCATGTTCCCGGAACCAGGATAAACCACATATCCATCTCGGGATGTAGTTGTTTAAGAATTCATGCTGCCAAATAAGTTCTTTAAAAAATACAATTTGTTTACGCTAGGAAACAACCTCTAGCAAACCCAAAATACTATATTTTTCCATCATAAGTAAAAACAAGAGTGGGGGATAAAAGTGACGATCGAATGATTTGAATTTTGATAGATGTAGATTATATCCACATCCTTCAAAATTGGGGGCAATTATTAGGGCCCAGATTTCGGGCCAGCATCCTTGACAATTTGAGCATTCAGGGATAACAGGATCATTCTGGACGACTCGACATGCTGGATATTTGAGCATGCTAAACTGCTCTAGCATGCTGAGTACAAACAATTTTATTTATTTATTTTATCAAGTGTTTAATGACTACATGACTTATTCGACTAAACACCAAGAAGAAATCCTGAGATATCAGCTGGAGTCAAGACTATAAGGACTTTTTCAGTTAAGAGACCTACATTTAAGGCCTTTGAGTGCAAGAGAGGCTCTAACGTTCCTAATGGCTAGTCAACCCTAATATTCGGAGAGAGTACCTATAAATCAGCTGGAAGAATCTCCAAACGGTCACAAAGAACATCCTGGACAGTCTAGCATGCTGAATACCGACGTTTACATTTTTGTTATTTCTCACGTTTTAAAAGCGACTAGGTCATTTTAATTTGTAACGTTCAAGGGGACTCAGTCAAGCTTGGAGGCCAAGATAAGGTTGTGGGAAGCGTGAGATCTGGTCTGCAACGATCATAATAGAGGGATTATTCGTTTCCCTTAAAATCCGAAATGTTAGTTAGGATTTGAGGTGTATATCCGAGATGTTAGTTAGGATTTGAGGTGTATAAATGCAGTGGCTTAGGTTCCTTTTTTGAGTCTTTTGCTCTCTGATCCACACTTGTGCTCACTCACACACACTTAGCAAGACACAAGCTCTCTATATCAACTTTTTTACATGAAATAATAGTTGGTGGTGTGTGTTATCACCCCCGAGGGTTTTTATGCTTGCAATCCTTAGAGACATCTAAGGATCAAGGTTTTTTTTACCTCGTACAGATCCTGGTGTACTGTCTTTTATCCTGGTTAATCCTTGGTTGCGACTAGCATTTTGATCTCATTTTGTTAACTTTAAACTATATTTAGTTTAAACAATTTAGCATAAACTCAAATCCTTAGCACCATACCTCAAACTAATTTTATCACTTAATTTTACTTTTAATTTTTTATCAAAACAATAAGGTTAACCAATAACTTTATATTTTCAGTAATGATCAAGATTGCCCTCTAGAGTAAGTAAGGGATTGGCATCTCTATTGGTATTGTAACCAATTTAGCGTGTGTCAATAACGAATAAAGATGTCTCATCACATGCCATTTTTTCGGGTGACAAACACTTTAGTGCATGGTCTGCTAATGCAGGAATTCATATTATGTCAGATGACAAAGAGTTTAGTGAAAATATAAACTCTTAGCGTTTATACTGTTGGGATCTTTATCATAATTGCGTTTTTATCCAACTACTAGCTTTTAGGTTATGTTATAAAGTATTTTAAATTAAATATTTATATTCTTTAAAAAACTGAGAATGCAAAAACTAGTTTCACATGTTTTATTAAGGTTTAGGTTTGGTATTTGCTCCAACTAATTGTATAGTTTAGGTTGGAGTAGGAGTTAAAGTAGTTAGAGAATGTAATAAGTCATGTTTGGTGTATCTTCCCATCTAAGTGTCTCAAACCTACAATTAACGAAATTATTTTCTACACAAGAATAATCAATACATCATGCTTATACATTTAGTTTTTAATTGTATTTAAAGTCTATATCAATTTTAATAATCGTAAGATTTTTAAATAAATAAAACATTATATTAAAAAAGACTAACATAATTAGAGAATAAAAAAAAACACTCTTCATCTATTCTCTTTACAGAATTCTTATAAATAACCTTTTTTTGGAAAATCTTTATATATTACTTGAAGAATCAAATTACAATAAAGTGACAGGTAAACGGTCAACAAACTGTTTCGCAATCCCAATTTGGATAACTTTAAATAAGATCTTTAGAGGATTCACGATAGGTTCCTCTAAAAAATATGTGAATGTAAATCTGTAAAATTTGAAGTTTGGTTGTGAGTGATTGTGAGTAGAGAAGAGAGAAAAAATTTAGAAAATCTGTATATTTAACAAAAAAAAATGGTGATTTGCTAAAATTCAAGGAATCGAAAAAGAGAGAAAAGATAATGATAAAGATATAAAAAGTATTATTTAATTATGATTGTGAGTGGAAGAGAGAGAAAAAGTAATAATAAAAATACAAATTATAAGGATGAAGATGGAGAAAATGCTGCGACTCCTATAGCAATTTTAAATTTTCTGTATTTTAGTTTTTGTACATTTAAAAGATATTTTTTTTTGAACGGCCAACAAACATAGAATTGCCCAGGGACTCCGTACGGGGTGACCCAATGGCAAAAGGCCACCGCCAGTTGGCCCAACCCAGCCGTACGGAGCCCTTAAGCACACAAACTCACCCGCCCGAAGGCCCACTGGTGGTAAAACCCGGTCGCTCTCGAGATCAAACCAGAAACAACAAGGTCCTAGTCTTCCTTCATAGAGCCCCCATGCCTCAGAACAATATTGCTGGAAGCAAGGATAAAACCTGGGTCACTTGTACATTTAAAAGATATGAACTAGAATTTGTAATTATGTGATTCTTAATTATTAATTACGTACATTGATGTGAGACTACTAAAATTTCCACTCTTCTAAATTAATGTTTAATATATTAAATGATATTTTGGATATTTTAAAAAAAAAAATAAGAGAAAATTAACACCAGTAACTATATTTGTTACTTTCAAGTAAACACCCTTCTAGTAACTTTCCTAAATCCATTACATGAAGCAAAATCGAGCTAATTTGCAACAAAACTCATCTTTGAACACTTAACCTCTTAAATGCACAGTACTGTGCAATTAAAGTGTCCCTGGCTTCAATTTGTTACTGAGATTATTGACTTTAACACCTAGGACCTTCAATTTTAGGATCTTTCTTCATATTAGCGTGAAATCAACTAGGAGCCTTATGAAAGAACTTGGGTGTTTAAAGAGTTCAAAAAAGGGTGAAAAACCATAAACTTTTGTAAATATATATTCATGATTAATGCCGTTAAAAATTATATATATTCATGATTAATGTAAAATATAAAATCATGTCTATGGAAGAAGACTACAACACCCTCAATTCATAGTTTGAGAATGAAATATGAAATTGGCACAAGCTCGAGGAAAAAAACAAACTAAGTTACCCTAGAAAAAATTAAAAGAACTACCAGTTGAAGGGCTAGTTATAAGTCCACACACTGCATGTTTATGCAAAGGCACCCTCACTCGGTTATTTCGGGGCGTCACCAAGGCTAGCAGGTCGGTTCTCCTGCCAGTCCTGCATGATACCCCCTCTCGCCATGCTTCGTCTTTCACTCATTCTGTCAGCCTAACCATTATGCTTTATATTGCATCCAGTCACACGACAAGGGCAACGAGCTTACAAGATTAAGCCCCCAATAATTAACAACAAAACCGATTGAAAACACCCCATAATTTCCTATAAAAAGTTCATCGCGATTCGATTTGATTGTTTTTTTCTTCCATAAAAAATAACCCTAAAAGGGAAAGTGAAAGTAAAATTAAAAGCTATAAAAACATATAAAAACTCCATCAAAAGGATCCTTGAAACATCCAAGTCCAACAAAGGCGCGAAACCACCAGCTATCATACAGACTTACCAGACATCTGGGCTCCTTCAAGGTGGTGCTGTACAATGTATGCCTTTTTTTCTGGACACCAAACAATTTCATAAGCCCCAAATTTCATGTATGATTTACCTACACTAATTTGGAAGAAAAAAATGAATAAATAAACTACTACCAAGAAAGATCTGGATATAAATAATGTTTTAAGAAAAATGATTAGAACATATTAGGATAAATGTATTCTCACAGCATACCTAGACTGCTACATTGGTTAAATCTATCAACAGAACATGACAGCAATTCCATGGATCTTCATGCTGGTTTTTGTTTGAGTTCCTTCCTAAGTTTTTGCAACTTAAGTCCTTGTTGCTAAAGTAAAATTAAAATTCAGAATTTAATAAAATGTTAAATGGAAGAATAAGATTGATGGCAATTCCTAATGACAGTAAACCATGTTTGTCAAGCTTCTAACCTTATGAAGTTTTGCCCAATGTTTCTCAGACCTTATTTGTTCTAAGCACCACTCCATTGCCATGTCATATTCAATAGTATTTGGCTGTGAAAAATGTGATGTGGATACAGCTTCATCCTGAAAACGAATACATCATGAGTCTGACACACATATATATAATATAGAGGGAGGGGAGAAAGAGAGAGAGAGCAAGGGGAGGGGGCGTTCCATATAGAACCAGGTTTAAGTAGAAAAATGTGAGAACCATATAAGCACATGTGCTAAATACTTTAACTATGAATCTATGATACATAAGAGAGTTATGTAGTCGCACAACAGTCTCCCTTTCTCTCCCACTAAGCGTGGTCAGCACTACGTACAGTTCTTGGGGTTCTCTACTTGTTGGTTCTATATTGAACGCGCTCCTATATTTAACATAATTTAAATACCTCACGCTGATTTTGAATTCTAGCCTTATCAACGGCAAGATGACCAAAAAAAGTCGGATTCTTTTTGGTTGATACTGGAGGACAAGGGGTGGCAACAAGAGGCCTGTGTAAAAAAATGAAGTGTGATGGAAAATGAAACTAAATAGTAGCAGAACAAGAAAAGAAGTGGAAATCTTGAACAGGCTGAAACCTATTACAATATCTACCTGTCATCTGATAACATCAAGCATTCTGCATCCAATTCTGCAAGAATCCTTTGTGCCGCTTCCTTTGTTTTAAGTAAAACGAGAGCTTGCTCTAGAAAGTAAAAGTTTAAATTTTTTATTCCCTGATACACAAAAAAGTAGATATAACAATAAATAAATATCTTCACTCCTGTTGTTCATGGGAACATACTGTAATGCGGGCTCGATACTGCAGTGCGCTGTAGAATCTTTGCATCACAATCTTCTTTATTAAAAGCATGCCAAATTATATCCTGAAATTAATGTCATATAAGTAAAACTAAAAATACCTATGATCAGAAATTTACACATGTAACAGACAAGTGATGTTGACGTTAGTTAGTTAAAAAAAACATATATTGTAATTATTCTACGAAATAAATAGTTTAATTACCTCAACATCTTCTGAAGTATAATCTGGCCTCAAATTGTGGAGTAGGATTGCTGTTCCTTGATTATATGCAGTATTCAGCCTATCCTCCCAAGGCTAGATGTAAATGAAATATCAAAATGGCATATTGAGAAAATCGATTACCAAGATCAAATTATCTTGGAAGAGGGATTGTTAAAACAGATGAAAAGACCTGAAGGATAAAAATAACTAAGAAGAAGAATACTTACAGCTAGCGTAAACCATGTACTTGATTCCTGAAAGAATTTCAGAAAACTTTTATGTTAGTAGCAACCTAAACAGGAATTCAAGAACATAAAGACAGATGTAGCATCTATGATGATAAAATGTATAATCAGTGAGAACAAAAACAGAGACATGTTCCATAGCATAACAGTGACTTCTCCATGTAATAACCAAAAAATGAATGTTAATTTGGATTCCAATAAAGCTCGTTACTGATGCTAAGAAACAGATATATAAGTATATAACATAATCTAATTATCAGTTTGGTTTGGCCGGTTTGGCAATCAGGCTATTTTTGTTTTTAACATAAGAACATGTAGTTGGTTGCATATAAAACTATAAATCTAATTGTTGATGGTAGAAAAGGATACAAAACCTAAAACTAAACATAAGTTATAAGTAAAAAACAATGTTGATAATTCTTAATATCAAAATATGATATAATCAAAATTGAAAATACACAATCAAAACTAAAAGTTCCAAGGGAATCTATAATGAAAAAAGCTTAATGAGAACAGGGCAGGGTATGAGTAAAAACAAAGTTTCTTTGATGATCTGGGTTTGAATTATTTGTGCTTAGAAAACATGCTAGGAATTATATTCTTAACGAACAAAATGAATCATAATTGGTTAAAAAAATACATGCTTGAGTCTAAAACCCGTATTTATTCTAAACACTTGGCATGCTCAGCCAACAGAAATGGACATCTATAAGTATTTAAGAAAAACATTATCCGGTTTAAAGCCAAACCGTACACACCACTGTGCTCTAGGCACATGCCCTATATAAACTCATAATGCATTTCCTGCTTGTTTCTAATATAAATAAAAGAGTTTTATAGCCTATTCTTGAAATAAACAACTCACACACTCTCTTCCCGAAGAAGATCAAGACCCCAAGCACTACATATAGATTTATTAGATTTGTTGCCAAAATATCAATATTAAAGTATTAAACCGAAAACTCCCAGTGGATGGCCAGTGTCCCAAAAAAACGAAAGAATCGTTTATATGTTTCATATGATCTCTCGTATAGGTAGACTAAAAAATCGAACAGGGTTCTTTTTATATTACTTTGTCATCAGAGTTATTCCAGAAAATCAACTTACAGGTTTTGGTTTTCGAGTGACAACAAATTCCTGGTACTTGTTTTTCTTGTCCTTATCAGTTGACAAAGCAGACACCTTCGATGACTTGTTCATAGAAATCTTGTTTTTCTTCTCATCAGATTGCTCCTCTTTAGCTTCCATATTATTAGTATTCCCAAGGGAATCCAAATTCCCGGATTTTGATTTTCCTTTGGATAATTCAGATTTTGCTACCAAATCTTTCCCGTTCATACTAACATCTATATTCTTATTAGTTGGTACCTTCGAACAACCATCATCACTTGTTCTTTTTGGTTTTTTCCCTTCCAAATCATCTGTCACTTTTCCTGATATCTTATCATTCTTCTGATTTATGGTCGTGCCAGAAGTTGTTTCAGAAGTTTTCAGATTAGTACCATCAGCAGAATGTGCTACCAAATCTTTCTCCTTTATATCAATATCTATCTTCTTATCAGCC
Organism: Deinandra increscens subsp. villosa; assembly: GCA_039602395.1. Taxonomy (NCBI): domain Eukaryota; kingdom Viridiplantae; phylum Streptophyta; class Magnoliopsida; order Asterales; family Asteraceae; genus Deinandra; species Deinandra increscens. Next base: position 19,407,393 of record JBCNJP010000003.1, read on the forward strand.
GGCACCTTGAAAGAACCATCATCCCTTGATCTTTTTAATTTTTTCCCTCCCAACTCATCCGTTACTTTTCCTGATATCGTACCATTCATTTGATTTTCCTTTGTGCCAGATGTTTCAGAAGTTTTCAGACCATTATTAGCCGGTACCTTAGAAAAACCATCATCACTCGTTCTTTTTGATTTTTTTCCTTCCAAATCATTTGTCACTTTTCCTGATATCTTACCATTCTTCTGATTTATGGTCGTGCCAGATGTTTCAGAAGTTTTCAGATTAGTACCATCGGCAGAATTTGCTACCAAATCTTTCTCCTTTATATCATTATCTATCTTCTTATCATCTGGCACCTTAAAAGAACCATCATCCCTTGATCTTTTTAATTTTTTCCCTCCCAACTGATCGGTTACTTTTCCTGATATCTTACCATTCATTTGATTTTCCTTTGTGCCAGATGTTTCAGAAGTTTTCAGACCATTAACAACAGCAGGTAACTTTTCTTCTTGCTTTGATTTACTGTCAACTGTCGATTTCTCAGAATCCTGGACAACTTTAGGTTGAACGGGTTTTTCCTGTGGTTGTTTTTTAACATCAGAATTGATTTTCTTTGAAGGTTGATCGTGTAATTTATTAGAACCTATAGGAGTCTTGTTTCTCTCATTTTCCACCTTTTCAACAGGAACTATACTCACTTTCATCTCGTCATTATCAGCCTTCGGTTTCATAGATGGCAAATCCTTCTTTTTCTCAGAACCACAAACTCCAGCTTCAACACCTTTATCGGATTTGATTTTCTTCACGGGCCGTTCATGTGATGTAGATTCTTCATTTCTCTCCATCAAATTGGGAATACCATTGTCTAGAGGGCCTCCTTTGGCATCCTCCTTCAGCATGTTAGGTGCGGTGTTAGTTAAAATCTTTTGTGCTTTACTAGAAATAATGGGGTCTGCGTCTTCTTCCTTTGTGTCACATGTATCAGAGATGGGGATGACTTTTTCACCCTCTTCTCTGTTAAATATGTATTCAACTGCAACAATATACAAAAAATAAACATAAAATATAAAATATAAAGAGAAAAAGAGATATAGACTTAGTTTAGAAAGTAAGAGAATAAGAAAGTATATACTTTCAAGCCCACCAACTTTATCATCCATCTTATCCATGATAGTACAACTTCCAACATCAAAAGTACGATAAAATATGAAATCAGCCGCTTTAAGTTCCTCATCTGATGGCTGGGAATTTCTGCTGTCCTTTGATATGCATACGACATTGCATGGACCAGCGATTGCTTCCTGGTCAGAATTAACCAAACATCAACAATTGACATAGAACATCAAGTAAATAGTAGACACAAAGTGGTAAATTTAACCAATAACCAACTGTTCAAAGCTTCATGGATTGTAAACAGCTCAAAATAATGAAATGACGTAATTTCTATGCAATCTACTAGAGCAAAATTACAATAAACCCTTTACAAGTTACAACTATAGAAGCTCGTTGATGAAGTGCACCACAAACTCCTCTCATCATGTCTTAGTCTTATCTAGCAAGGCTAGTGGCTATAATAACCCACACGACATCTAAATAATCAACTGTATAGTAACGTTCACAATTTCATATACGGTGTGATAATTGTCCCATTCCAACACCTCAACAAAGTTGTGAAATAGAGGGTTGTTGAACATGGATCCTCTCCCACAAGATAAGAAATTCACCAACTTAAATTCTACTGCACGTCTCCACCTGGATGCTAAACCTCAAAAGTCACAATCTAGTAACTTAAAACACCCTCAAGCTCAACCATTAGCCATCGCAAGAAAAACCCAAATAACTTCTGGGAATTTCAAGATGATTCTGATGCCAGTTGGAGTTGGAGGAAAATTCGTGATCAAAGGTCCGCCCTTCGGGGTAGATTCATCCATAAAATTGGCAATGGTGAGTCTACATCGGCCTGGTTTGATAATTGGCATGCTTCAGGCCCCCTCATCAAAGTCCGCTCCTGTAGAAACATCCTGAATGGGGGTTTCTCTATAGAAGCTACTGTTTCTGATCTGATTTGCAATGGGCCTTGGACCTGGCCTACAAGTTGGACTGTTAAAATCCCCTCCCTCCTTGGTGCTCCACCGCCTATTCTTGCCCCCCTTGTTTAAAGATTCTGTTATGTGGAAAAGAAATTATTCCACCCTCTCTGAGTTCAAAGTTGGTCTCACTTGGGCCGATTTTCATGAACAATCAGTGAATGTTCCCTATGCTAAAACTGTGTGGTTCAGCCGGTACATCCCCCTGCATGCTTTCATCCTCTGGCTCGCAATTAAAGGAAGATTAGAAACACATGATATCATCCACAGATGGAACCCTACGGCTGATCTCAAATGTATTTTTTGTAGTTTAGTCCCTGATAGCCATTCCCACCTCTTCTTTGAGTGCACTTTCAAAGTTTCACTTATAAAGTGTGGTCTCAGTTTGTTCCTTTGACCAAGTTGGGGTCCCCTCCCAACAGTTGGATTCCCCTCATTGTATTTATTCAAAACCAACCCTGTCTTAATTCTATTTGGAGTATGATAAATCGCTTGGTTCTTGCGGGTGTGACATACTACATATGGCAGGAACAGAACTGGCGTATACATCAGCAAAAAGAAAGATCTTTCACTAATTTATGCAAGGTTACTAAAGATTCTGTCCGGTTGAGACTCATGGGGATGACCACAAAAATAACCCATATTTCAGCTACTGTTGCTACCATTTGGGACCTAAATGGCAATTCTTGGCTTACTAACTCCACCCCTAACAATCTCCATCATGACTAACCTCCTTTGCCATCTCACCACCCTTCTGGTTTTTTTCACCTCCTTAAGCTGCGCCTGATAGAGTTCGGTTGCTGGTGAGATGCTTTAGAGTCTAAAATGCAAATGAAAATCCTTAAATTCCTTCATTACCTCCCTGACAATAATTATTTTTGGTGCATGGGTTACGGGTTGGGTGTTTGGGCCAGGTGTATGTTCAAGTGTGTGAAACCTTGGGGCATTTGGTGGGATGGGATGGGTCTTATCTTATTCATTTTGCTTCGAAGTGTTGATCTTGATCATTACCGGGTTGTGCATAATAGGATAGAATGATTGGAAGCAGATCTATTTACAGGTTGACCATGATTTGCAGACTAAAGCTATGAGCATAAAGAGCCTAAATACTCACAGACCCAATGTGACTTTATTTGGGGAGTTATATAGGTTGAAGATGTTGACTAAAGATTGCTTGGATCATGTGCACTATTGGATTAAATTAGGCATTCAAATTAGGCCCAAGTCAAAACCCACGTTTTGGGCTTGTTTGAATTCCATTCAATGTGCCTGCTTTGGGCTTTACTTATTAAGTTCCAGAATTATTGGAGTGGGCCCAATATGGTTTCTTGCTATATTTGGGATTGTGTCACGTGGGACGGCTACCACAACTACTACCCACAAAAAGTTTTTTGGCTGATTGGCAAGTGTACGTTTTTTGGTTGATGTGGTGGGTTCTCAAATTCCATCGTTTTATGGAACACCTTGATGAAGAACCGGTTGCATCAATGGTACATCATATGTTGTGATAGGGGTTGTAGTGTCCTTTATGTTTTATATGTTTGTATGTTAGGTAGTATTGCTAGTATTAATAGTAGTATTCTCTTGTCCCCTTTTTTGTATAGTTGGGGAAAAGACCTTGGTCACAAGGACCGGGTGTTTTGGGTTAATGGGTTCCCAAAAAACGTCTGAGAACCAAAAGGGGTTATGCCCTCTCGTGATGTAATTTTCTCATTTTTATTATATTTTCTGAGCTCTGCCCTTTATCCAAAAAAAAAAAATGAAGAATGTCTAAGCCATCACAAGAAAAACCCAAATGAGGAATGTCTACACCAACAGCCAACCATAAATGGTTAAACCCAAAACCTAAATTATCAAAGGCACAAGGACCGGGTTGTAGTGTCCTTTATGTTTTATATGTTTGTATGTTAGGTAGTATTGCTAGTATTAATAGTAGTATTCTCTTGTCCCTTTTTTTGTATAGTTGGGGAAAAGACCTTGGTCACAAGGACCGGGTGTTTTGGGTTAATGGGTTCCCAAAAAACGTCTGAGAACCAAAAGGGGTTATGCCCTCTCGTGATGTAATTTTCTCATTTTTATTATATTTTCTGAGCTCTGCCCTTTATCCAAAAAAAAAATGAAGAATGTCTAAGCCATCACAAGAAAAACCCAAATGAGGAATGTCTACACCAACAGCCAACCATAAATGGTTAAACCCAAAACCTAAATTATCAAAGGCACAAGGCATACTCAAGGCGCAAAGAGTAAGCCCTAGGCCTACTAGGTGCAAAGGCGCTTAAATAGCCAGAGCTTTTTTAAGTTACACGCACAATATGAAGTTACTATTTTTAGGGGTTTTATACTTGTTTCTAAGCTAGATATTTATATAATAGAGAATTACAATAAGGAATAAAAAGAAAATTCACAAAAATAAAGTCTAATAATAAAAATTTCAAAAATAATATGAAAATAAAGCTATAGAAAACAAAGGTACTACGAAAAATTCCCATTCTATAACCCCGAAAATAATATAAAGTAAACCTAATGTGGGAAAGATATGTTTTTCTAATCATTCTAGTTGTAAAAAAAAAGAGCTCTAGAAAGCAATACATAGACACTGAGAGGGAAACATGCTACAGAAAGAAAAGATGACGCAGTATGCAAAAGGGGTTAAGTAACAGAAAACAAAAGCCACTGCAACACATCACCATTCCTCTCTCCACTTATATTCAAATCTTGATATCTCCTTTTTCTGTCCTCTCTTCTCTCTTTTTTAGATCATGGGTGACAATGGAATCCGGAATTTAAGGTTTTTGCCGGAATTTAGCGGGAATATGGTCAGAATGCAATTGGACTGCCACGGGGCGCTTTTCTTGCGATGTGCCCCGTCTGAGTGCCTAGTGCACCTTTGACAACATTGCACAAAACGCAAAGGTCCTCATTTATGTATCACAAGGTCGATCTTCTAAAGAGACTTCAATCAAGTTAGCGCTTTTTCTACCTCATTATAAAGCCCTTTATGAACCATGTCGCATTAACATTGCTCAACCCATATTCCAACACATCGTGCCTAACAATACATGGATTGACATAATGCATATAGCTAGAGAAGAATCTGGTTTCACACACCCGATGGTCATGTAATGGTTATATTGCTTTTGTGTGTGAGGGTTACAATTCCAACAGCTGTTTATATTGCGTTTGTGTGTGAGGGTTTGTGTCTTATATTGCATTTGTGTGTGAGGGTTCCGTTTCCAACAGTTGTTTGTGCAGATCATCACGGCAAAACAATAGTTTCTCGCACAACCCAACAATAACCCTTCATCAACAGCAAATTGATGTTGTTTTATTGACGCTTGTTGTTGTTTTCTACGCTTAAAAGGGTTCTTACGCGAGAATTTTACATAGGAATTTTAGTGTTTGACACCCATGATACCCGGCCATAATAAGTGGTATTAGAGCTGAGGCTTGTCTCAAGCTTGAGTGTTTTTAGGAGATCATGGCAAAAGACGGGAAGGCTAGAACTGACAAGTTAGACGAGCACAAGTTCAAGTAGTGAAGAAGCAAATAAAGGATTACTTGTATTAGAGGGATCTTTCTTTGCCTTTATCGAGTGAACGAAAAAAGGAACAAGAGACTTGGATTGGAATTTAATGGGTCGACATGCCTTCGTTAGCAAGGAGCGTTGGCTACAACATAGTTAACATAAAAACCATGCCTGGATTTTTGAAGGTTTTATCTAACATGTACGAAAAGACCACGTCCGGATTGTTTTATCTAACATGTTCGAAAAGCGTTCTACATCAAATAAGGTGATTTGATTTCTAATTCGGCAGCTAGTCAACACCAGAATGAGAGAAGTTGCCTTTGTTGCGGTTCACATTAACAAGTTTAATTCAATCATAACTCTAGGTTTAGTTGACATTAAAGCTGATGGCAAGAATCAAGCAAATTTGATTTTATCTTCTTCGTCTTAGAGTTGGTTTGGAACGGCGACAACAACAGCAGTTAGTAGTTCATCAACAGGAACTACTAAGATTGTCCAAAAGAAGACACGTGACGGAGTTTAGGTGATTCTTTAAAGTCATTGTTAGGTACAGAAAGCAGAGGAAGAAGGTTTAAACGAGGTAACAATCGGGGCAGAAAGAGGAGCGAGTCATGGCATATGAAAGACATCACTTGTTGAAACTTGCCAGCAAGTTGAGCACTTCAAAACGTCTAACTCCACTACGTGACGAAGAAGTCTCTAAGCATGGAAATGTTGAAGTTCTCCATGTACACATACAAATGAAAATGAAATGTATAGAGAGCAAAACAAAGGTGTAAATAGATGTTAGATCCTAGATATCTATATCCTAAACACATTAATTTGCTTTCCCATAAAACTAGAGTCAATTACAAAAATATCTTGTTGGCGGTGTCTTTTTGTTCTACTTACCCTAATAGATAAATCATTTTTGTTCTACTTACCCTAATAGATAAATCATTTACATTTTTACTATTTAGTATATAAAGTAGAAAAATATTTAAAATCATAGTCTTACGCTAGGAAGATAATCAATACTTTTTCTTTTAATATTCATGTGATCAACAAAATTACATTCAATAGCTGATAGGTATTTGATTTCTGTTTTAGCAACTGTAATCGAATTCTGTATTGATTGATGATGATTGACGATGATGATGAATAGAGTGAAACTAGATTGATACCAAATAAGGAAATTACAAAGGAAAATAACCAGGGAGAATCCCTCTCACTTTCTAGAAGAAAGGAGCCTAACAACTCTAACAAACTTATTCCCCCTTACCCATGAGGCCCCCCTACACCCCTTATTTATAACAACTTGATAATGACTCATTAGCCACTTTTCCTAATGACCCTTTTCTTATCCTTAATTGTCAAATTCCCCCTCGAGCTATGATCGTTTCCTATCAATGTCGCCTCCTTAAAATACGTCTTGTCCTCAAGACGTGCGTACGGGAACCGGGACTGAATCCAACGAGCGGCTTCCCAGGTTGCCCCTTCGGATGAGCAGTCGCTCCAAAGGATGAGCCATTGGCGAACCGGTTCGTTGCACATAAAACCCATCGAGTAGCTATAATTTCGACCGGATAAGCCGAGGGAACATCCGCGCCGGCAGGAGGTAAGCCCCGAAGACGAACCAAAACGCCGTTATCCATGAATTCCATCCAATAATGTTTCCAATCATGTACCACTTCACCCAACGACGAGAGCCACGGCATTCCCAAAATAAAATCCCGAGCAAGGTCATCACACACCAAGGCATCCAAGGTAAAATCATGATCGTCAAGACGAATTTCCAACGATAAACATTGGTGGCGAATTGTGACCTCGTCCCCATTACCCACCGTAATTTGCAACTCCGGAATCGGAGACAAGGGAAGGCCCAAAGTGTTGACCCATTGCTTGGAAATGATGTTATGTGTCGATCCACTATCAACCAAAAAGTGAAGGACCTTACCCAAACGAATGCCCCCGATTTCCATGGTGGCGACACCTCCGGAGACGTCCAATGGGCCCTTGGACTCGAACAAGGTAAGATCACCTGATGGAGGAAGTAAGTGCTCACCCGAGTCGACCTCATCCTCACCAAGTAGCAAGACACGAAGGGTACCCTCGGGACACTTGTGAGCCGGCCCATACAATTGACCACAACGAAAACAAAGCCCCTTTTTCTTTCGATCCTCGTACTCGGTTCGAGATAATGTGCGGGTTCCTCGATCACGGTTCACAACCAGTCCGGAAGCAGAGACGTTGGCAGCTAATGAGGTAGCTGGCCCAGTTGGCCCAAAACGTAAGGGCCCACCAGATGTCGTCTTATCGTTTTGTGGGGAGGAGGAAGAGCCCAACAGATGAGAGTGGCCCAACAGAGCTGGGTGGCCCGAACCGGAATAACTTAGCGGCTAACAACGAGGAATAAGCAGAAGACGGCGATGAGTACCTGAATCTCGAAGCCGAGCCACCGGCGCTGTCAGGATGAAGAAGCTGTACCACATCCCTCGCCAAGTTCATGGCGTCAATTCGGGTCACCGGTCGGTGCAAACGAACCCAACGACGGACGTCGTCATTCAGGCCGGCGACGAAATACCCAATCGCCTGCGATTCCTCCAATTTGGGCACCAGAGAAAGCAGATACTCGAAATCATCAATATAATCGAGAATTGACTCACCTTACTTCAGAGTAGAGAGTTGTTCGTATGGGTTCTGGATTTCCAGGCCGCTGAATCGACGAAGCATCTCGGCTTGGAAGTCCGACCAAGTCAAGGACGGGCGGGAGGAGGTGACGATAGTGAACCAGTGTTGCGCGACCTCCAACATACTCAATTCAGCAAGTCGGAGACGAAGTTCCGGTGGAGTTTTGTTCACATCGAAGTATAAATTGGCCTTGTGGATCCAACCCTGAGGATCGAAACCTGAGAATTCAGGCAGCTTCACCTTCTTCACGGCCCAAGGGACCTCCAACGACGCAGAACCCGAACCAGAACCGGACCCGGAGCCGGAAGAGACCACAATCGGTCGTTTCTCTTGGGCTTTCAGCAGGTCCGCCATCATCGAGCGAAGGTCAGTCATGCCAGCATCCACAGAGGATTTCAGCGATGCCATCTCACCAATCAATTGTTGCTGTTGGCCTTCAACGATATCTAAACGAGAGGTATTGTTAACCATGGTGAAACAGAGAAAAGGAGCAGAGATGGAGGCTGGGATTGAACAAAACAGGAGCAAGGACGAAGGACAAACGATGGAAGGTGCTGGAAAAGGCAGGTCGGACCAATGATAGGTATTTGATTTCTGTTTTAGCAACTGTAATCGAATTCTGTATTGATTGATGAAGATTGACGATGATGATGAATAGAGTGAAACTAGATTGATACCAAATAAGGAAATTACAAAGGAAAATAACCAGGGAGAATCCCTCTCTCACTTTCTAGAAGAAAGGAGCCTAACAACTCTAACAAACTTATTCCCCCTTACCCATGAGGCCCCCCTACACCCCTTATTTATAACAACTTGATAATGACTCATTAGCCACTTTTCCTAATGACCCTTTTCTTATCCTTAATTGTCAAACTCCCCCTCGAGCTATGATCGTTTCCTATCAATAGCCTTCCCTAGCATTTGAAGAACAAAATTACTTAAATCATTAAAGAGCATAGTTTTATACATCACAAAGAGTAATATAGTATGTAGGCTTAGAAAGCTTGTAAATAATTTTCCGCGCACTAACTTCACTTGTATTTCAATGTTTCACGTGAATATGTTTTTATTTTGACCGGCGTTTAGAACTATCCACAATACCCGAGTGGGCCTTCTTGAGACGGGATTGCAACCGTCCATACTGGATTTGACACTCCAGTGTGACTCCCAAGAACACCATCAAAGAGGAAACTCACCGCTTGGGAAAACCCCTTTAAGTCAGGTTTTGAACGTGAAACCTTAAGGATCTCAAGCCCCCAACCATCATCCCCGCGCCAGCTCCTATAAGGGGAACTGGCATTCGCATGAATATGTGACTTCCAAAATAGTTATCCATTATCAACCTCAGATCAAACGCGAATACAAAACACAATTAAACAAAAATAAAGCATTTACCAAATCTTAATTTGTCATTTAGGTTTTGCAACCAAGTTTTGATGATAACTAGTCGTTCACTAACTATGATACTTTCAAACTAACACCGATCCATAAATGTGTTGGAATATCTTATTAGGGTGATTAGTATGAGCCACGGGCCCATTAGGTATCTAGGATTTAGAGTTCGTTCTCTATATATTGTCACCTAGTCATTTAATAATATCATTCAGTTATTTCATTATCTTACATGATATCAGGGCCATCTTAGGCTTTTTATCACCTCCGTAGCGCCATACACACGAACACAAACCCCAGCCGACACCACCGAGTTCAAACCCTAGACAGCCATATGTCCCAACTTTGTCTTCCTATTTAGTTTTCTCTTCTGTCTTTATAGTTTCTAGTTCAAATAAAGATTCGTTTTGGTTCAAGATTTTGTTCACTATTTAAAAATGAGGGTTGTTTTTTTCCATTCAGCCATCCAAGGGGCGCAGTCTCTTATGAACGTTTGATCTTTATCCCAAGCTTACTTTCAACAAAATCATTCAAGAAAGCATCACGGTGACTCCTATAGCCTTGAGAGCTTCAATTGGTGCAGGATCATAGGTTTGTTCGGAAAGTCACAAGTGGCTTTCGTAAAGCCAACAAGTGGCCTTGAGAGCTTCAATCGAGTTCTAGATCCTCCAACAAGAACTAGTGCTTTGCCTTCGGATCTACGCTCCGCAGCACAATCCACCACCACGCCGCCCTCCGAACTACAGTCGTCTCCCGTTGTACAGCATCCTGGACTAAGCTCCGCAGCGTGGTCCACCTCCGCACTAACTTCAAGACTGTGGTCCTTCGCGGCACCGCATCCACGACTACGTTCCCCCACACCGCACCGCCTCCAAGACTATAGTCTGATACCATGATGTTACTCTGCAGCCACGCCATCTTCCGAACTACGGTTTGTCATCACGCCATTACCCAACAGTAGCGTCGCCACATTACAGCCTCTGACATGATTATAGGTTCACTCACATTGAAGAATATAATTTAGCACATTCAAGCACACTATGGATTAGTTGATAAAAGATTAGGATTTGGAGGAGTCGTGGACCGAAATTGAAGCTAGTTTTTTTTTAGTTGTATCATTATCTTTATGTTTTTATTGTTTCTCAGTCTTTGGCATCCGATTTTCTCCCGCTCTGACTACGGGGGAGTATGGAAATATGTTATTAGGCTTATTAGTATGAGCCCACGGACCCTTAGGCATCTAGGGTTTAAAGTCCGTTCTCTATATGTTATATACTATAGCCTAGTCATTCAATAATATCATTCAGTGATTCCATTATCTTACAAAATGATCATAGGCATCATGAGGAAGTTGTATGCTTTTAAACTCGCACAAAATAATAAAGTAAAGATTCCTAAGAAAAATTGAAAAATAGAGGTCATTAAGGGTAGAAGAGGCAGCAGTCCCCTGGTGTTTGTAAGAACACCGCCACAACCCCCAAGGGTTTGACGTAAGGGTTCCAATTAAGGATTCGTGTAATAGTTGTTGAAGCCGCTAGTTATGTGGATAATTAAGTGTGTGGGTTAGCTGTGGTGAACTAGATACCCCCTCCCTTGTGGGTAGTTTAGGGCGCTTATGGGTTCAAGTGATGTGGCATTTTATGATTGGATGGTGGTAAGGGTTCATGGGGTTCAACTAGGAAAACCCCCTCCACCCTAAGGTCTTCTAATTGGTCTCCAGTAGCTTAAACCTTGCATATGTTACAACGAAAAGAACTTGAAGAACACGTATAATGAAAGATAAAATGTTCGGAATTTTAGTTACCAAAGGATTGATATCGGCCAGACCAGGACCTTCACCGGATGCAAAAAGAATTTCATTCTCTAGAATCTCAGTCTCTCCAAGCCACTGGGAAATCTCTCCAGGAAGAAAAAACCAATGAACTTTAACTTTCTTGAGCTTGCCCGAACGCTCCCAAATTTTTGTTAACTTGCCAATGTAAGGGTATTGTAAACCATCCTTGTACATATACACACAATCATATAGCTTGTATTTTACTCCATCATATATGAAAGATTCATAAAACTGGACCTCTTTATTCTTGCCACCAACACCTCTCTTCTTAAGCCACTTAAACTCGAGGCTAGCATCTTCGTTAACTTTTTCCATATCAAATATGCAAACCTCCACAACTTTGATAGTAGATGCAAGAACGCTCAACCTGAAATAATTGAGCAAACATCAAAAATCTACATTTGGCCATTTTGATGTTTCTCTTCAACCATTTGTGGTTCCATTAACGTTGAGAAACCTTGAACCTAACCTCATGTGTTGTCTGAAAAATAAATTCAAACCTAAACCTATAAGTAATTAACGATTATTTAATAGGATGTTTAAATCGGCTATAAAAGAGTAACAATTTAGTATAGGCTTCAAAAATTCAACGTTTGAGAAAATAAGTTTGTAATAAAACCATACATAAAAACTTGAGATTTTGTTATTTACTTTTTAAAAATACATAGACTTCAAAATTTCAAAGCTAACATGTAGCAAAAAAATGCCATTAGAATACATGACAATCTTCACCGATAAAGAATGTGGCAACCAACATGCAAGCTTATAGAGACTTGACGTATTAGATTTGACCATGGACTTCGGATCAAAAGGTTCAATCTTCATGAAGTGAATAGAAGAATCTTGATGAAAGTGAATAGAAGAATCCACATATTAAATGATTTCCATCATCATATGGATAAAGAATGGCACTAGCATGCTAATAACCCAAAAGCTTGCAGAGACTTGGTTTAGAAACGCATGAACCACGATTTTATTACTTTTCAAATTCACCACTCGAATAAAAAGGCAACATGTAGCAAAAATACATCCCATTACAATAATATGACGACCGTCATTAACATATAATGTGGCAAACAACATGCACACTTGGATAGCCTTTGGATCAAACTTATTCATCTTCATAAAATAGAAATCCACATGATAATGATTGCCATCATCGTATAGATATAAGAATGACACCATACCTCGCACTTATAATATATCAAAAGCATGGTCACGACCCAAAAGGCGAACAATACTTGCCACATTTATAAAAAAGAGAAATCACCAAAATTACATGTTAGACCAAGTACATTGACTTTAGTCCACTCCAAACTTAACATATCCAAAAGCAAACAATTATACATTAACACCTCACCCAAGCTATAAAGGCTAAATTTTGGCCTTCATGTAACAAAAGGAACATAGCTCCACAAACCAACCAATCAAAACAAGTAGTGTATGTGTGTGGCAACCAAAATTTAGTCGTGTTCTTCCCAAACGGCTAAAGCTCAGCCTTCTTCACAAACCAACCAATCAAAACAAGCCATGTATACTATGCGGCTAAAATCTAGCATCCATCTTCACAGGCGACTAAAATTCACAAAATCAATTAGTTTTTTTTATATATTTTATTTTTTTTATCCAAATGAGTTTAGCAAAGCGGTTGGTGTTTTGTTGGTGGTATAACAAAGTTTTTTATTTGAAGTGTTTTAATCGTTACACATTTTTTTCATTTCCGTCTTCTTTACATAGTGTAAAATAGTGTATATAAATATAGATATATATATAGTCCATTAATGTTACGCCCACTAGCCCAATATCTAGATCCGTCTTGTATCCAGATGATTCTTGTACCTTGTATATATAGGAGTTTACCTTAATTGTAATTGTTCATCAGATTTTACATAATGAGTTTCATGGTATCAAAGCTTAAGGTAAAAGCCCCTGGTACACCCCTACACTCCTGTCATGTTCCATTTCTGTCTCCAACACACGGCTTGCATTTGATTCGCTTCTGCCAGTTTACAAGATCTTTTTTCGGCATCAATTTCGAGTACACCGCCACTACTAGAACCCACGCCGGCCTCTGACTAGAGCTCCACGTGAAAGCCACCGCCGAACAGCCATCACATGCGCCTCCACGCGCCACCTTTCTTATGCCTCTGTCTCCCACGCGTCGGCGCGTGAGAGAGTGTGTTGTCGTCCCCGGCCACTAGACTTCCTTCTGCTCAGTCGAGACTGATTTCCGACCCCTGCTGTGAGATCAATTTCTGTTTTACCAACACTTTGGTTTCACATCGGCTCTAGCTCAGGTATTGTTTCAGTTTTCTGGTACTGTTTTAGCTTTCTAGCTTCTGATTATACTGCATCAGTCTTTCTGCTATTTGTTTATTTATTCAAAATAGGGGATGAAAAACATAAAGAGGTTCAGGAACACACCATTGCCTCGGGTATAATCAACTATACCTCCATTCTTCGTATACCTATGAAGCTTAGTTCCAACAATTGGAACTCTTGGAGTCTCTTTGTCCAAAAACATAAAGAGGTTCATGAACACACCATTGCCTCGGGTATAATCAACTATACCTCCATTCTTCGTATACCTATGAAGCTTAGTTCCAACAATTGGAACTCTTGGAGTCTCTTTGTCCAATAGGGCCTTACGAGTTTGGACAAAGATAGCCATCTGACTGATAACCCTCCTAATCCCATGACTCTAGAATGGCTAGTTGATAATAGTGGTATTCAAATGGCACTATGGAATGCTATGGAGCCACAAACTCTTGCTATCGCGCAAAACTTCTCTACTGTAAAATCAATGTGGGACCATTTGTCTTCATCCTTCTCAGCAAAGGAATCATTGTCTCGTGCCTACTAGGTGGTCGAGGCATACACGAAGATTGAGCAAGGTGATTCGTCATTCACGGATTACTTTACTCGGTTCTCAAAGCTTAAGGATTGACTACATACTCTGTTCCCACCTACCACTGATTGGAAAGTTCAGAAAGAGCATAACACTAAGATGGATGTAATGGTGTTTATTGTCGGTATATCTCCCAAATACTCTAACACTTAACACATGTTGTTGAGCCAGCCATCACTTCTGTAGCATCCACATACCATCAACTTTGAGAGACGTACGCTTCAGACACAATTCCCCAATCCACCGACACGTCGGCCATGCTAACCACAACTAAAGGCACGGGCTGTGGATCTAATGATGCTCAAAAAAAGGGTATTGGACGTGAAAATAGTATTACTTGTCACTATTGTAAGCAGGAATGGCACATGAAGTACAACTGCCCAAACCATCCCCCTGGAACTCAGCCACCTACCCGCCCTCGGGCTAGAATGGCCATTACTAATGAGTCCACTGACCAGGTTGCCCCTTCTTACACGCTCAATCGGGAGGAGTATACTCGGTTCCACCAGCTACCATCGTCCCACATAGCAGTTCCTCTTCACATGCTCACTCTGCCCATTCAGGTACATTTCATAGTCTTGATTCATCTTGGGTTATTGATTCCGGAGCTACTCATCACATGACTGGGAACGAAGTATCATCTCTAGCCTCCATGATCTCTCACCCACTCGTTAGCATTGCAGATGGATCTTCATGTCCAGTTCATGGCATTGGATCCATTCGTAATTCGACAAACCTTAATCTTTCCTCCGTTTTGCTTGTTCCTAAATTCCTGATAACCTTTGTTCTGTAAGCTAAATCACTAAACAAAACAATTATTCTCTAACGTTTTACCCATCTTACTGTGTATTTCAGGAGCTAGGGACGAACCGACTGATTGGCACCAGTTTTGAATCAAGAGGCCTCTACCGTCTATCCTTACCAGCACACTCTAAAGCAAACATATGTGATTCCACTACCAGGAGACTCATTGCAGGCTAGGTCATCACTCTGTAGCGGTTTTGAGGCAAATGAGACCGGATTTTTCTATTTCTTCTGATTTTCATTGTAAGTTATGTCAACTTGGTAAACATACGAGAGGTCCTTATCACCAAAAAGTGTCTAGTCAAGTCAGTACCTTGTTTGAACTTTTGCAATCTGATGTATAGGGTCCTTACCCTGCAAATTCTACTTTGGGTTTCCAGTATTTTATTACGTTTCTTCATGACTATTCCCGTGCCACTTAGGTTTACATGATGAAATCTCGTAGTGAGATTAATTCTATTTTCCGTGAGTTACATTCATATGTGAGTTACATACATATGTGCAAAACCAATATAATACATCTATCAAAACTCTACGCACTAATAATGCAAAAGAGTATGTATCCATTGAATTTTCTACATATTTGAAACTACATGGCATCGTTCATGAATCTTCTTGCGTGTATACACCTCAACAAAACGGCATTGCTGAACGCAAGAACCGTCATTTGTTGGATGTTGCTCGTACTCTCATGTTTTACTATCATGTCCCTCACCGTTTTTGGGGTGATGTTATTCCCGTTGCCTTTATGATTAACTGTATGCCTTCATCCGTTCTGTTTTCTATCTCATTTCCTAAAGGCACTCCCTTTCCCCTTGCACCCAAAATCTCGGGTGTTGCATATGTTCATGATCATCATCCGGGTACCACTAAACTTGAGCCTCGTGTTATCCGATGTATCTTTCTTGGTTATTCTCGTGTTCAAAAAGGTTATTGATGTTACAGCCCTTATCTTCATCGATATTTTACGAGTGTTGATGTTACTTTTCATGAGTCATGTCCCTACGTTTCTGACCATCCTACCCCAGCCTCTGATTTGTTTCCCGACCCTGAACCTGATTTTGAATCTCGCATTATTCCCGATATCCCTCTTCCTTCGGTTTCGTCTACATCCTCATCCTCGATCTCAGATTCCTCCAAAACTCATGGTGCTATAACTGGCCTCCCAAAAGTGACACCTCCGGTGGTTTTCACGTATGCTAGACGAAATAAGGATAAGATGGCACAACCTCTTGATACACAATCAGACCATGATGCAGGTCCATCCTTAGTGTCCTCATCTGTAATTGGACCTAATGTCTCTTTACCACCCACTACCCATAGTACTCATGATCTACCACCACCTGATATGCACACTTATGATCCACGAGGTGCACCGTATCCCGATATACCCATAACTTTCCGCAAAGAGACTAGACAACGCTCCACCCATTATTCAACATCATGTTTCCTATGCCCATCTCTCCACGGAATCTCATGCCTACACCACTACTATTGATTCCTACCTGATTCCCAAGGATGTGATGATAGCTCTTTATCATCCCAGATGGCGAAAAACTATGAAATCTTGAGCCGCTTCTTCATGGTAAGCGTATTATTGGTTGTCGTTGGGTGTTCACTGTTAAGCTCAATCCCCATGGCTCCCTACATCGCTTGAAGGCCCGGTTGGTTGCTAAGGGTTATTCTCAGGCTTATGGCATTGATCATGACGAAACTTTCTCTCCGTTGCCAAAATGCCCTATGTTCGTATTTGTATCTCTTTGGCTGCTATCAATCATTGGCCGCTCCATCAGCTTGATATGAGAAACGCCTTTCTCCGTGGTGTTCTTGAGGAGGAGGTTTATATGCAGCAGCCACTCGAATTTGTGATTGAGGAGGAGGCCTCGAAAGTATGTAGGTTACGACGATCATTATATATGATCTTAAGGAGTCTCCTAGAGCATGGTATGGTATTGGCACATTCCCTGATGTTATGGAAGAATTTGGAATGGTTCATAGTGCATATGATCACTATGTATTCTTTAGACACCGTCAGGGCCGAAGGATTATTTTTGTTGTGTATGTAGATGATATCATAATCACATCGGATGACCAGACCGGCATTTCTGAGCTCAAACAGCATTTCTGAGCTCAAACAGTTCCTTCAATCTCAGCTCCAGATCAGCGATTTAGGTCGACTCCGATACTTCCTTGGCATCGAGGTATCCCATTCTCCACAAGGAATACTTCTATCTCAAAGAAAGTATGTCCTTGATATGTTATATGAGTGTGGTTTACTGGGCTGCAAGCCAGTTGATAGCCCAATGCTTCCTACGGGGAAGCTTCTTCCAAAGGATGGGAGCCCGATCAAAGATCCAGAACGGTACAAACAATTGGTGGGGAAACTAAATTACTTAACTGCCACCCGTCCAGATATCTCATTCGTAGTTAGTGTCTACTTAATTGTCACCCGTCCAGATATCTCATTCGTAGTTAGTGTCTACTTAATTGTCACCCGTCCAGATATCTCATTCGTAGTTAGTGTCGTGAGTCAATTTATGGCCACACCATATACTGGACATTGGGATGATGCCCTTCGTGTTTTAAGGTATCTCAAGAAGCTGCAAGCCAGTTGATAGCCCAATGCTTCCTACGGGGAAGCTTCTTCCAAAGGATGGGAGCCCGATCAAAGATCCAGAACGGTACAAACAATTGGTGGGGAAACTAAATTACTTAACTGCCACCCGTCCAGATATCTCATTCGTAGTTAGTGTCTACTTAATTGTCACCCGTCCAGATATCTCATTCGTAGTTAGTGTCGTGAGTCAATTTATGGCCACACCATATACTGGACATTGGGATGATGCCCTTCGTGTTTTAAGGTATCTCAAGAACACACCAGGTCTTGGAATCCTGTATTCTGATCAGGATCACCCTCGTGTGGTGCTTTTGCAGAGAAGGGGGCGGACGGATATCAAGATTTTCTTATGCATATTGGGCGCGATGTCCTATCTCAAGACGATCTACTACTGGCTATTGTGTTTTTGTTGGTGGAAACCTTGTGTCCTGGAAGAGTAAAAAAAACACACAGTGTCTCGATCGAGCGCCGAATCAGAGTATAAAGCCATGGCGGATATCACCTCGGAGATGATATGGGTTCGTCGTCTGCTTAGAGAACTTAGGGTTGTTTCTGATGATCTAATGCGGCTATATTGTGATAATCAATTAGCCATACATATAGCCAAGAATCAAGTTTTCCATGAAATGACGAAGAATATTGAAGTTGATTGTCATTTAATCAGAGATCAAGTAGTAGGGACTAAGTTGATCCTCCATCAATTCAACCGATACATGTTAAGACTGAGTTTCAACTTGCAGACATTCTTACCAAACCTCTTCGAAAGACTCAGATTGATTTTATTTGTAACAAGTTAGGCATGATTAACATCTATGCTCCAACTTAAGGAGTGTTAAATAGTGTATATAAATATAGATATATACATAGTCCATTAGTGTTAGGCCCACTAGCCCAATATATAGATTTTTCTTGTATCTAGATGATTCTTGTACCTTGTATATATAGGGGTTTACCTTAATTGTAAGTAATCATCAGATAATCAGTTTCACATAGCGTTACAAGAATTCAACTATTTGTGCATCGGCGTTATCCCGCGACAACGCACAGATTGCAAAGTCTAGTTAAATATGAAAGTCAAGTTCATTGTTGCTAATCTCCATTTGTAGGTGGTATTCGCCAAACTAAAAAAACTACACTTTATTACATGAATGACACCATAGAACTTTCGTTGTCAACTTAGTTTTAAAAGGCGTGAGGCGCTCCGGTCCTAAAAGTCGAGGCGGGCTTCACGTATTTGAGGCGCTCAAAATATAAAAAAGTACTACAAAATTTTATATGAGAGTTTATACTTGTTAATTATATTAAACACACAAACATATTTGTAAAAGGTTTTCATACGTCCTAACACACTTAAAATATACTTGAACATTCTTAAAACATGAAACACTATCTAATAATCATCAATCATCATCATTATTATAGAAGACGGGTTCATCATCTCCCTCAAAGACGGTCACTCCGATATCTTCTTCGATTTCCTCTTCATCACGTGGTGCCCAATTTCTGGTCAATCGCACATCACGTAATGCCTATGGTCAATCACACCTCATGACGTGAGGATGTCGTTTCAGTCTTTGTTGAACTTGGTCGCCTAATTAGATACAGCGAACTGTTGAACAGTTTGGAGAGAAATTGGAGAATGGAGAAGAGATGATAAGATTATCCCGATGAATCGTGAGATAAGGATTGAATGAGATAAGGATTAAGTTACACCTATATTTAACTGAATGGAAGAAATTTAATGGTAGATAATCCTCCACATGCCCACAACATCTATATTTAATTTTTTTTTACAGCCAACCCTCTCTAGCCCCTACAAATAGTTTTGCTATGAGTCGGATTATACTGGGTTTGTTTGTTTGTTTTTGGACGGCAAACAAAACGCAATTTGTTAAAGGGCTAGCAAAAACTAAAACCCCAAGCAAGATAGTATGAACAAGCAAGAACAACACAAAGAAAAACAACATCAACCAAAAGCAAAGTTACACCATTGTGCCCACGTTATGCACTTGTTACGCATCCCGTTAGAAAGTTCAAACATATCCCACCGTTTTTATATTATCCATGATTCGCTCGATTAACACCCTACGCTAATTAAAGATTTCCATAAACACCAAACTCCAATTCGCACCACAGCTTGAAACAAACGCTTCTCAACCTTGTTACAAGGGCAACATCCTTAAGTTTACCAAGTCACAAACCGAAAAACCAAAAACAAGAGGCCGCTTGCACCAAGATGCTATATCATCCAAAACGTTAGAAGCGACTTCACACCCGATAAAAATGTGCTCAACACTCATTTGCATCACCACACATGTAGCAGCTCTCATCCGGGGCACCTCACCAATGTTCCTACGAGTAAGCATATCATGTGTTGGTAGCCTCCCAATTTTCGCAATCCAACACAAAATATTCACCTTGCTAGGAACCCAATTACTCCACTCATAGCTATAAAATGGTACCTGCGACCATTGCCTTTGATAAAGACGTTTCACCCCCTTACCAAGAACCCAAACTCCCCCAAACATTCCCACCGCCAACGATCCTCTCCATCGGTTAGAACAGTTGTCCCAACACCTTTGCAGCCGTTGTAGCTCATCCAGCTCCACGTCAGAAGTGGGTATCCTCCTCCATCCCCAATTCCAACTAGAACTACCCTTTATAGTTTGATAGCAAAGGGCACCTCAATGAGCCATCTATCATTCCAAAATTATACCTCATTTCCTTTCCTAACCACACCAATCAACATATTGTGCATAAAAATTTAGCCAGATGGTTTTTTTTTTTACCAAGATTAATTTTAAACGAATTTTAGGCGCCTCCGTACCAAAACACCTCCATCGCCTAGCGCCTCCCTACCAAACATCGCTTCATGGCGCTTTATCTCATTGCTTCGCATCAGCCACCTTGAAGCGCTACCGTGAACGCCTCGAACGCGCCTCAGGCGCCATTTTTTAAAACAAGGTTGTCAAGAAAAGGAAAACTTAACTCGAGGGCTTTCTCAATTGCATGTTGCATTCTTTTTATTAGCTTGCTTGCGTCGTAAATGATTGAAATTACTTAAATATACTTGTTAAGAAACTTCATAAGTTTTGCAACCAAATTGAAGGATTCTTATCGATGAAAATTGATATATATGCTACCTTATTTTCTTGAATTTCTTAAAGATGGATATATTAGTAACCTTAGATTAAAAGAAATAATTATTCAAATATAGACTAACGAGTCAAGATGGAAGCTCTCGATTCAAAGTATTAAACCAATTCAATTAGAAAAATGGAACAAGTTCAACGATCAATGCCACCTATGACGACTAATTAAGTAACCTCATTTAGGGTGAGTAAAGCAAGCAATTCATGCGAGAGGGAAGATGAACGGTCGAGCTTGATTTTAAATTGCAAGCATAATGCGTGATGCGCTAGTTACTCCGCACCGCCACACCTGATGCGTTACGTTTTTGTCTTGGATTTAAAAATCCCGCTTAAAGCGCAAGCGCACCTAGGCGCTGAAGCATGTCGCTTAAGGTAACACAAGGCGGTCACTGTACACTAAGCGGCCGCTTTTTCTCGCTTTGGTCGGAGTCGTAAAGGCGCTAGCATGCGCTTCCTTGTCATGGACATGAAGGAACATAAATGGAGAAAAAATTTGAGCGCGATGAATGTAGAAGAACTCGGGGATGATCAAAGCTCATTTGCATGCCAAAATAAGTTTGGCGGTTGCGTTTTAGGTCAAATAGAGTGAAGAAGGAGAAAGATGAGAGGAGTTGTCCATGATTTTTAAGGTTAGATGTGAGAGACATGTTGTAAATATTTATTCTTTCTTTTTGTTTTTTCACCTTTTCTTTAACTAACTTACAGTTTTTATCCTTAAGTAATAGTTTTTATTAGAACTAACCTAGATTTTTACATGTTAGTGCATTAGGATGTTGTATACATAGCTCTTTTATGTTGTAAATTGAGGTTCTATAGATTAAACATTATAGATCTTTATATTATTAAGTTTCTATTGTAAAAAGATTAATATTGTATATTTGTATGAAAATAATTAATAAAACGTTATACTAATACTTTGTGCTTTGCATACAAAAATCCCACCGCTTTTGCGATTTGCGCTTCGGTTTTAGACCTTGTTGCTTTTATGCGCTTCCCGCTTTTTAAAACCAAGGTTTCCGTACTGCGAGGTTGATGTGCTATATTTCGCATAATGAGCTGATGCGCTATTTGATGCAGTTTTTTTACTTGATCAGGCTTTATATACTTAACTAGGTCACATCTCTTTGTCATCATATTGTTATTTTATTCACATTTTTTGTTTATAATCTGCTGATAGAGTGTTTCTTAATGATTAGTCTGTTGTTATTGGATAACTGATGATTTGACTAAACTGCTTTTAGTGTGTTAGATGATATTATGATGATAGCTGAAAGAATCCAACCTTTGATTAGCTACCAACATGATTTCTCCTTATTTGTATTATGATTTTAACATGCTGTTGCTGTTGTATATTCAAGGACATGCTGCTATATGATCACTTCTTCTTTTGCTTTTTCGATCAGTTATTTAGTTTGCTGGTGATTGTTGTTTAACCTGTTGTTCATGTTTATTTGTTAATTTTTTGTTTCATACGGATTTTCAGGCTAAAGGCGTCAGAGCGCGCAACTTAAAACCAAGCAGTCGAGTCATCAACATATATTAGTTTTCTTACAAATGATATAGGGTAATTAAACTAAGCCACTACGGAATTAAAAAAAAAAACTAGCTGTACAGAAAAATCAATCAATCGAACAATCAAATAGTCGGAATGAATATCAATCTAACAAGTAACAATCGAACAATCACAAAGAACAATCACAAAGAACAATCACAAAAGCAATCAACAATCGAATAAGTAGCAATCTAACGGTATTTATCTCATAAAACAGATAGCAATCGAACAATTACGATAAAATACAAAAATCGAATTAGTTGAGGATGTTACCTGTAGGACGAACCGTGTAGCAGATCAAGAAAAACGATCGATGAAGACGGAGATCAATGAAGATGGCGATGAAGACGCAGATCGATGAAGGCGATGATGATTTAATCTCATTAATAGAGGAAGAAAGAATTGAGGGGATAGGGAACTCACCAAGAATGTTGAAAAATAGGGTTTGTGTGAAAAGGGACGGGCCCCAAGGGTTTGGGTCGGTTTAAGTTCAAACCGAACTAAAACTAAATTTGTGGTTTTGACGCTTAGAGTAAAAGTAAATTTCGGTTTGGTTTTAGTCCCTCGATTTTTTCCAAATAAGACCACCCACATCAATAACATCTTAAATACCATCTTTTTAGTCCAGTCAGCATGTCACATCATGTACTTCCCACATACCACAAAACCCACTTTTTTTCCACATCAAGTACTTCCCCACATACCACCTTTTATTTCCACACCACCATTTTATTTAATCTTTATTTATTTATAACGGCTATATTTTTATTAAAAAAAATAATTTAATATTAAATTATTATTAAATGTTAACGGCTATTTTATTTAAAATTTAAAATTTTTTATATTTAATAAAAAAAATTAAACATGGAAATCCTACATTACTTTTATTAAAACAAACCAAATTTAAACAACACAACAAATCCTAAAAGTTTAACTTATTGAAAACATGAAATTAAACATGGAAACCCTAAGCCTCATCATCTTCTTCTTCCTCCTCAGACTCATCTTCGATGTTCAGTTCCACCTTTAGCCGGGCACAAGTTTGGTTATGAGCTTCCTGTTTTTTTTACTCAAGTGAGAGATATCCATGTTAGCCAGCTTGTAGTACTTAAGCTTCATCTTGTTTTTCTCAATAGCTAACAACTTATCCAGGTATTCCTGTCTGCTTTCGACTACTGAAGTAAGGTTTGAATAAAAGCGGTTCCGACTTTCCTCAGTACTTGAGGAACCAGCAGTACCTTTATTTTTCTTTTCCTTGGCAGCTGCTTTGGCCGCTTTTCTACCGGGTGGGCGTGTAGGAACAGTTGAATGAGGAGGCTCCTCCTCATTCCGAGGACGCTGCTGCTCCTCTGGAATACCCCCAACATTATCATCATCAAGATGGAAATTGAACTCGTTCTCACCAAAATTTGTAGATGAATGAGAACTAGTGCATCCACCTGTGTTGGATTTGTTTCTTTTGGGGCCTTGGTTGGCCGCACAAGCTTCAGCACTGTTGTACTTCAACTTGTCTTTAACTTTATTCCAAATATGTTCATATTTGAAAACTGTAACTTGATCAGCATTAAAGCGCTGCCTTGCTTCAAGCAACACCATGTCATCAGACCACCCACTTGAGTAAGAACTCTTCACACTCAAGTATAATTCATTGAATCTGGCCACCTTTGATTTGACCATGTGCCAATAAGCTTTCAGGTTGTTTTGATCTCTAGGCACTTTGGGGTTTGAACTAGAATAGTGTTGCTGCACTCTGAACCAAAAATCATGAGTATTTTGGTTGGTGGCAATAACACTGTCCTCCGAACACTCATATATGGCCTCTGCCATCAAGACTTCATCTGAATGTGGCCATTTAGTACGAGAAGCCGTAGTGGTAGTAGTTTTGCCTTTGCCTCTCCCCCTAACCCTTCCCTGTGAGGGGCCATCCTCGGACTGTTGTGGTTGTGATTGAGTTGCTTGTGGGGGTTGTTGAGTTTGGGATTGTTGTTGTTGCTGTTGATGTTGCATCCCCGCCATTTGTTGTTGTTGGAACATCCACATTTGTTGCATCTGAAAGTATGTTTGTGGATCCATTTGTGAAGGTGGTGGATACATTTGTGAAGGTGGTGGATACATTTGTGAAGGTGGTGGATACATTTGTGAAGGTGGTGAAGATTAGTGAAGAATCTGGTTCATGTTTGTAGCATCATAGTCTGGAAACATAGACATGAATGATGGTGGGTTTCGGTTTGAGTTTCTGTTTGGGGTTGAGTTTGAGTTTGAGTTGTTGTGATCCATTTGGAAGTTTGAATTTGCAGAAATTTGAGAGAGAAATGAGAGGTTTGATGTGTGAATGAAATGAATAAATGAAGTGGTATTTATAGATTTTTTGAAAAAACTAGCCGTTATAATAAGACAAAAAAAAACTAGCCGTTTTTTTTAATTTATTAAATTTAATGTTTTATTTAATTATGAATTTTAGAAATTTTTCAGATTTTTTTTAAAATTTATTTATATTTTATTTGAATTATTAAATGTTAAAATAAAACAAAAAATTTTGAATTTTAACAAATCTAGCCGTTTAAAGTAAAAAAGAAAAAGAAAAAGAATCCGTGGGTCCCATGCTAGCTCGTACGTACAGGTATGTGAGGACGTACGTACGCGTCCACGTACGTACGCCATATCGCGTACGTACGGCGTACGTACGTACGTACGTACGTCGTTAAATCCCACCGATGTGGGTGGTCTAATAGTTTTAGTCTAATAATTTTGTTGTGTTAATGTGTTTTTTTGTTTTCAATTTGTCTTAATTGAGTACAAACTTTTCGTTAAATTTTGGTGAAAGGACTAAATTATCATATTATTACAAAACCCCTTAAAACCCCCATCATTTCAAAGAAAACATTATCGTTATTGGACACTTCCGGCCACCACATAATCACCACCGGTATATATCATCTTCCTGCCACCATGGACAAATTGCCAATCAGAAACTTAAATTAATTAAATTAAAAAGGCATCTATCCCTTTCTCTCTATCAGATTCACGGTTCATCCCATCTCTATTTCAGGCCACCTTCAAACAAAACAAAATTACCGTTGTTCCATTCCAATTCATTTTACACAATCGAGAACCGATAACACAAAATGTAGTTCCATCCAGTTCGTTCCTCTGGTTCATTTACACCATTCCAGATTTCGATTAGGGTTTTGTTAACAATGGTTGAACAGAGTGAAGGGCTTTACTTGAAGATGATTACAAGGAAGGGCTCAAGCGTCAGAGGAAACTGAGTCGCGGTGTGGTGGGTGTCGATTTCATTGTGTAACACCCGTGTCTGACCCATTTACAAAACCTGACCCAAATCTGAATTTGTCATGCAAATCGAAGTTTTGATTTAACGATTACCGGAAGATTTTGTCCAAATTATACATTTAAATTATGTTCGGGATATTCCATTATCATTTTTAAAAACAAAATTATACATTTGCAAAGTTTTATGTTAAACGATTTTCTTAAAACAAAAATAAAGAGATTTTCGGTTTTTACGCGATTTCGGTGTTCGATTTATCATTTACCGGGAATCTCAGGGTTTTTATCTCAAAATATATACCTTGGAATATTCTACAGTCGTTTTATAGCATTAGAAACCAATTGGTCAACTTATAGATCAATTTTGTTAATTAAAACGCAAGTAATGAATTTACCATTTTTCATGCAAATCCGTTAATAACCGGGAATCACGTAAATTTCAAAAATCATATTTTTATGTTCCATAGTGTTTTATAAGGTTACGGTATGCGAGGGGTGCCCTTTGGTTTGGCGCGATACGCGAGCCCCATGTCTGTGCAGATTCGAGATCAGGTCGAGTTTGAGCCACGTTTTCATTACTTAGGCTCCAAAATTTGGCTCATACGCGTTGTATTTGCTTGGATTATCACCCTAGACAACTATAGCAACCTCTTGCGCCTCTAATGACTATAAATACAAGCTCTATCATCGATTCAAACTCACCAATTCAATGATTCTTCATTCTAAAAACCCTAGTTCTTGGCAGAAACTTCAGTCTTCAAATTCCATCAAACGGTAAGGCGTTTAGAGCTCAAATTCTGCAGTTCTCCATCATTAGGTATGATTAATAATAACCTATCTCAGTTTTTGATAATATTGTGTCTAAGTATGATTTATAAAAATGAATAAAAATTAGGGTTCTTGAGTTTGTTTTGCTAAAATCTGGTGATCGGGTTGGAATTAGGGTCTGAATTTTTGTAAGCAATCTTAAAATAATGTTTTTTAAGAAATACCTAAGTTAATTTCAAGTTTTGGGAAGGTTTGGTATTTTATCTAAAGATCGGTCAAAATTAGGGTTTTCGTAATGTTGTTCTACCCAAATTGAGCAAACGGTGTTGTATTAAGGTTTGATATTTTTAGGAATATTATACTATATCATAATGAATAAACCCTAAGTTTTACGTTTTTAAAAAATATTTTGATATTTATTTAATAAATACGTTAAAACTAGGGTTTTCTAGGCTTTGCTTTGCCAAAATTGAACAAACGGGTTAAATTTAGGGCTAATCTTTTAAGGTATATTATAAAATAATATTTAAGTAAAAGCCCTAAACTTATTCCATTTAATAAAAGATTTTTCTAATCATTTGGTAAATATTTCAAAATTAGGGTTTTTAATATAATTATTTAATATTAAATAAACCGGAAGGTATTAGGACTTGGTTTTTGGTCTTAGATCATGTTTATATATATGATGAGTGTATATGAGTCTAAAAGTGATAAATAATAAAGTATTAAAAATACCGAGTTAATCGGATACTTAGAAGTTCGTGCGGACTGGAAGGGTAGGCGCCTGTACTCTAGGGTTTCTGGCAAAGCGAGGGTGTCGCATAAATCCCAACTGCGACCTGGCATACCTCACTGGGCGATCCCAAGGTGAGCGTTTACTTATAGGAATGTGCGTCTTCATATTATCACTAAACCCTAATTTTCCGATAAAGGGTAAAATGGTATTCTAATCAAATAAGACCTAACACTCGTTAAGTCCCTCGTGTCCTTAGAACTATAATTATTTTGATTCCCAATATTCATTTAGCATGTTCGTTTCACTAGGATAATCTCCAGATTGTTATCTCTCATAATTTGTTCTATCTCTCATTTCCAATCTACTTATGAGGTGAGTATTCACTAAATCCCCCTTCTTTTAATTTTGTTGGTTATGACTATCCAATTCGTATTATCATTTTTAATGGTGATTCATTCGAATGATAATCTGCATGTGAGAAATCATACATGCATTGTCTTTTAACCTTTTGGGGGTGTAACATGTATCTTTATTCAAAATCATTTCTCTAAACGTTATGCGATTATATGATTGATTGAATAAATTATATGTGGAATTATCTATGGAAATCTCTATATGCTAGTCTCTCTCTATATGGGGAACTATGATGTGAAGTCTTACATGATTGAAGGTTTGTTATGATTACTTGTTTATTTTATTTTATTAACTGATATATTGTATAGCTGAATGTATCTCTTATCACATATATCGCATGTGTTAAAAATATATTTATAAATTTGTGTATACTCACCAACTACTTTTTTAGTTGACACTTTATTTTATATATGTTGCAGGAATTTATACTTGAGCTTTGATGTGATCACGATAGAACTGCTGGACATAGATTAAGAATCTTAAATCAGTTTGAAAATGTAATTAGTATGTTTATCTTTACTGTACGTTATCTTTATTTGATTAATGAAAAATGACATGTTTAAGTATTACAACTTATTTTTAGTTGTCATGAGCATCTGGACAATCATCGCGCCCCGACATATTTCACCGTCGGTTGGGGTGTGACACAATGAAGATGTATACCAACGCTGAACCCCATTGTTGCCTAGATCCAAAACAATATTGCATACTGAAGCACAAAGCAACGGTGAAGAACAAAGGTATTATGCCAACCCTTTTATCCTTTCTTCATTGGTTAAACTCTGATTTTTAGATCTCGTGTGCAACTCAATATGGCTGGAACTAGACACCACCACCGTCATTTAAATCAAACCCATCACACCTATATGGAGATTATCCATCGTCGTCGCTGGACTTAGCCAACACCACCAACGCCAGAACTAACAACCATGACTGTCGCAAGACCTAAACACCATCACCACAACAAGATCTAAATGTCACAATTGATACTATTGCTAAATCGACCCAGTCAGAGCTTCAATACCAACCACAAAATCATCGTTTATTGTCACCGGAGCTTAAACTCCATCCTTTAGTGTCACCAGAGCTTCAATATCATCCATAAAATCATCGTTTCTTCTAATCCGCTATGGGAATATCGAAATCCTAATTATTTATTTTGGGTTTTTTTCGTGGAGAGGGTATACTTAGTTAATCTGGCATTGAACATATTGAGATCATATGCATGTAGGGTCCTTTTTTGTCTTTTTATACAAGGGTATTTTGGTCTTTTTGTTAAAATCTAAGAGAAAACATTAAACAACGTTAAGTCTTTATACTTGATTGGGACAAATTAAAAACTACAGGAAACATTGATGCAACTGAAACTATTGAACTAAAACCGTTACTTGGACCAAACCCCGAGGATTAAAATTGAAGTTTATTCTAAAAATGATATTAAAGGTGAAAGTTTGATCTATATTATACTAGTTATATCAACATGTATTAAAAAAATATTACAAATAAAAACTTTGAATATAATATTTATCATACTTTTTAAGCATAAACGTATCAGAAATAGTAAAACATTTTTAAGCATACACTCATAAAATTAAAAAAAAAATGATGAATATTTAAAATTATGAACAACACATAATAAATACTTCAGAATTATAAAATTATGTTTTAAGTGTAACACCTATGGTGAAACCCTCATGCTTAGAATGGAAAATTTCAAAAAAATTAAAGAAAATAAATAGTTTGGAGGACATGCGGACCGCATGCCCTCCCTGGTTCAGCTTCGCGGTCCGCATGCTCGTCGGGTTGGTGGATTGGTGCGCGACACACCGGTTCAGGCTCTGCGTGTCTCTGAGCCCCCATGCGGAGCGCATGGCTCCTGTTCATGCACTCTCCCGGTCCACATCGATCCCTGGTGTATAAAAATGAATTTTCTTCACAAATCTACTCATTTGCACGTTCTCCACTTGAAGAACGCCTAAGTCTCGACTGATAATTACCTGAGAAAGCATTTTCCGGCCAGAAGGATCTGGGTTCGTCCAAGTTCAAGCACATACAAGACTTGTGACACTCGGGTAAGTTTCTAGTCCTCGTTTTCATCAAAGATTGACCATGTTCTTTTGGATTGTCAACTGATCAGTGATTATTCATATCATTTAGGGCTTGCATATGCAATCTATGATGATCCAAAGGCATTGGAGGCAAGACTTTGGTGATTTGAGGTGAGTATATGTGTGGGTATGCTCTAGATCACATTCTTGAGTAATCCAGCATCTAAATCTGAGTTGTGGTGATGCATGCAAGGTTGTATCTGGCTTCTATAAGTTGCTAGATGGCTGGAATAGAAAAAACCTGCTTGGAGTGCGTTGGTACAAGTTTTGGTACACAAGGTACGAGTCTTAATGCATGCATGTTGTTAATTTGGGGTTTTGCTTGAGAATCTGAGTTTGGGTCTGGGATACCTGACCATCTCGGTAGCAAATAGGGGTGAGCATCGAGACATTCCCGGAATGACCCAGCTTGTCCCGAACCAAAACCGAACCCGCGAAATGCAAAAATAATTTCCTCAGAACCGACCCACGAAATGAAACTCGGGACGAGAAGTTTTTTGTGATACCGGCTCGGGTTGGTGGGACGACTCATTATCCTGAAAATTGGCACTTCATATCAATCTGACCCAATTGTTGTGTTTTTATGTAAATTTTTGTGCATATTAACTAATCATTATGTGTGTACATTTTCTCTCCATTTTTATGTGCTTCTATGTATTATTCACTTTATGTACATCTAGCTATTGGTTCATCACGAGTTCAAAAACTCAGTTTTGTTAAAGACATGTAGAACATGTCTCTAATTTTTACACATTCATAAAATACTAATTTAAATGATGTTTTTTCAGATCCAAATTATGTTCCTTTTATATTTCACATGTTTATCTAATCTTTCATACTTTACAAACCACTACATATTACAACTGAATTATTATACTTACCAAAAACAAAACCTCGCCTACTGTACTTCAACTACATATTAATGTAGTCAATATTGTTGGATACTGGATGTCCTGACTCGACACTTATCGTAACCGACCCGGTTTCGACCCGGAAGAGTTACACGGAAGTTAACGAACTTTTAATTAATTAAATGTTAATTAATTCAAATATTTTATATTAAATAAATAATTGTTATTTATTTAAATTTAAAAAGTAACAAAACAATTATTATCGTAAAATGTTTACGGGAATTGTCGGCGAATGATTATCTAGTCGTTACCGGTTAATGGACTAGTAAATCTATTAGGTTTAGAGGCTTGGGTCGCGTCATGGGCTTAGGTTAAACCAATGGGCCCTTGGCGACATGCATTATATAAGGAGGAGAGGCCTCCTCCCCCTCCTCA
The DNA here is from genome assembly GCA_039602395.1 of Deinandra increscens subsp. villosa. NCBI lineage: Eukaryota > Viridiplantae > Streptophyta > Magnoliopsida > Asterales > Asteraceae > Deinandra > Deinandra increscens. Next base: position 19,438,523 of record JBCNJP010000003.1, read on the forward strand.
CTTGCGACGCCACCCTCCCCCCTCTCTCCCTCTCTCGATCGACGCAACACCACCACCATCCTCCGTTGCCTTTTCTGACCAACACGATGGTGAAGCGAGATCCTCGTTTGATTCCCGCCACCATAAAGCTCGAGACAACCACCACCGCCGAGAGATCCGTCGCCGCGGCGGCGCGCGGCGCCGTTGTCGCCAACTTGTTTGGCGAGGACCATCGCGAGGTGGTTCTCGCTTTACCCGCGCCACCAAGGTCGTTTTTGGAGCCGTCGCGTGCCGCCACCGTCGAATCCGGTGAAAGCCCTAAGTGGCCGGCGCCACTATATGCCGTCGCCGTTACGCCACTACTTCTATCGCCTCCACGCGTGACGGACGAAATCGTTGTTGGATCGATTTCGTCTTTGCGCACGGCGGAAACCCTAGATTCGGATGTCATGTTTAATGACATGGTTTCGTTACCGCCACCACCACCGGTTCATGAGATGAACGTGCCCGTGGTGCCAGAGACCCCGTCTTCACAGTCGGTTGAAGACTTGACTCGCAGATTCGAGTCAGGCGTTACCGTTTGCCCTAGCGCCAGTTCGTCGAACCCCGGTGTCTCGAACGGTTGTTCGGATTCCGCCAAGGTATATCTAAAGTGTTTAGATATTTAAATCAATTTGTTTAATTTATTTTTCAGTATTTACGCGTACACGGTGATCAGATCCTGTCTACGGTTTTTACTATATTCGCGTTGTAAAACTTTGTTTTTTCCGTTGCGCAATTAGTCTGATTAATTGACCCGTTAATTTATTCGGTAAAAATGAAAACGGCCAACCCGGATACCCACTGTAAAACCCAACAGTGGTATCAGAGCCACGATCACCGCGCGTAAACCTGAACCGGTCTTTTCGTAACCGGTGGTTCGCAATTTTGATTCGTTTGCAAATTGTAGACGGAATAACTTGTTTAATTCTATTTAAATTAATTGTGTGTTACGGTCGACCCCTTACGTTAATTGTATGTTTGGCGCTTTTATTTTTCTCTGATTGGCCCAATTGTTGGCCCAATTGTATCTTTATTTGGTTTTGGTGGACCCACCGTTTTTCGGGTTTCAAAACTGTAATAGAGCTAGGTTTACTAAGTTGTTAGTAAATTTTAATTTTGTAAAAACCAAGACCGAAGATCGGACACTCGCCAAAAGGAGTCTGAAGGCTAGTGGTAGCTGAACCGGATCCACGAACGCACAGAGTTGCCTTCATTGTGGTTGTTCACCATTTTTGTTGTCATGTCCCTATTGATCTTGCTAAATGGCTATAGCAAAACCATGCCATTATGTCGTATAACACACAATTGGCCATTCGCGACACTTAGATATTTTAAATAGGTGATTTAAAATAATTGTACCGAGTGATGATAGGGTTTATCGTTTGTATCTAACGATCACTAAATATTAAAATTGGTTTTAATATCCCTATCTAGTAAATAAAAATTGATAGATCATGCCATCCAAAATCAAGTCTAACTTGGAATGTATTGACCGGAGCATTAGTGTTGGAGTATTTCAACACCGCACTTGGTGCCGAGGGTACCTTCCAGGGTGGGGGCATTGGAGTATTTCAACACTGTGCCAGTCACATTGACCATTTGAGATTACTATCGTTTTCTTTATGTATGTTTGTAGTGTTGGAGTATTTCAACACCGCACTATGAATGTATATAGACAAAGTGGGCATGGATGAGGCTAAACGTATCGCAAAATATAATTTATTGTATTATGCGGCCTCATAAACGAGAGTCGCGACAGAGACTTCGCGATTGACAACCGTTGTCAGTTTGGTTACACGAGTTTGCTCCTGAGGCTCATTTGGCGGTCTCAAGTAAAGTCGTCTAATCGAATACTCAATTTTCTTATTAAATAAATCTTACCAATTTATATAAGGAAATGGTTTACACCGAAAATACTAATTTAAAATTACTTTGCATTATTTTAGAAGGCTAATTAAAACATGATTCCTCTAAGTTCAATGGTATCTCTCGATCCATCCACTAAGACGAACTTGTTGTTGTGGCAAACCCTCTTGAGGAACATCTTGAAGCTTTTTGGAAAGCTATATGTTCTTGACCGACCCATCCCGAGCACGCCGTCTTACTTTATAAACGACCGCTCACGGATGGAAATCCAGAAGCACAGTGATGACTCTCAGGAAGTCACTGAGCTTATGTTATCTTGCATGACACCGGATTTTTGGTATAACTTTACCGACATGGGAGCGTATGAGATCATGAGAAAACTCAAAGATTTGTTTGATCTAAGCCAGAGAGGTGAGCGATGCAGAGCACTTCAACATTTCGTGAACTGCCACATGTCGCCCAATTCCTCTGCCTATGATCATGTCATGATGATGAAGGGGTATTACAGCAGACTGATCGACCTCGGCTACTCCATTCCTGAGGGGATGGCTCTGGATGTAGTCCTTGGATCTTTACCCGAGCATTATCGCTTACATGCGGTAAACTGCTCGGCTCAGACTTTAGATGAGGTTCTGACATTATTTCCAAATGTCAAATTCAGGACCACACCGGCTGTGCTCAGAGTTGCTCATATAGGTATTACCAAGACCAAGAACAAGGTCAAAGAGACCAAGAGCAAGAAACCATTTGCGCCTCCTCCTCAGGAACGCCAATGCTTTGAATGTAATCATATGGGCCACTGGAAACGTAACTACCCCATCTACCTTGCTAAGATCAATATGACTAGAAACCCCGGTAAGGGTTGCTCATCAGGTATGTCAATAAATGTTATTGAACTTTTCACTGTTTCCTCGCATGGGTATTTGATACTGGATGTGGTTTCCACATTGTTAATGTTTTGCAGGAACCTGGAAAGTGGAAAAAGATAGAACAAGGCGGTATGGAGCTCATCGTTGGTGATGGCAAAAGAGTCCCGGTCTTGGCTACCGGCATATATTATCTTACATGTCCTACCGGTCTTGTAGTTACTCTATATAACTGTTTATATGCTCCTGGATTGTCCAGAAACATTATTTCTGTCTCTTCCCTGTTTGAACAAGGTTTTAAGTACAAGTTTATTGGAAATTCCATTTTTACCTACTTTAACGATATCTTTTATTTCGAGGCTAAACCTCGACATGGTATATAATTATTCAAACGCACGATCAAATCTATCATGTTTCTAAACGAAACAAAGTTGATAACGATTCCTCGTTGTGGCATCATTGATTGGGTCACATAAGCAAGGCTCGATCGATGATGTGTAGGACTACCTTGTTGAATGGTGTTAGTGAAAGGAGGAATCGAACCTTGTTGAACATGGTTCGATCGATGATGTGTAGGACTACCTTGTCCCACTCCTTTTGGGGTTATGCTCTCTTGACCGCCGCTCGCCTCATAAATTTGGCACCGACCAAGAAAGTGGATAAGACCCCATATGAGATATGGCATAATTCTTCTCCTAATCTTTCTTACCTTAGGGTATGGGGATGCGAAGCTTATGTCACTAGTGAATCTGACAACAAGCTTGATCCTCGAGGTGAAAAGGTAATTTTCATCGGATACTATTGTAATATTGGCTATTACTTTTACCATCCTGATGGAAACCATGTTTCTATAAAAAGGAAAGGTAAGGTCCTTGAGAAAGAGTTTCTCACTAGAGGAACACATAGTGATCCAGTGGATCTCAAAGAAGTTCGAGAAACACAAAACCCTAAGATGGTCGCTAGGTCTGACCGACAAATGCTTGTCGCACCATCAGACCAAAACACAAGCTTTCGCAGCAGCGAAAGGACACGTAGAGAACCTGATAGATACCTCTGTAATCTAGAAGCTTCCGATGTCCTGTTAGTAGTTGACTCAGATGACGAACCTACTAATTACAAAGCTGCTGTGTCAGATCCTGAATCTGACAAATGGCTTGATGTCATGAATGCCGAGATGCAATCCATACGTGATAATCAAGTATGGGACTTGATTGAGCTACCCCCCGGATCTCGGGCAATAGGGAGCAAGTGGATTTTTAAAGAAAAACTGACATGCATGGAAAGATGCATACCTATAGGCACGACTTGTTGCGAAAGGTTTCACTCAAACCCAAGGGATTGACTATGAAGAAACCTTCTCGTCCGTGGCCATGATCAAATCGATCAGGATATTGTTTTCCATAGCCGCATACCATGACTATGAGATATGGAAATGGATGTCAAAATCGCTTTCCTGAACGGACAACTCACTGAGGATGTCTAAATGGTTCAACCTGAGGGTTTTGTCGATCCTAAATATCCAAATAGGGTTTGCAAGCTGAATAAGTCCATCTATGGACTTAAACAAGCATCTCGAAGGTGGAATCTTCGCTTTGACTAGAAAGTCAAGGAATTTGGCTTTGCTCAAAACGAAGATGAACCGTGTGTTTACAGAAAGGCAAGTGGGAGCGCTATATCATTTCTCATATTGTATGTGGATGATATACTGATCATAGGAAACAACATCCCCATGCTTAACGAGGTTAAGGTATGGCTATCATCTTGTTTCACTATGAAGGATCTTGGGGAAGCCGCTTATATTCTCGGAATTAAGATTCACAGAGATTGATCGAAGCGGCTTCTGGGTCTCAGTCAAAGTACATACATTGACAAGATTATAGCACGGTTCAACATGAGTAACTCCAAGAAAGGAGTCGTCCCTATGACAAAGGGTACTATCTTGAACAAATCTCAATTTGCTCAAACGGAGAAGGAGATCAACCAAATGGCTTCGATCCCATTTGCTTCTACTATAGGCTCAATTATGTATGCCATGCTCTGCACTCGACCGGATTTCTCATTTACATTGAGCCTGACAAGTCGATACCAACAGAGTCTCGGTCTAGCTCACAGGACTGCTGTAAAGAACATCCTGAAATACCTCAGAAACACAAGTGAGATGTTTTTGGTATATGGAGGAACTGATGAGCTCGTTGTAAAGTGTTACACCGACGCTAGTTTTCAGACTGACCGAGATGACTCTCACTCACAGTCCGGATACGTATTCACCCTCAATGGAGGTGTTGTTTCGTGGCGTAGCACCAAACAGTCAGTAGTAGCTGATTTTACTACTGAATCTAAATACATGGCCGCCTCAGAAGCTGCCAAGGAAGCAGTATGGATGAAGAAGTTCATCACAGATCTCGATGTGGTTCCAAGCGTCAAGCAACCAATCGAGATGATGTGCGATAACACAGGCACTATTGCTCAAGCCAAAGAGCCAAGGTCTCATAAGAAGGACAAGCACATTCTGAGGAAATTTCACTACATAAGAGAAGTAGTTGAAAGAAATGAAATAAAGATATGCAAAGTAAACACAGATCAAAACTTAGTTGATCCCTTTACAAAGCCCATGACTCACGAGACTCATGATTGTCACAGAGAAGCGATAGGGCTTAGATTAGCTAAAAAACATGTTTTGATTTTGTATTTAGGTGTACGGACATATAACAGTTATCTATACTATTCATATTCCATCGGTAAATGCAATATGTAATTTCATAACTGTGTTCGATGTTAATACGTTTAAATCATCCCTGAACAATCGTTGATATTGTTCTAAATGTCCGTAGTCGATTAGAGACGTGGGAACAACTCTAAATCAAGACTATTATGATTTTGAACCTTAAAAGGGTTTAACGTTCAAAGTCACAGACCTGATTAGAGAATGACGTTGGACGTAACTCGCATCAAGCAATTCAATCATGGAAGCTTTGATTGCTTGATTGTTGGTATGCTCTAATGTTTCCTTAGACCTGAGACGTATACTCGAACTCTCGTTTACTGCAGACTGTTCTTTGATTGTAGTATCTCGTTGTCGCGTAACTGCCATCAATAGGGCTGCTTTTGGGAATGGATCTAAAGTTCAGTGGGAGTTGTATACCTCAAGATGGGATTTCGTGTTATTGCTTCGGCAATAGATAGACATAAAGGCGCCCTCGTTGATTCCAAATGTGAAGTGTGAGGCCTCACCCAAACTTACTGTGTGTTTGATTGGTACACTTTGAATCGGATAACGAGAATGTAATCGATGAATCAATTACATGAGAGTCCATGTCTCATTATTCATCTATGTCTAGAACGGAAAGGAACATATGACAACGGTTACCATACGTCCTCTACCTGCTTGCTTTACAACTAGATATACTTTGGCTATCGACTTAAAGTGTCGAAACTGGTTGGTGTAGCCATGGATAGCTATAGTGCCTTTCACTACAACGCTAAAGTGTCGCGATCAGTCCAAGTGGGAGATTGTTGGATTATGACAACCCGTAAGTTTCCAACGCTAATCTAAGTATTAACTATGTGTTTAATTGCTTTGCGTGCTCATAATTGTTAACAACTAGTTAAATTTGCATGTACATCGTTAGTCTTGACGTGACCCTTTAAATAAGTTTCCACTCAACGAACTAATTGCTTATATGTGGCGCATAAATACTTACAAAAAAATATACTATATGAAAACATACCATGCGACGTAATATTTCTACATAGCGCAACACATACTTAGATATAGCATTTTAACACAACGTGTTTAACTCCTAACTATAAAATCTAACATGTATCATCACCTCAAAAATCAAGACAAGGAACCGTCTAACGTCAAATGTTTTTTTTGTAAAGTGGGTTCTTCTTTCATATTCATACAATCACATAATCAAAATTTAACAATTGTATTTTGTATCATACTTGTCTAAACCTATAATTCCACCTAGCCACAATAAAGACTTAACATTTCCTTTAATCAAATAGCCTTTAAAATCATATGAAACAAAACAAACATCTCCACCAATTTGATGCCCATCGTGGCTTTTTGAACAAAAAGAAAAGACAAGGATTACACAAGAAAGGGAAAGAAACAAACAATCTTTAAGGGTGTCAAAAAGAAGACAACTAAAATGGTGAAGGAGTTTTCCTACCTGCATACTCCACACCCAAGGTCAACATTGCCAAATCCACATTCATTTTAGGGTGAAAGGAGACAAAGTTGACCACACAAAAGCACCATGTACTCCCCCCCCCCCCCTAATATAGCATCTCCATCCCCTTTTTAAAATACCTTCTCCCTTCATTTCAAACTCATGAGACCAGCTGCATTTCTCCCTTCCCTCTGTAAAAATTCAGCCACAACTAGCTACCTAAAGGTGAAGGCAAGAAGCTAGCAAGTCCACACAACACTCTCACATCTTCATTTCGGTTTTTCTTCAAAAAGTGTAAGTTCCTTAGCCACCTTTAGAGAATCACTCATTAGATCTTGTTACATGCTCTAAATCACATTTCTTACACTCCCATAACAAAGTCTTGATGTTTAATGATGAACCCATGGTTAAATAACTTGTAAAACATTGGAAAAGTTGAAGTAAAATGCATAGTTTTGGGTTGGCTTGTCAAAACTAAACCACATATGAAAGTCCACGAAAATAACCTTCTTTACCTCCTAGAACTGAGTTAGGAGAGTGTCATCATGTTTCCTTAAGCAAGCTTAGTTAAATTTAGCTTAGAACTAGCCTTGAAGCACCCGTTAGTGACTAGGAATAGAGCTGAAATTTCGAAAATAAATCTGGGCAAATCCGAATGCCTATCCACTATTTTAGGCATATTTGGAACAACTTTTGTGAAGGAACTTTGGCTGAAAATGAGTTTAAAGGCCCCAAAACTCCAAAAATAAGACTTGAAAAACCCTAAAAACGACCCTCGGGTCAACCACGAATTTTGGACAGGAGTTGTAGCTTCAAAACAATAAGCTTGAATGTTTATTTAGATGGTAAAACTTGGATAAAAATATCCCTTTTGGTATGACACAAAAATAGGGTCAACTCGACCTTAAAACAGACATTTTACGGGCCCAAAAACCCATTTTTGTAAAGATAGGTTTTATAAGTTTGGATCTGGTTTGGAAGTATTTTTAGGACCTAAAATAACCTTACATGATGATACAAATTGTTTGAGAAACTAAAAGTATCCTAAAAATAGTCGCAGGGACTATACCGGCTTAACCGGACTGTACCGGCAAAACTGTTGTTTTAGTCAACAAAAATCCATAACTTATATTTTCTGGAATCTAGGGACATAAATATACTTTTTCCATGATTATGACTTTATACCCTAAGAAAAAATAAGAAACAACGCGTAACGAATGATACCGACTAAAAGTCGTATTTAGAGACTGGTATATTATTTTACACTTCCTGAACTGTTTTTTTTAAACCAAGAACTCATAATAATATTGTGCATAAACATTATCCATAGCAGCTTAACACATTTTGGAATCATCTCATATATTTTAAGAAAATATATACTGTTATTGCCTTAAATATAAATCGTAAATTTGAACATTTAATTATTAATAATTTTTTTAAAGTAAACTATTCCGAATGAACCACCGGGTCACCATAATGTCAAGACTTGGCCAACCAATCGGGAGTGATATAGTTTTCATTCCGATCATTAGACCTAAGTTGTCTTATCTTAATATTAGGACGGCTAGGATTACTCTATTCGCATACATACAGCACCTGAACCCATTTGACTCAGGTGAGTGTCACAACCCCTCTTTTACTGTTTTAAAAACTTTTAGGGGTGGAAATTCGTACAAACACTTTATCATGCCTGACAAATAGATACATTGTTACTTCTATTTTATTACATGAGCTTTTCAGTCCAACCTTATTATATCATGTTGACTCATGCTATGATGGAAATCCTACTATTAATTGAATCCGATTAATTACAAAAGAAACGATAACTCGTGAATAGTACTATTGGCTTAACGCCCCTGCCCTGATTGGTAGCTCCAATCTGACTCCGTTTTATTAGTCAAGGGTACATACGGTTATATTGCCATGCGGAATTGTTGGACACATTTCCATGAGTAGGTAAACAGTTAGTTTCGGAATTCAAGGTTCATGGTAATCTAATAATACAGTATCTAAACACTTGTCAAACGAATGATAATTTCTGTATCAAATTGTTTCTATAATTTGTTTTACTTGTGCATTAATTAAACTTGTGAATTCACCAACGTAATGTTGACACTTTCTAGTATACGAATTTTCAGGTATTTGACTGCTGCTTGCATGTATGGTTCTGCATCTCACACTAGGGCCTGCATTTGCCTTATCTGGAGTCATGGTTTTAAACATTTTAAAGGGAGATTTCATTGCATCACACTTAATGGTGTTATGCGTTTAAATCTTTGGTTTTGGTTTATGAAATATTGTAACTCGAACACCACTTTTGAAATTCCGCTGCTATTGCTATGAAACTCCATTATTTTGAATGGTAACTTTAACATTAACTTTTGAAAAACGTCTCTA
>JBCNJP010000003.1:19448350-19466350 GCA_039602395.1 Deinandra increscens subsp. villosa
ACATAATAGATCTACACGGATTTATCTCAATATAGAAATCAAGCAACATATATGTTAAATGTGTACATAATTTTACAACAACTTCATGTTAAAAAAAAGTCACGTGGATTAACAAGGAAGAGCATGTGTTACACTGTTACCAATGGTGAGGTATTCATCATATGCCAATCTGGAAATAGCTTCAAAATAATCTGCAGCCCAAGAGTAGTCATCACAGATGCAAACAAAAGAATTCCCTACAAATCATTTTTGCAAAATATTACTATCAGTGCGGGATAATGAAGCATAGAGCACCACATATTCTTCACCAAAACCTCTTGTCCGGCTTAAAACCATGTCTCATCGAGATCGGTAACTGATCCTTTCTTATTAATGACACCATTTGATAACTACCCAAAGTGTTCATTTGTTTCTGTTAATCTTACCTATTCAATCATTTTAGCCCTCAAAAAACCTGCAACAATACAAAAAAAAAAAATAAGTCCAATAACTTAAAATTTACACCACAAAAATTAGACCAAAATGGAAAGAAACTTTCTTTGATGGTATCGATTTGTACATGCCACATGCTATTCATTTAAGAAATCATACATGTTTCCCTCATGCTATCAATTTGTACACGCCACATGCTATTTAATTTAAGTAATTGGTTGCATACTAATGTAATACAAGTCAATTTTTCCCGGATAAGTTGTTAAGTGGCTCACTTGTTCACCACAGGTTTCACTTACTTTGTTGTTTCAGCCATATTTTGTAGACAATAGATGATCTAAAATGAATCAGAGCTAAAGAAATCGAACTAACAGTGTTCTTTAATTTTCATAGCAACCTGCATGTTTTTGTGAGATGAGCCTGGCTGCCGGGTGATCAGTTGAGCCCAGGGTGCTGTCTATTTTGATAAATTAGATAACATCTTATTATCATTGAGATCTTGAAAACCAGCCCCCAAAAACCCCTTAATTTGTACTTCGGGTTTTAAGAAAAGGTATGTACCCGCTACTAATGCAAAGGGCACAAATAACTTTATCTTCATCATCAAAAATGCACCATGTTTAATGTTTGTTCTGAGATAGTTCATCTATCTCAACCTGCAATAATCATAAACAAAACTTATTTATCTGAACCTAAAAAATATTAGTACGTTTTCAAATCACAATAATCAGATAATCAATTATAAAACACAAATCCAAACACCCCATGTCTCTCCTTCATCAATTTTAGCATTATTTTGTAATTAAAAAACTAAATGTAGGTTCCAAACATCACCAAATGCATTAAAAACTCCATATACAACCGCTTTTTACCCCCATCAAGATATTTTTTTAAGTGGTACAATTGCAACATTTATCCCATCCCATTTAGCCTAAGTGAGTCATAATTCCAAAAAAAAAAAAACTCAGTAACCTACACCCAGAAAAAACAAATATTGTATAAAATTCTTAAAAGATTCTATTTTCCCATAGTGATTACATTTTCATGCTTTTATTGATGCAAGCTGCCTAAAAAAACTTAAGCATATTAATGTTTTTATGTTGTATAAACAAATGGGTTGGGTCAGGTGGGACCAACCTGCCAAGAAGTCAAGAACTAAGTTTTCTTTCATCGTCCTTTTAATTTAAAATACTTAATGACATAAAAGAATGTTAGATTCTTCATGTTTAACCAAACCAACCTATGTGTAACATTTCCTTTTCTCATCATTTCTTTTTTCCATTACAGTATTCAGAATAAACAGCAATAGATGGGTCAGAGGAAGACTGAGTCAGTTCCAAAAACTGGTTTTGTTCCAAAAAAAGATCAATGATAGCATTTTTCTTATTGTTTTGTTTTAAGTGCCATTATGGCAGTATAGTCTATATTGGTTGAAACCTAGATGAATTGATAGAATCTGCTAGTACATTTCTGAATAAATAATGAAGTAATGTTAATCAAATATTATCCTCCGTGATAATGCTATTGGTTTTTTTTTTGTGAATGTTCATTGAGCATACCTATAGCTTAGTGCTTTCATATGATTTTCTACATAGTTCTATCTAGCACTAATCATGCTAATTAAGTGAATATATATGTGGATCATATACATATGTGATTATGATGATAAAACCAGATTTAAATGAACATCAGTATGTGATGATGTGGTTCTGAATTAAAACTAATAATAGATTTACTTGTTTGTGAAATAAAACAAGATAATGTAAAACCAGATTTACTTGTAACTAAAACAACATACATCAATCACTAATAAAAGCTAAACTAACATCATATAGCACAAGCACGTACTTTTATTATAAACTAATTAAAACAACATACCTCAGTAAATAAAACTTAAAATCATATGCAATAAGAGTTGTAATATAAAAAAAAAATAGTTTCAAACATAATAGAAAGCTTAAATGAACATCAAGATATAGATTTAAGAACTCATCAAATCTTCTTAATACTTATTTAGTTGAACATGCCAAGAACTGGAATGCCAAGCTCATATGATAACCTACAAAAAAAAATTAAATAATAAGTAACAGAAATGAAAAAATGTGTGAATTAAACAATGAACTACAATTAATCTGAAAGAAATAGATGCGAATTAAAAGATGTACTTAAAACGTTTTCTCAACATATCATCCTCAATATCACGACATCAGTAGATTTATATTATATACTTTAGTCAACATAATGGTAAATGCATTCACAAGAGAATATAATTGTAAGAAACAACATGGATTGTGGTACATACTTGCTAATTGAATCTAATTCGTGTCGGCAACTTTGCAAGAAGAAGGATGCCTACACAACAATAAGGTAGCATTAATCATAAGCTCAGTGAATCAAGAACAACCTTCTGCTACACTTTTATCACAAATTAAAAATTACAATCAAAGAGCAATTAATTTCCCCTATCGCGAATGATGTTGTGAGAAGTAGTTAAATGCATCTCCATTTCTCTAACCTAGACGTTGAAAAGAACTGCTGTTAAGTATTAGATTAAGAAAGAACAAATAGAGAAGGCTGATTACTAAAAACAGACCCGCGATTCCAGAGTTATCATATCATTCAACAGGAGTTTTGCATGTGCATCCAAACTTGCGTCCTAAAATCGACAATTAGGTTATGTGAGAACACACAATCGATTAATGAATTTAGAAGGAAGTAAGACAATTGAATGTGAAAGTTATTAACCTGCTGAGATGGAGATTTAAACAAGGACGAATCAACATAGGTTTCGATATGCTAAACGCAACGGGGCAAGGGTTTGGCTGTTTTTCAACAACTTGGTGGTGGTATTGGGGGATTATGAAAAAGAAGGCGTCTGTTAAATGCCAAGGAAATTAATTTGAAAGAAGAATTTAGGGCAATTACCTCTTTGAAGAGATGGTCTGGTCCGGTTTGGGGTCAGATGGAAGCAAATGGTTGTTAGATTATTACAGGGATAAGGGTTCATTATATAGGAAGTAAACGATTCTTCATTGTTTGAAACCTGCAACCCGCCATCAATTGGAGGAAGCCACCGCCCATCACGAAGACAAACCGGCGCCTGCGCACCATTGGAGAAAGCCATTGTCGGTTTGATTGTTCTCTAGTCTCGAGAATGCAAAGCGTGGTATCCTACCTTTCATAAAGCGTGCTTTGATTGTTCTCTAGTCTCGAGAATGCCTGCGCACCATTCAAGTCGTGCTTTGATGTTAAATTCCTCATCTAACCCTCTTTTTTGAAAGGCGGATTGTTGTTAGGGATTGAGGATTTAAGGAGGGTTTACTTTTTATGCTTGAAACACTTGTACATTTTGCATAATTCATTGTACGCGTCTTAAGGATTAAGCATTTTTCATGACGAAAATACCCTTTAGGGCAATATGTATTATATATAGTAATAGATATATTTTTATGTTCAGGGCTTTGAATGAAATTGGATGGAAATCCTACGCTGAAAAGGAGTTATGAGTTTTTTTTCCACATGTTACGGTTATAGGGACATATATATTTTATTGTCGAGAAATGACTAAATGATAGAAACATCAAACTTCTCAACACAAATTTAAGTCTCAAATCAAATTACATTAACAACTTATATAACATCTCATAAAACTAATATCAACATCAAATAAAACTAATAATAAATTATAAGAAAAATATAAAACAAAATAAAAATGTAAAAGGACAACTCATATGTATAAGTCATGTTTTCTTACATATTCTTAAAATCACTTTTAAGTTTCATAATTATAGTGTCAGCTTTTTAAATAGATGCTCTCAACAAACTCATCAAATAAATAAAAAGTTTTTATTAATGTTTTTATGAGTGCAAATGGACATTGAAATGAATAAGGCAATAAGTAATTTAACAAACAAAACTAATACAACCATAGTATTTAACATAGGAAACAAAATGCAATAATATTTAGAAGGAACTCAATATTTTTTTTGATATACCAAATTCAGTATAATTAATATTATTATATATATCAAACCGAGAGCCTACATGTACACTTGGGTAGTACCGTTGAAGTCGGGCTGGATTTTTTTCATTTGTGTAATGTGTTGGTGGGATTTTCTTATTGGTGGAGATGGCTCACGTGCTACTCACTTCTCTCTATTTAAAATGTCTTTCACTCATATCTCTCTCAATCGCCGGTTCTTTCCATCTCTCTCTTAACCATATCCGGCGATGATGGGTGACACTGATGGTGATGGTGAGCAGGGCAATTTGTCACGTTGAAGCGACGCCCCTTTCTTTATCCGTAGACGCTCTCTCTCATTCGCCGGTTCTTTCCATCTCTATGTTAACCCTACCAGTTCCCATGCGGTAATGGTTGGTGACGGTGAGCAGTGCTATTTGTCACAGTAATGCGGCGGCGGTTAGCAGTGCTCCGTTGACTCTGCGACGGTCTATCATTGTCTTTTACTGCGACGATTAGGTCGCTTTACCTTTCCGGTTTTGCGTTTGCTATGATGGTCTTTGTGTGTTTTGGAAAGACGATTCTTTCTTATTTTCACAGCCAACACCATCCATTCTTCCTTGTCGCCATTTCTAACCTAACCCTTACGGTCGGGTAATGATTGCCACCGCCATAATTGATTCAGTAATTAAGAATGTATTACTAACCTTGGTAAGAAAAAAACCTTTGATGTCATTTCTACGTTGGGCTTTAAAGTCAAAGTGTGTTGGTTTTGATAGAATCCTTTTTTACTACCCTCCTTTAATTTATTAAGTCTCTTCTATTTTCGGGACGAAATTCCTTAAAGTAGGGGAGACTGTAACATTTGCATTTTACCCGATTGTGGAACCCGACCTTTTATCGATTTATGGATTATTGTTTATCGGGAGAATTCTCGGGCATTGATACCCCAAATACTGGTTATGAATGATTTATAATCGCTTTTCAAAACAAAATAATTAATTACAATCAATTAGATTCAAATGGGGTTTCTTGAATTGAAAATAAAACAATTTCCGGTTTTTACGCGATTTCGATACGCGATTCATCGTTTATCAGAAATCTCGTGTTTTTTGTATCATACGACAATTTCAGCATATTTATGAGTCTAATAATCACATATCACGTCCCGAATCATCACACTCTTGATCGAATTGTAAAACGTTGGTAAATTGGCCAAAATCGATGCGTACGTCAAAACCGACCAAAAACGCCTAAATTAACCTAATTTGTGCATTCTATGAGTTACATGATATATTTGTAATCGTTTTGAGTGGATTTAATGTGGTTAACATAATGGTAGTATGAATTGGGTAATTTGGGTGAAAACATCGAAAAACAAAGAACCGAGCACGCGAATTAAAAAATCAGTACATAATTGGTTCGGGCTAGTTCCAACGTATCGCTTGGAACATATAGATGTTCCAGGCGATACGCCTAGATTGACTTTTACAGCAAAACCCTAATTTTCCCCCTATTTAAGCATCTTAGCCTCCACGTTCCTCGTTTATCCACCCCAAGCACTCTAAACGACCATTCACCCATGATCATCATTTTTTCCTTCATCATATCACTTTTAAGAGTTTGGAATTGAAGATTAAAGCCTTGGATCAGTCTCTTTCATCCCATTTCATCACTTTTTTTTGGTTTCTTGTAAGTTCTCCATCTTGTCCTTATTATCTTGCTTGATCAAGATCTGGGTTTTTTTATGGTGATATGATAGATATAAGCCCCATATGATAATATTTGCTAGATTCAATGATTTCCATGTCAAGGATTGAAACTTTATGATGAATTTGGCTAGATCTATAAGTATTCATGTTGCTATGTTGTGGATTTAGGGTTCCTAATGTCAAGACTTTATTTTTATGCCATGAAATGTTGAGATCTACATCATGCATGCTATCTAGGGCTAAATCTATGTGTATTGATCATCATGTTTGGATTTTATGATATAGAATGATTGGATCTACACCATGCATGATTTTTAGGACTAGATCTATGGAATCCATGCTAAAGTTTGCTACTTTATGATGTATTAGGGTTAGTTCTACGTCTTGAATGTTGATTATTACTAGATCCATGTCATGTATGATGTAATATGACTAAAACCATGCCATGTATGATGTAATATGACTAGATCAATGTCATGTATGATGTAATATGACTATATCCATGCCATGCATGTCCTCCCATGATTAGATCTATTTATTTCATAATATGATATGACTAGATCCAGGATTTACATGATAGATTTAGGGTTTACCTTGCTAATTTGGTATATTAAAGTGCTTGATGGTTATATTGACCTAAATTGGCTTCCATAATGGCATATGTATAATTAGGATGCATAATTGTGTCCGTAACTTTAGGATTGACCCTTATTATCATAACGTACGTATCACCTCATCAAATCACCAACGAGTCGTCCAGTCAGTTGTGTTGTGAAATCTATATCATTTATTCATTTATTTTCTCTATTTCATCTAGTCGCCGGGGTCGTCTTCGGGTCTAATAGTTTCGTTACATGGTGTCATTGTCTATCTGTATCTCCTAATTTGCTGAAACTTTAGGCTCTGATACCAACCTGTCACACCCCGCCCACGCCGCCTCCTGCCAGGCATGGGGGAGAGGATGTGGGATCGGTCGTCCGTATCAGAACACGCAGACGCATACAGATAGATGCGAGATCACAACGCCAACTCACACACACAACGGACGACTGTCCATACAAACACAAGTACAATGCCAAAAGAGACATATGTCATTGAGTCTTAATTGTTAAAACATATGTCTACGCCCAGGAAAAACCTAAGGCTACCAGCACGGTCAGGGTACAAACAAAAAGCGACATATAGTCATACCAGGAACAACAACCACAAAATATCAAAACAATCCCCAACAAATACAAAACAAAATCGTCCCTAACAACCCCAAACGTGACTTCCACCATAGCTTTACCTACTTACACATGAACCAAAAAGACGTCAACAACATAAGTTGTTGGTGAGTCGTAGCACATTTGACTCAAACACAAGTTCCTAAAACAAGTAACAATAGTGTGCTTGTTATAAATTCGTATGGTTAAACTAGCACTACAGGGGTACAATCCTATGGCCGCACGCCTGCCTTTGTGGACTAGGCATATACGCCATCACATGAACCCTAATGGGTCCAACAAATGGGTATGAGACACCTGATCTACCTCTACAACTGTATTGGTGAAATATATCTCTTTGTGGCCGACACTCATGCCCAAATTAACCATACTAATCAACATGGACGTCTCCTAACATGCGGGTTTAAATTTATAACACGGTAACAAAATACCTAAGCACAACAACAAACAACAAGTAACATTTGACATGGTTCATGTACACCCCAAAAAATTTAAAATAAAAGTAGCGAAAAAGCTATCAACTCACAGGTTCTCTAACGGTGGAAAGAACAAACGTCACAGGGCGCGAGAATCCAACGTCCAGATGTAAGTCTATTACAATATATATATATATATATATATATATATTAATATAATAACCTAGTCCAAATAATATATGCAACAAGTAATTTGGCAGCAACGATCAATCAAACAAACGGGAAGTTAAACAATGTTCCCGAGAACATACCGAGCGGCCAACAAACACTCGTGCAAGATCATTGGGCCCAAACGAGTAGTGAGACATCATTACTGGAAACTAATATGCCCATACTCGTAAATAGACAAACCGAGTTACTCGATATTCCCTAAATCACAAAACAAAGCAAAACCATAAAACTGTCAAGGGCCACATGTAGACCGCGAACGAACCGGAAAGACATCCCATGCGGTCCGCATGGGCGGTTAACGAACCGGCTGACTTTTTGGGCGATGCGGACCGCGAGCAAACCAACAACAACCTTATGTGGTCCGCATCGACTATTTTGTCTTTTAGTGGACCTTTTATATTTTCTAGTTTTAGCTCATTTCGACAACGGGTTCCGTTCCAAACACCTCCAGTAGCAACATACAAAAATTCTAGGCACTGAGGCCATACCAATTAAGAGTTACAAGTCCCGGTTATACTAAAAAAACTCCACAATTTATTTCCATGGCCAATCCGACTATCACAATCATGTTCCAATCCAACGGTCTCTACTTAGGGACTGATTAACTCATATTTTAAGGTCTCTAGCCACTGAGATCCCCAGGTGTGTCATCAACCATTATCCAAAGATCCAAAAAACTGGGTTTCCGGGTTTTAACATCAAGTGTACTAACTATGGTCTCCACCTCTATGACCTAAACTCTTTTTGTAGCAATTTGCTACTAGGGGTGTGCAGAAACAGGGAAAGTCCCGCGAATATCGACAACCCAAACCGAAATTTCCTGTCCCGACCTGGAATTGATTTTGTGGGTCGGTACTCGCTATATGATAATTCGTTTTGGCGGGATTCGGGTCGGGACAAGTAAGTCCCATGAAATTAAACCTTGTCTCACTAATCCCGATTTAAATAATTAATTAAATTATTAATATTACTAATAATCTAATAAAATATTAGATTATTTAGGTTTCCAATGTTCATCCACACACATACGATTATACACAATCACAATCACAGATCACGTCTATTCAGTTCCATCTAAGACAATCACGATTCAGTTCCAAGACTAATTCCAAATCGACCACGCCATTCCAAATCAATCGCTATTCCAAATCCAAAGTTGCTCAGCCTCCCAACGCCACTATCGATCATGGCTTCTAGTTCTAAGTCAAAATCGTAGCCACAGGTTAGTAGTTCTTCGAAGTATTTACAAGTTTCTAAGTTATTGTTCTTGGTTTGGGACTTTTACTGTATGTTTTCCTACGAAGTATTTACAAGTTCGAAGTTTCTATCATGGCTTGATGCTTTTAAGTCCTCTCAATATTGCTATACTGAATGGTTGATGAATTGTGATGTGCAGGCATGGTTCTTCAAATTAAATGTCTCATGTTCCTCTATTTTACGTTTACTATATGGATGGATTTGTATGTGTAAAATAACCAATTAAGTACACCAACGAATAATGTCAAAGGTTCTTAAATGTTTCTAATGCTTTAGTGGTTAATGTATTGCTACGATTGATTAGTAAATAGTAAGTTCATTAACTGAATGTGTATATTAGTTTTGGCACATGGATGATTTGAGTATGTAGCATTCGATTTGGCACATGGCACATTGCTATATTAGTTTCTGTATTTATACATCCTATTTGAATGTGTATATTTGTGTGTAGATGGAGCTTGAAGAAATATCTAGTGACAATATGGACAACGATGAAGGAGACAATCTCTTTAAGGAGGAAGGAGAGGATCTCATTGAAGATTGGATCCGAAATGGAATAAGTGATCTTAAAGAAGAAGTTGATGATTCAGAAAAAATTTGATGAGCTTGCAAAAGGTAATGTTTCTTAATTTATTAAATTAACCATTAAATTATTTTAGATACTTTTGAGAAGATCGAGTCAATGAAGTTACAATGAAGATTGAAGATAATGT
Source organism: Deinandra increscens subsp. villosa (assembly GCA_039602395.1). Classification (NCBI taxonomy): domain Eukaryota; kingdom Viridiplantae; phylum Streptophyta; class Magnoliopsida; order Asterales; family Asteraceae; genus Deinandra; species Deinandra increscens. The sequence continues at coordinate 19,458,299 of JBCNJP010000003.1, forward strand.
TTTTGAGAAGATTGACAATATTTTAGATGTTTTTGGTCTTTTGGATTGTTTATGATGATTTACAATGTTTTGGGATGGTTTACACTTGTTTTTGGTTGGTTTACATTATTTCCTTATTGCTTTTGGATTGTTAAAATGAATAATTTGAAATGATGCTACTAGTGGTATTATATTTCCTTACATATTCTCGAATATGTTGGAGAAAGTGATATTGTAGTGGTATTATATTTCCAAGTGGTACGTACTAAAGCACTTTTTTTTCATAATACAAGAACCATGACTATGAATATAGTTACATAGTACATGAGATTATGAACTGGTATATTTGTTGGGTTTTACGGTGGGTATCCGGGTTGCCCGTTTTAATTTTTACCGAATAAATTAACGGGTCAATTAATCAGATTAATTGCGCAGCGGAAAAAATAAGTTTTACAACACGAATATAGTAAAAACCGTAGACAGGATCTGATCACCGTGTACGCGTAAATACTGGAAAAAAAATTAAACAAATTAATTTAAGTATCTAAACAGTTTAGATATACCTTGGCGGAGTCCGAACAACCGTTCGAGACACCGGGGTTCGACGAACTGGCACTAGGGCAAACGGTAATACCCGACTCGAATCTGCAAGTCAAGTCTTCAACAGAATGTGAAGACGGGGTCTCTGGCACCACGAGCACGTTTATCTCATGAACCGGCGGTGGTGGCGGTAACGAAACCATGTCATTAAACATGACATCCGAATCTAGGGTTTCCGCCGTGTTCAAAGACGAAATCGATCCAACAACGATTTCGTCCGTCATGCGTGGAGGCGGCGGAAGTAGTGGCGTAACGGTGGCGGCATATAGTGGCGCCGACCACTTAGGGCTTTCACCGGATTCGACGGTGGCGGCACGCGACGGCTCAAAAAACGGCCTTGGTGGCGTGGGTAAAGCGAGAACCACCTCGCGATGGTCCTCGCCAAACAAGTCGGCGATGAAAGCAGCGCGCGCCGCGGCAGCGGCGGATCTCTCGGTGGCGGCGGCTCGGGTGGCGGCAGCGGTTGTCTCGACCTTTAAGGCGACGACAATCAAACGAGGATCTCGCTTCACCATCGTGTTGGTCGGAAAAGGAAACGGAGGATGGTGGTGGTGTTGCGCCGATCGAGAGAGAGAGAGAGAGGGGAGAGGGTGGCGTCGCAAGTGAGGAGGGGGAGGAGGCCAAAATCGCAAACTAGGGTTTGCCTCCCCTCCTACTTATATAATGCATGTCGCCATGGGCCCCTTGGTTTAACCTAAGCCCATGACGCGACCCAAGCCTCTAAACCCAATAGATTTACTAGTCCGTTAACCGGTAACGACTAGATAATCATTCGCCGACAATTCCCGTAAACATTTCACGATAATAATTGTTTCGTTACTTTTTAAATTTTAATAATTATTTAATTTTTTTTACCAACTCGCGATTTCGGGTATGTTTTCCTTGTTTCCTTGCTGCAATTTTTTTTCCCGTGTTTGAGTTTGTGGTTTAGTTAGTTACTTGGTAGTTTGTGGGCGTTCTTGAGATTGTGCTCCTTTATGTTGAAAGGTTTTAAGTGTCTTTGCTGGTTTGGGATGAGTTATTAGTAAACGATTCGTTGATGATAGCAGGAAATTGGTAGAAGTTGGTTTGTTAGAGGAATAGGGGTTGTGATTGTATTTATATGCATTAGTGAGATTCAGTTAGCCATTATTTGATACTGATAGCATCTTTGTTTGGAATTATCATGCTCATTCGATGGATTGGTTTAAATGATATATGTCTTTATTGATGCATTATTGGTTCGGGTTGGTTGACAATTGAAATTATGGTTTGTCTTAGTTGAATTGGTATATCTTTGACAGGTTTTGTGAAGAACTGGTTTTGCTCTATAAACGAACGGGTCATGCCCGATTTTTCTGAAAATCTTTGTGTTTTTCTTTTTCCTTTTGTTTTAAGTAATTTGTTTTTAGTTTCTAATTCCGTTTCCTTTTTGTTACTTTTAAATTCCTAAAAAAAACAAAAAAAAATCCACTAAAATAGTTTGTGATTGATGTGTGTTGCTTGGTTATCACTGTTGAATATGTTTTGCAGGTATGGATGCCTCTGGTAGTGGTTCGAGGAAGAAGCAGAAAACGACCAAGATTATTCATCACAGATCGAGGATCCCGTATTTGGCAGACGAGGTTTTACCAGACTACGAGGTGGAGCTGCCTCCAGTTGAGGAGCGCCGGATTGAGGATCACACACTGTTACAGTTTCAGGGGGTGGGAAAAATAAAAAAGTTATATCTATATTACCCTTTATTCGGACTGAATATGATTCGGGATTAGGTTGAACTTGATCTCTCTGGAGTGGGACACATAGGCAGATTGAAAAGTTTTCGGTAATTTATAAACACCTTGGGGGCTCAAGGGTTAGTGATTGGGTTTAATCGGATCGAAATATCGATAATCGCTACCAGAATGTAAGTAGGCTGATTGAATTGAATTTGATGAAATTGAAAAGGTTGGAAACCAATTACTCAGGTTATGATTCCATTTGCAGTTTTTTTTTCGGGGACGAAAAAAGGTTAAGTGGGGGGATATTTGATGTGTTGCAAAACACATCGGTTTTCCTTTACGTTTTCAGGTCATTCTGTGAGTCTTTTGAGTCGTTTTCCATATGTTTTTAGTTGTTTTTTATTATTAGTGTCTTAATGTGTGTTTTGTAGTAAAGTTTCAGTTTGGTACAATTCCTTAGAGAAACGAGCATTGGAAAAGAATTGAAGATCAAAAAGAAGAAAATACTGAATTTGAAGCACTAGGCGTATTGCCTAGTGGACATGAAGATGCAAGCGACACGCTTGCTGCTCTGAAGTCAAAGGCGGTGATTTAATCGTTGACCCGACTATTATGTCGATTTGTGGGTCCAGGCGTATCGCCTACTGATCAGGAGACCTCCAAGCGATACGCTTGGAGGCTAATATTCCGGGAAACCCTAATTTCTCACTTATAAATACAATGCGGGGTTTCCAGTCGAATTACATTCACCCTGCCGTATCTCAGAGCCACTGGAGACGATTTTGGAGCAGAAGATCGAGATTGAAGCCATTGGAGCCTAAGGATTGAAGAATTCGACTCCCAATCGCTTCCCCGGGTTCTTAATCTTTCGTTTTAACTTTAGTTTTCATCAGACCAGATTATGTTCTTGAATGTTATTACTGTTTTTATGATGAACTCAGATATGTCAATGGTTATTGGCTAAATTTCTTGTACCATCTAGACCAATTGATGAGTAGTTAATGTTTTCGACTTTTCCTTGATTATGACGATTGTGATGCATTGATGTTCTATTGAAATTCCATTAATTTTCTGTGATTGTTGCATTTGCGTATTGTGATTAGGGTTTTGGATATTGATTGGTTTTTGTGTTGCCTACGAATGTCTTTCGGGTCGGGTAATGCATCTAAAGGTGTTAGCTTTAGGGTTTTCATCTAGAGAATAGTTTAGGAGACGTCCCGAACTAGAACATTGGTTAATAATTAATACTTTGATTGCTATATTCTGCCTTGGTTAGAACTTAAAAGGGGATAACCTTGTCGACTAGTTGGGTTGGTTAATTGTCTAGATCAGGATTGTCTCAAAAGGAAGTCCCCTAGATTAGTTGGTCAGTTTGCTAAGTTGTGACTCTCATAGTAGTTAAAGGTAGCTCCTTTTGCCTTAAGGTGCCTTAGATTAGCTTCGAGGGTGGTTAGGGGAATCGAATTGGGAAATACTCAAAAGGTGAACCAATTAATCGAGCGGTAGAATTATCGTTTAGGATGTACTCAAAAGGTGAACTAACGAATCAGTGAGCGTTTTCCAACCTTTAGGACTCTTGTCAGTTACGTCCGGAGAGGATTTCGGGGGCTCATAGGTTTTCTATAGGTTGTATCATTAGAATCTGATTTAGTCATATTTGTCATAGTCAAGGGAAGTCGTTAGCATTCACTAGGATTCTAGGTCTAGGTGGTATTTATCATCATATCTGCTTTTCGTCTCTAGGGTTTGAGTTTGTGGTTTGCTTTCCATTTTTAGTAATTTCCATTTTTAGCAGTTTCCCGTTTTAGTAGGTCTCAATAATTTAGTTAATTTTAGCTTAGTTAATTTTAGTTAATATTAGTTAATTGCTTCTTCAAATCAAAAACCAATTTTCATCAATTAATCCGTAATTTATTTTTCTTAGTTAATTTTGTCTTTTTAGTGTCTCTAGGGTTCGACCCCGGTCTGCCGATAGCTATTCTACATCCGATAGGTTCACTTGCCTGTCGAATCGGTCTAGTTTTAGGTTAACTGGGTTTTAATTTAGTGTGTCTAGGTCTAGGATAAATTAGTTTATTTTTATAGATCGATTTTTGCACATCAAATTAACTATTATTTATTTAATAAAAAAACGTTTCAATTAATTAACATTTAATTAATTAAAAGTTTGTTGACTCCGGTGTAACTGTTCCGGGTCGAAACCGGGTCGGTTACGATAAGTGTCGGGTCAGGACACCCAGTATCCTTGTCACACCCCATAAAATCGTGTATCGGGTGCAAGCGAGATGGAATCACAGTCAAGATTACACAGAATGACCTCTGGATGGTTAAACTGTAGGTCCGAGATCAAACCGTCAACACGATATCTAATCACAAATGAGTGCGGAATCCTCAAATGTGATTGATTCAAGAAACAAGTAGAAGAAATAGACACAATCTAAGAGAAAGATTGAATCTTGAATGAGAATCTCTAACTTGTGAAGCTGATCGTAAATAGGAAATGCACTCAAGAAATCGTAAACTTGAAATGTATTTGAAAAGCCTCCCAAAATCATAAACAAGTGAGGTTTATATAGTACCTCATACAAGCCCTAACAAAAATCGTAAACTAGTAAGAAGCCCACATGGCCAATCGTGAACTATAATAAGCCCAATAACTAATAAGCCCAAAACAATAAACTAGCCCACTAACTAATGTTCATGCCTTAATTAAATATAGCCCAACAATCTTCCCCTAGGCATGAACCATTAGACCTTTTACGGCAGCAGCAGGTCGAATCTGAATGTATTCTGAGCGTTGTTCGACCACCATCTGTTAGCCACAATCCGGTTTGCCGTCCCATGGAAGATCCCCACCCTCACAGCGTTTTCCATGTCATTTTTATCTCCGAGAATAGGCTGTGAGGCGAGCAGTTTGATATCCTTTTCTCCAAATCAAAGCAAATCAACCGGATCGTAAAAGCGAAACTGCCTCATACCCTTGCAGAGAACCACCACCTCGTGTGTCGTTGGATCATAACACCAGCAGTCAAAATTTTTGACCAAGGTACCATCTTCAATCTCATCCAACATGTTGATTACTCTTGTGCGCTTGGTAGGTGGTCTCCTTGCTTCACCAATTGACTCTCCAGTCACTGGGTCAGTTTCCGTCTGGACCCATCTTACTTGCTTTAGCTCAAAATTTTCAAAGTTATCTTCTTGATGGCTCAGCAGATTGTTTCTGATAAGGTCTCCGTCAGGGCTGTTCCATCTGTTTATGTAGGGAGCTCGAAGCAAATTTCTGATCTCAGGCTCAGTCCAAGAATGGAATTGTGCACGTGTTCTATAATATTCAACTGGACTATAGCCTTCACGGATCACAGCAAATAATTTATTCTCGGTGTCATAATGCCAGCACAAGATGGGTTCACAACTCCCCTTTTTGTCTATAGAGCTTCCACCAAGATCAAGAGAGTACTGAGTGGGGGCTGGTCCTTGAAAGAATTCTCGGAACCAGTTGTCGTGACCTTCAGGAGCTTTGGAGATAACTCTTCCTCCTCTGGCATAATCAGACATCTCAATATTTTCATCTCCATCGTCTACATTCATTGCATCAGCACCTTGCACACCCTGTGATGAACTTTGTTCAGGGGCACCTGAAGATTTTGACTCCACGACACTTTTCAAGTCGGTAAATTTCTTCTTAAGATCCATCAAAATCTCATAGAGCCACTTCATTCTATTTTTATCTGCCACCTCCTTTTCTCTCATCCTTCTGTTCTCATCCTTAAGTGCCTTTATCTCATTTTCTCTGAATCTATTCTGAGATATCAAAAAGTTGATATGAGGATCAGTGCTTATCCTCAGATCAATCGGAAGTTCAGCAGATTGGAAGGGCCTGAAGCTTGGAATAGCTGTTGGCTGACTTATCACAGGAGAAGCGCTCACTCTCACTGGGCTTAGTACAACGAATGAATGATCAACCTCTATAAATTGTCCTTCTTCCCGAACTGGGCTACGTTCAGATAGAAGTGGAGTTTAGTCTGAGCAGGAGCAGGTTGATCTTAAACATTTTCAGCAGCTGTTTCTTCTTGAGCACTGGGACCCTCAGAACTGGGCCCTGCTGGTTGTACTATCATTAAGCTTGAGCTTGTCTTTGTAAGCTTGAATCTTATGCTTCTTGGATCTGACCTCTTCCTTGGAGATGGTTCACGTGCAGGAATTGGTTCTTCAAGAACATCCTCAACATTCAGATTCAGCTCAGGAGGGGTTGTATCACTGCCTGATGATCCGATTATGTCATCCCTTAACCTTTTAAGGTTAAGGGGCCCCAAACTCCCATAGATATCATCATCAGTAATCTCCTGACCAGCAAGTATATCATCCATTACATTCTCTTCATCGGAGGGTATTATTACATCATCTTCTTGCACATTAACAGCCGGAGTTGCTGTTATGTCTTGTTCTTCAGCAACGGATGCATTAACATTAGGCACATCAGCTTCAGGTTCATCCTCATCAAACTCTTGTTCCCTTGCCACCTCGGGAAACACACCCCTCTTTACCCATTCAAGTCTTCCTTGAAAGCTGTTTTTACCCTTTCTATCTTGGGTTTGAAGACCAAAAACCCCACAATCCATCACTTTTATGTCCAACTTTTCTATCCTTTCTTCAATCATCGGGTATTTCTTCATGACCACCATTTGCACAAACCTTGGTGTCATCAGGAACTGTTCTCTGGCACTCAGATCAGCATTGCCTACCCAGTTAGACGACATCATCTTCGAGAAGTTGAAATCCCAATCTAAGGCCAATGCGATAAAAGCAGTTCCATGAAGTTGATTCAGCTGATCGAAGCTAGTTCTCTTGCCTAGAAATGACTTCTGCATATAATGTGCCAGGCACCTCCAGTAATGAGGCAGTAGCTTCTTGAAGATAGGCGGAAACTTCCCCTCATACCCCATAGATTGAGCACCCGCTAGAACAACTTCCTTCGGATACTTGATTGGATCAGAGGCTTTATCAGTAATGTTCAGCCCCTTTCTGATATCATCTTCCTCAATCACTACTTGTCTGTTCTGAACAGTTGCGGTAATACTTGTCTTGTCAGCATTTGCTCTTGCTGTACCCCAGAACTCCCTCACTAGCATCTCATCAATAAGCACATTCGTCCTCAGGGCATGGTTTATTTTGCAAGTATTCATCCCAGCCACCAGAGAATAAAATGAGTTCCATATGCTTCTCTGGCGGGTCTTCAAGATACGCTGGGATGCAGTGATCTTGTTCAAACTTTATCTCTTCGTCTAGCATCTCTTCTGCCATCTGAGAAAACGAGACAAATGCATCAATCCTAAACTCATCAAAGTGAAATTATGTTTGTCAACAACTTGAGGTTCAATTGATTAACTCATTTAATTTGATAAATTCTGAAAATTTCAATTAAATCGTTCAAGTAAAATATTTGATTTTGAATCACACGTTCACAAACATCACAAATACCATTAATTTTTATCTTAAAATTATTAAGTTTTCAAAAACATTAAGAGTTTATGATTTTAAAACTCATTTAAATGTGTTTACGATTCAATAGATGGGTTTACGATCCATAAAACGAGTTTACGATATATCAAACGGGTTCACGACTGGGTTAACTTTGGTCCAATCGTAAACACTTTGCCCAGTCGTAAACACCGATAACCAGTCGAAGCCCAATCGTAAACACTTTGTCGTTATCGCCGATCGTAAACGTCTATCGGAAACACCGGATCGTAATCATCGATCGTAATCGATAATC
>JBCNJP010000003.1:19466850-19583404 GCA_039602395.1 Deinandra increscens subsp. villosa
AAGTTAATTAAGGGGCATTTACATATATGTCCTTGCTAAGTCATTTTATTACATATATACCCAAGCCTAAATTTTAATTACATATATCCCCTTCCTAAACCATATATATTACATATTTACCCAATTTATTTAATATAACTTATTAAAAGACTATTATACCCTTATTAATATTTTCATATTTCCCCTTATAATATAATTAATTACATACATATCTACAAAGTATGAATTACATATTTTACTTGGTTTGGTGTTGTTTTGTTGGTGGAATAAAGCAGCCGTTTTAAAAAAATCTACTATACAAAGTTTAGCTGTAGAAATATATATTAAAATCGAATAAACAAATCTACTGTACACATATTGGAATCAACAAAGCTACTTAAACATGGTGCTGGAATCAAAAAATTAAAATCGAATGAACAATGCTATATATTAAAATCGATTATTAAACATGCTACCGAATAAACAAAGCTACAAAATAAAACCGACCTTGAATTCTGGATTGAAATTGATGTTACTGTGTAATATGAACCAAAAAAAAGAATCTCGATTCAAGGTCGTAGAAGGGTGTCCGTCACCGTCACCGTAAAGGTCGCTGCCGGCAATAGGTCGCCGTCACAATCAAGACCGCCGATTGGAGTTCGGAGAAGGTTGAATAAGCAGGCGGGAGGACTGAGGAGGGAAACGCAATCGTCAATTGCTATTATGTCAGATTGATATTATTCCTTAAATTTATGATTTTTTTTCTAAAAATTAGGAGGGTATATGGGTAATTTCATGGACCAAAGGGGATATATGTAATTAAAGTTTAAGGTTGGGTAAATATGTAATAAAGTGTCTTAGCAAGGGGATATATGTAAAAGTTCCGTTAATTAATGCTAAACCGATTGACTTAAATGCTAAATATGTGGTAGAGCTAGCAAACGGTAAACTTCATGATACGACTCAGATAGTTAAGGACTGTAAGTTAGAACTAGTTGGCCATACGTTAGGAATCGATCTTATGCCTTTCCCGATTGGTAGTTTTGATGTCATAGTAGGAATGGATTGGTTATCTGAAAACCGAGCTGAAATTTTATGCAAAGAAAAAGTGGTTCGTATCCCACTCGAAGGAGGTGAAGTGTTAACAGTTCAAGGTGAAAAAGGTGGAACAGTCACCGGAATTATCTCGTTCCTTAAAGCTCAAAAGTGCCTTCGTAAAGGTCACTTTGCGATCCTCGCAAACGTCACAGACACGACACTTCCAGAGCGTAAAATCGACGACTACCCGATAGTCCGCGACTTCCAAGATGTATTTCCTGATGACCTGCCTGGTTTGCCTCCATTTCGACAAGTTGAGTTTGGAATCGATTTAGCTCCTGGAGCCGCTCCGATTGCACGCGCACCTTACCGTTTGGCAGTAAGCGAACTCAACGAACTCTCCGCACAACTTCAAGAGTTACTTGACAAAGGGTTTATTCGTCCAAGTTCGTCTCCATGGGGAGCACCAGTATTGTTTGTTAAGAAGAAAGATGGAACGTTCCGCATGTGTATCGACTACCGAGAGCTTAACTAGGTTACGATCAAGAATCGGTATCCACTTCCTCGAATCGACGATCTCTTCGACCAACTGCAAGGTTCGAGCTACTTTTTAAAGATTGGTCTACGGTCTGGATATCACCAACTTCGTGTTCGTGATGAGGATGTTCCCAAGACTGCTTTCAGAACTCGGTATGGTCACTATGAGTTCCTGGTTATGCCGTTTGGGCTAACCAATGCGCCTGCTGTATTTATGGATCTGATGAATCGAGTGTGCAAGCTGTACCTCGATCAGTTTGTGATAGTTTTCATCGACGATATCTTAATCTACTCCAAGACAAAGGAACAACACGAGAGACACCTACGACTTATCCTGGAATTACTCCGCAAGGAACAGCTTTATGCTAAGTTTTCGAAGTGCGATTTTTGGATTCGCGAAGTCCAGTTTCTTGGACACATTGTTAATCAGGATGGAATTCATGTCGACCCAGCTAAAGTGGAAGCTATCAAGAATTGGTCTACCCCGAGAGCGCCGACCGAAATCCGACAATTTTTGGGACTTGCCGGGTATTACCGAAGATTCATCAAGGGTTTCTCACAATTGGCTCAACCCTTAACAGCTTTAACGCATAAAGGAGTGCAATATAGATGGGGTGAAAAAGAAGAACACACGTTTCAAACTCTTAAGGACATGTTATGTTCAGCTCTGATTCTCTCGTTACCCAAAGGGGTTGACGACTTTGTGGTCTATTGCGATGCATCCATTCAAGGACTCGGTTGCGTGTTGATGCAACGAGACAAAGTGATTGCCTACGGGTCCAGACAACTGAAGGATACTGAAAAGAATTACACAACACATGATTTGGAATTAGGAGCCGTTGTATTTGCACTAAAGATTTGGAGACATTACCTCTACGGAACAAAGTGCACGATATTTACCGACCACAAAAGCTTACAACACATTTTTGAACAAAAGGACCTCAACATGCGACAACGAAGGTGGGTCGAACTACTGAATGATTATGACTTAGCAATTAAGTATCACCCGGGAAAAGCCAATGTTGTGGCTGATGCTTTAAGCCGAAAAGAGTACGAAAAGCCTCGACGAGTACGAGCGCTGCAACTTACCATTCACACGGGACTGCCGGATCGAATCCGCGATGCTCAACGAGAAGCTCTAAAGGAAGAAAACTTCGCAGCTGAAGCACTGCGTGGTGTGGATGGTAACTCTGAAGTTAAGTCCGACGGACTCGGATATTACAATGACAGAATTTGGGTTCCTTTACGTGGAAATCTCCGTGAGCTCGTGATGGATGAGGCTCACAAGTCAAGGTATTCGGTGCACCCTGGATCGGACAAAATGTACCAAGATTTGAAGAACTTGTATTGGTGGCCGAATATGAAAGCCGACATTGCGCGATATGTGGCTAAGTGTTTAACGTGCTCAAGAGTTAAGGTCGAGTATCAAAAGCCTTCTGGGTTATTGCAACAACCAAAAATTCCAGAATGGAAATGGGAGGATATCTCCATGGATTTCGTAACAGGATTACCTCATCGATCGAATCGACCAGATGCGATTTGGGTTATCATTGATCGACTAACCAAATCTGCACACTTTATTCCAATGAGGGAAAATGACAATATGGATAAGTTAACAAAACTGTACATTGACCGAATTGTGGCATGTCATGGAGTGCCTAAGACCATTATCTCTGATCGAGATCCCCGATTTACTTCCCGACTATGGCAATCTATGCAAGACGCACTGGGAACCAGACTGGATATGAGTACAGCCTATCACCCGCAGACCGATGGTCAGACGGAACGAACTATTCAGACTTTAGAAGACATGCTCCGAGCTTGCGTCCTCGACTTCGGTAAGGACTGGGAGGCTCATCTTCCGTTGGTGGAGTTCTCCTACAACAACAGTTATCATACGAGCATTGGTGCAGCACCTTTTGAAGCCCTTTATGGCAGAAAATGTAGATCGCCCGTGTGTTGGGCCGAAACGGGTGAGAAGGGACTCACCGGACCGGAAATCATTCATGATACAACGGAACGGATTATTCAAATCAGAAAGCGGATAGCCGCAGCACGTGACAGACAAAAGAGCTATGCCGACAAACGCCGTAAACCTTTGAAGTTCGAGGTAGGCGACAAGGTATTATTGAAGGTATCTCCCTGGAAAGGAGTGATACGCTTCGGAAAGCGTGGAAAGTTGAATCCTCGCTATATCGGTCCATTTGAAATCATCGGGAAAGTAGGCCCGGTGGCCTACCGATTACAACTCCTTGCCGAACTCGATGGAGTTCACAACGTATTTCACGTCTCGAATCTGAAGAAATGTCTGGCTGAAGACACTGAAATAATTCCTTTGGAGGAATTGGAAATTGATGAACATCTGAGATTTATTGAGTAACCAGTAGAAATCATGGGACGCGAGAAGAAGGCCCTCAAACGTAGCAAGATTCCGATCGTCAAGGTTCGATGGAACTCAAAGCGTGGACCTGAATATACATGGGAATGAGAGGATCAGATGAAGAAGAAGTATCCTCACTTGTTCGAGCAAATGTCCACGGAAACTCAAGGTATGATTTAATTTTGGGGACCAAAATTCCTTTAACAGGAGGACGATGTGGCGACCCTAAAACTTTTGCTTTCTTTCCCCAGCAACAACAGCAACGACGACAGCCGAGGCTGCGAACGCTACAATGCAAGAATAATTTTCGGGACGAAAATTCCATTTACAAGGGGATGATGTGACATCCGAGAATTCCAAGGTTAACTTCCGTTAGACAATCTCCGTTAGTTACGTTATAAGTGTTAACTTAGTAACTAATGCTTAACTAGGCCGAATACGTCCACGACCTTTGGTTGATCACCGAACCCGTCCATATGTGTTATGTGTTTATTTATTTATTGTCATTATGTGCAATGTGATTTAAACGCATGATTTAGTATTGATAATAGAACGTAAATTGTCCACTTTTGGTTTCCAGCGAAACTACCGGGCGAAACTGTAGGTTCGCTCGGTAGCCGGCTAAACTGTTTGACTTACACGTATTCAGAGCCAGTTTCGCTTGGCCAGCGAAACTGCCAGCGAAACTAGCTCCTGATATATATATTTTATAAAACCCTAGTTATCTCCCATTTGCATCATTTCACACAAAAACACACACACTCTCCATCTCTGCTCTCTCGAGAAATCTGGTCAGCTGTGAATCACCAAGAAACCATCACCTCATCTCATCCATTTGGGGCCCTAGATCGAATCGTGAGTCCCAAAACTATTTTTCATGCATTTTCTATGTGTTTTACTTTAAAGCATGCTTAGATCTTCATGTAATCACTTGATCTTCTGATATGATGCTTAGGAAGGCTAGATCTATCATAAATTCTGTAACTTTACGTTTGAAATCAAACCATAATGAAGATTCATGCTAGTTAGGTCATTTTAGGTTTAAAATATGTTTTTGGTGATTTGAATGTGAAAACCCATGTTTAAGGTGTTAAAACTTGTTGTTTGATGTTGGTAAATGTTTATGCATGCTAAATATTGAATCACGTGAAGTATGGAAGCTGTTAGGTTGATTTTTAGGCTGATTCATGTGTTTTTCACGACCAGCGAAACTATGTGTTCTCTGGGCGAAATTATGTAGCGAAACTGTATATGCATCCAGCGATACTATGTAGCGAAACTGTAGTGTCGCCCGCGAAACTAAGTAGACCTGCTCGAACGAAACTACCGAGCGAATTAACCTGAACGAAAGTTCAAACCAGTTTCGAGCGAAGCTAGGCTAGCGAAACTGCGTCAGCAGTTTCGGGCGAAACTAGCTAGCGAAACTGTGTCATCGGGTAATCCCTAGCGAAAGTGCTGCCCGTGCACCTAGCGAAACTATGTAGCGACACTTAGTAGCGAAACTATGATCTGACCAAAACCCAACTTGTGCAACTTGTTTGAATGTTATGCTATGACTTACATGATTATGCAATAATGAAACATGCCTTGATTTCTGAATTCTGTGAACCCTTGTTATGACCAACCATCGGTGTCGTGTGTCGGTATGTCGTGTCATAGTTCCAACGTGCTATGTTATGGGCCATAGTGACGTAAGTTAAAGATTAGACACAAAACTAATACTTAAGACCTAAACGTGTTCATAGGTCTTCGATAAGCAAACAATACTTGGATTATTTAGCAAGAGTAGCAGTGCAACCAAAGGTGAGTGTCACTAACCCAATTACCGTGAGCCCGTTTGGGTCACACCAAATAACTTAATGGAAAACAATGCTGACAACCTTATGAGTGCTATGCACCTCTCTGATAAACTTGAAAACTTAGGAGTGCTTGGCACCCACTTGATGAACTGAAGTGTTTTATGGGAGACACTTGTGAAATACTTAAACCACTGTTTCTAAAACAAAACTGAAAATGTTTTCGGGATTCATGGAAACCCAAAGTAAACCGTTTTAATATGGCTAGTGTAGGTTAAAGTCTAAACCACATGATATCACATGATTTCTAAGGATTGCCTTATAACTGAAAAAGTCCTCAACTTAATTGTACCATTAATTGTAAAGCGAGGGGATGTTGGGTAGATCTACTAGAGTTTGACAAACTCCGCCTCGTGACACGGGAAGTGCACGGAGGTACAATATCAGCCTATCTGACCGTGGTCCCGAGAGGACACGGGGGAGGCAAAGCCGCGATGACGTAGGTCCGCAAAACAAAATAGATGATGGCGTTGCCACTACAATTATCAGTCAGCTTTGGTACAAACTTCCTTAGTGCATGGAACAACGGATTAGCTACCCGCGATATCGGTTGAGCACTTTAACTATACAAAACTAGTACATACCCGATAACGTATGTTACGGATAATACTTTTACTAAACCACAATACTATGATCATGGATATCACTAAGCATTGCTTTTCACAAATAAATATTACATAAGTCTATGTTGTCACAATTATGGTTATGAGACCGGGCCACTGCATGACAAGCCCACTGTGAACTCACCAACCGTTAGGTTGACACTTGCGTGGTTTAAACTTTTGCAGATCGCTGAGGAGTATCTGGAGCGGGTTGGCATGGCACGTGAAGACAAATATTTTTAGTTCTATTTAGACTTAATTGGGAATTTAAAACACTGATTTGTAAAGCACGTGGTTAGTGCTAAGATAATATTTTCCGCTGCGTATTTTGAAGAGTTTAATTTATGATTTACATTTGGACTAACTCTGATTTGTTTAGTATTTGTAACTAGTGGTTGTGGTCCTGGTTTGCTCGCACCCCTTAACGGTATAAACTCCGTTACATTTGGACTAACTCTGATTCGTTTAGTATTATCAACTAGATATCTACCTTGATTTGGTAGCATCAAAAATTTCCATCTTACCCAAACGGGTCGAATTTCAACTTACCCAAACGGGTCAAATTCCATCTTACCCAAACGGGTCAAATTCCATCTTACCCAAACGGGTCAAATTCCATCTTACCCAAACGGGTCAAATTCCCTCTTACCCAAACGGGTCAAATTTGAATTCTACCTCTTGTTGCTTTCTAGGATGGTTACTCCAACCCATATTCTACCGAATCATTAACTATGCCATTCAATTCAATGCAAGTACAATACTAATAGAGTACGATCACTCATATTTAACATGAGATCACTAAACATATCTTACGTTACCTTGAGCGTTTAACTTTTAGCTTTCCCTTCACGTTGGTGGCTTGAGCTTCCACCGGGTTCACCTACATTACCATGATTATTAGTTAATCATGAATATCCACATTCTTGCAAATACAAATGTACATAATGAACCCATGTCAAGTGTTGGCACACTTGACTCTAAATTTTCATACACACACAAGCCTCATGAATAAGAGGACCAAAGTCTAGGCATTTCTAGACCTTTATCATTATAAGCACATACACACTTTCATATCTCATGACACAATACTTCAATTTATGCAATAATTCATGCCTCAAACTTAATAAATCTTCACCTAGGCATTTCATCGAACACCTAGCGTGCACAACTAATATTCTTACTTGTATGAAGTAATCCTTCATTCCATTCAACCCATCATTAACTATAAATGTATACATTTATCAAATTTCATATGGAATTACTAATCTTTCATGAGAATCAAGCTCTTATGATTTAGAAACCCAACCCAACCTCCCATCTATTCCTAATTTCGATTCACATGAGGTGGGTTTTAACCCCATTACAATCTTACTAACAATCATGAAAAAATATAAACATGCAGGGGCAAAATCATGCATCAATTAGGCATACAAGTTCCTACATAACATCCTTTAACATCAATTTGACCTATCTTTGATTTCCCATAAAATCACCTAACATCAAACTTACTTACTTGATGTAGGAAATTAGAAATAGGGGTAGATTAGCAGCCTAGACACCCTCTTGTGCTCAATTTTGGCTTTCCCAACAAACTTCTTCCAAGAAAATCCCACCAATTTGAAGATTTTGGTCAAGAACTAAGTTTAGCTCTCTCCCTCCCCTCTCTGGTTCGCAAATGACGTCTGGGGCTCATCCCCAGATTTTTTTTTCTTTTATTGAAATCCTAATCTTACATAATCAGCCCCTCCCCTTTATGTTACTTAACCCCTTTGTACCAAATCTTCATATTTACCCTTTGAACCCCCAATCTTTTAGTAAATAATTAACTAGTCACAAACATAACTTTAATAACTAAGTTAATATTTTACTAAACCCGTCGAGGATGTGTTTACTAACTACACATACCCGACCCTTCCCGCACAAAATAAAACATTTCCAAATAAAAGTCACATAAAGAATTTGGGACGTTACAACTCCACCTCCCTTAAAGGGAGTTTCGTCCCCGAAACTAAAATACGTACCCAAAGAGATGTGGATAGTATCTTCTCATTTCTTCCTCGGACTCCCACGTGGTGTCCGATCCTTTCCTATGCTCCCATTTTATCTTTACTTGTTTTATCTCTTTATTACAGAGACGATTGACCTTTTGGTCCAGAATTTCAACGGGTCTTTCCACATAATTCAATTTATCATCTACCACTATATCATCCAGCGGTACATAAGCTGTCTCATCTGCTAAGCATTTCCTCAAGTTAGACACATGAAATGTGTCATGAATGCCACCAAGTTCCTCCGGGAGTTCTAGTTTATAAGCAACCTTGCCCACTTTCTTGACGATCTTGAAGGGCCCAATAAACCTCGGACTTAACTTACCCCTCTTTCTAAATCTGATTACCCCTTTCCAAGGGGATACCTTTAACAATACATGGTCCCCTTCTTGAAACTCGATAGGCCTTCGCCTTTTATCAGCATAAGATTTTTGTCTGTCTTGAGCAGCCTTCAAACGTGTTCGAGCTATATCAATCTTTTCGGTAGTTATTTCCACAATCTCATTGTGGGCAAGTTCTCTTTGACCCACTTCTCCCCAGCACAGTGGGGTTCGACACTTTCTACCATACAACATCTCGTATGGAGCCATACCAATGCTTGAGTGGTAACTATTATTATAGGAAAATTCCACCAAGTGCAAATATTTATCCCAACTCCCCCCGAAGTCGAGGACACAAGCTCGCAACATATCCTCGAGAGTTTGTATCGTCCGCTCACTCTGCCCGTCAGTTTGAGGATGATATGCAGTACTGAAGTGCAATCGAGTACCCATAATCCTCTGAAACTCCTGCCAGAACCGCGAGGTAAAACGTGTGTCCCTATCAGAAGTTACCGAAATAGGAACACCATGCATCGATACTATCTCATCTATGAATATCCTTGCCAATGTTTCGGAGCCACTAGATTCGTTAATGGGCACAAAGTGGGCACTTTTGGTTAGTCTATCCACAATTACCCATATCGCATTCGTATTCCTTACCGTTTTTGGCAAGCTAGTGAGCAGATCCATAGTGATATGCTCCCACTTCCACACGGGTATCTCAAGTGATTGCAACTTCCCGTAAGGCTTTTGATGCTCCGCCTTCACTTGCAAACAAGTCATGCACTTATTTACATATTTTACAATGTCCCGTTTCATACCGGGCCACCAATAATCGCTTTTCAAATCGCGATACATCTTAGTAGCCCCCGGGTGAATTGAGTAACGAGATTTATGAGCCTCGTTTAACAACAACTCCTTCACCCCACACGTGTTCGGAACCCATAGACGACCAAACCGGTACTTCATGCCGTCATCGCCGTTAACTAGGTCCCTTACCATCCCCTTAATTCGTTCTTGCTTCCAATTATTCTCCTTTACCGCTTCCACTTGAGCATTCCTGATAGTATCAAGGATACTCGAGGTCACAACCAACCTCATGGATCTCACCTTTATAGGAGCCAAATCCCCTTTTCTACTTAGGGCATCCGCCACTACATTAGCTTTTCCAGGATGATAATGTATTTCACAATCATAATCCTTGATAAGCTCTAGCCATCTCCTCTGTCTCATATTCAACTCCTTTTGATCGAAGAAGTATTTCAAGCTCTTGTGATCCGTATAAATGGTGTACTTAACCCCATAGAGGTAGTGTCGCCATATCTTTAAAGCAAAAATCACCGCAGCTAACTCAAGATCGTGAGTAGGATACTTAGCCTCATTAGTCTTCAGCTGTCTAGAGGCATAAGCAATTACCTTTCCTCGTTGCATAAGTACACACCCGAGGCCAAGGTAGGAAGCATCCGAATACACCACCAAATCTTCTGTGCCCTCCGGTAAAGTCAATACCGGAGCGTGTGTTAATTTTTCCTTTAAGATTCTAAAGGACTCTTCTTGCTCTCTTCCCCATTCGAATTTCACATCTTTCCGGGTTAACTTGGTTAAAGGCGAGGCTATCTTTGAGAAATCTTGTATAAATCTCCTATAATAACCCGCCAAACCCAAGAAGCTACGGATTTCCGTTGGATTTCTCAGCGTACTCCATCTCGTTATTGCTTCAACCTTAGAAGGATCCACCAGGACACCTTCAGAGCTAATCACGTGCCCCAGAAATTGTACCTCCCTTAGCCAGAACGAGCACTTCGAAAATTCCGCGTATAACTTTTCTTTTCTTAAAATTTCCAACACCTCGCGTAGATGTTGGGCATGCTCTTCCTCACTCTTCGAATACACGAGTATATCGTCAATAAAGACGATAACTGACCGGTCTAACATGGGTCTACACACGCGGTTCATAAGATCCATGAAAGCCGCGGGTGCATTTGTCAACCCAAAAGACATCACCATAAACTCGTAATGCCCATAACGAGTTCGAAATGCCGTCTTTGGTATATCCTCCTCTTTTACATTCAGTTGATGATAACCCGATCTTAAATCAATCTTAGAAAACCAACTCGCGCCTTGTAACTGGTCAAATAGGTCATTAATTCGAGGCAACGGGTATCGGTTCTTCACAGTCAGCTTGTTCAGTTCTCTGTAGTCTATACACATCCTTAGACTACCATCCTTCTTTTTAACAAAGAGGACCGGTGCTCCCCAAGGAGAAACACTGGGTCAGATAAACCCCTTGTCAAGTAACTCTTGCAATTGACTCATTAACTCTTGCATATCTGAAGGAGCCAAACGATACGGAGCCTTAGCAACCAGCTTGGCACCAGGTATCAATTCGATGCGGAACTCCACCTCTCTATCTGGTGGGATACCGGGCAAATCTTCCGGGAACACATCGGTGTACTCCCGGACTATTGGTACCTCTTCCATCTTCTTGTTTTCTATGGTAGTATCCTTCACATAAGCAAGGAAAGATTTGCACCCGTGTTGGATGTACTTTCTAGCCTTCATAACCGAGCATAACATCATCTTGTTTTCTCTTTCTCCCTGAATTTGAACACTCTTTCCGCTTGGCGATGTTAGTTGTATCGCCTTGCGGCGACAATCTACGTTGGTACGGTATTTCGATAACCAATCCATCCCCACTATTACCTTGAACTCCCCCATCAACATGGGTATGAGGTCAATCGGATAGTCCTCTTCTTCAATAGAAATATTGCAATTACGACATACATCAAATACTACCACACTCTTGTTATCAGCTATCTCTACTTCTAAGGGTACAAGCAACTTATCAGTAACAAATGATGGATGACGAATAAGGTCGAGTGAAACAAACGAGCTACTCGCACCCGTATCAAACAATACATGAACAGGAATGGAATTAACAAAGAATATACCTGTCACCACTCCTGGATCTATCTTTCCTTCCTCCACTGTCATTTGGTAAGATCTCCCTCTGGCTTTGGGAATCTCTACTTTCACTCCACTTGAACTCCCACCCGGATTTAACCCCGGGCATTCACTCTTCTTGTGGCCTGATTGGCCACAGTTGTAACACAGCTTTGTAGGACTAGGGCACTAAGCATACCCATGTCCCGTCTTCCCGCAGTTATAACACGGCTTTGTCTTCAAATAGCATTCACCTTTATGCATTCGACCACAGTGGGGACATCCCGAGGTCCCACCACTTTTACCCTCGCTCTTCTTTGGAGTCTCCGCCACCTTTGGTTTCTTACTAGGCGTGACGCTACTCTCAATCCCCCTCTTTTCACCCCTCTCAACTTGTCTCTTAATTTCCATCTCTCTTTCACGGGCCGCATTTATCAATTCTTCAAGTGTTTGGCATTTAGAGGCATTTATAAACTCTCTAAAGTCCATGTGTAACATACCATTGAACCGGTGAATTTTCTGTCTTTCGGTTCGCAGCTCATCTTTACAAAACTTCACCCTATCAAGGAAGAAGCCTATCACCTCCGCAATTGGTTGCCCTTTCTTTTGTCGAAATAGAGAGAGCTCTTCTTGTAACTTTTCCACCTCCGATCGGGGGCTATGGTGAGCTTCGAACAACTCTTTAAATTGCTCCCAATCTATGGCATTCGCCACTTCCCTTCCTTTTTCAATCTTCATCATGTCCCACCAATCTTTTGCTCGCGTCCATAATTGACCGGTAGCGAACATCACCTGATCCTTTGGATCGCATTTGCTTCTTTCAAACACATCCTCCATATCAGTTAGCCACCTATGGCAAGCTATCGGATTGGCATCACTGGTGTAAAGTGGTGGCTTGCACGCCATAAAATCTTTGTACGTGCACTTCCCCTTGTCTTTAGTTGCACTTTCTTCACCCCTCAATTCATCTTTCAGAGCTTCAAACCTCTTATCCAATAACTCCATTAGAGTTTCTTCCATCTTACCCACGTGGAGCCGTACACTAGCATCCACGGAGGTCTCAACTTCATCAGACACGATCTTTTTGACTTCCGCCAGCATGGCTTCCGTCAATGCTCCATTTTGATCATCTTCATTCGTCATTGCAAACTGAAAGTTTACAATAGGTTAGCATCTTATTAACAAATCTATACACGTTAAGTTGAAACAAAGTTCAACATAACCATCAACTTGCTATTGCAAGCAGATCATTCATCACCATTCTTGTTTATTTCAATCTTACCCACATTGTGAATGTCACAATCGGGATCATCTCATCATTCTTACATCTTGTTCACCCTCTTATTACATCTTACGCATTTGGGTATGAGATTTCATTCATCACCCCCACATGCTTAGTTTCATCCCATCTTTTACTTTCTTACTTGAATTGTACGCATTACTTACATTCAAGTTCATACTTGTTCACACAATGTCAACGGTATTTAAAATTTAAACAACACTAAATACTTACCGGGTCACCCGATTGAGCTTTGAACCGAACACCATATCAATCCCCCGAGCACTTGGTTTGAGTTCAAGTGTCCCGCAACACTTTAATCTCTCAAACCGTGGCTCTGATACCAACTTGTGGCACCCCACTACATCTTTAATAGTTATCTTTTATAAAAAGTAGTCCCCGAATTTTTTTTTAAAAAAGAACGGATCCATTCATGACCATCAAACCATTAGCATTCAATAAGTTATAAGTTTGATAACTTAAAATCATCATATCAGAGTACACAGTCAAATATCAAAATAGGACGACGACTGTCTCCATCTAATACGACCCATCCTTAGGTGTTCGGTTCATTCTTCAAAATGCTCAACCTGGACCCGCTTGCACTTCGTTCTTATTACCTGTCACCAATACTAGTAACGTATTAGTATTAATGGCATAATAGTGACCAATCAGCACGAAACATAATTTCTTTAAAAAAAGACAGCTTGCAAAATCCGTAGGCTACCATGACTTCGTAGCCTACAAATCACCATCTAAAAAAAAAGACAGCTTTTATAATTCGTAGGCTGCCCAGATTCGTAGCCTACGAATCACAGATTATTCCCCCTTCACCCCAATCTTCCATAAAAAGACAGCTTTCAAGATTCGTAGGCTGCCCTGATTCGTAGCCTACGAATCACAAATTCTGCCCCCTTTACCCCAAACTTCCATAAATCTCAATTTCCACCACCTCTTTAGATGTTATAAAATCATGAAATCATTCTATAAAATGAACTTCGATTTCTATTCGCACTAAGTGTCAAATAACAAGTTAGAAGGTGTTAGAGAATATGACCTAACCCGTTTGACCCATTGCATACATCATAACATACCTCTTTTGGATGCACATACTTTAGAACATGGTTTATTATCAACTAGATATCTACCTTGATTTGGTAGCATCAAAAATTTCCATCTTACCCAAACGGGTCATATTTCAACTTACCCAAACGGGTCAAATTCCATCTTACCCAAACGGGTCAAATTCCATCTTACCCAAATGGGTCAAATTCCATCTTACCCAAACGGGTCAAATTCCATCTTACCCAAACGGGTCAAATTCCCTCTTACCCAAACGGGTCAAATTTGAATTATACCTTTTGTTGCTTTCTAGGATGGTTACTCCAACCCATATTCTACCGAATCATTAACTATGTCATTCAATTCAATGCAAGTACAATACTAATAGAGTATGATCACTCATGTTT
This sequence comes from Deinandra increscens subsp. villosa, assembly GCA_039602395.1. NCBI lineage: Eukaryota > Viridiplantae > Streptophyta > Magnoliopsida > Asterales > Asteraceae > Deinandra > Deinandra increscens. The sequence goes on from JBCNJP010000003.1 coordinate 19,481,302, forward strand.
AACATGAGATCACTAAACATATCTTACGTTACCTTGAGCGTTTAACTTTTAGCTTTCCCTTCACGTTGGCGGCTTGAGCTTCCACCGGGTTCACCTATATTACCATGATTATTAGTTAATCATGAATATCCACATTCTTGCAAATACAAATGTACATAATGAACCCATGTCAAGTGTTGGCACACTTGACTCTAAATTTTCATACACACACAAGCCTCATGAATAAGAGGACCAAAGTCTAGGCATTTCTAGACCATTATCATTATAAGCACATACACACTTTCATATCTCATGACACAATACTTCAATTTATGCAATAATTCATGCCTCAAACTTAATAAATCTTCACCTAGGCATTTCATCGAACACCTAGCGTGCACAACTAATATTCTTACTTGTATGAAGTAATCCTTCATTCCATTCAACCCATCATTAACTATAAATGTATACATTTATCAAATTTCATATGGAATTACTAATCTTTCATGAGAATCAAGCTCTTATGATTTAGAAACCCAACCCAACCTCCCATCTATTCCTAATTTCGATTCACATGAGGTGGGTTTTAACCCCATTACAATCTTACTAACAATCATGAAAAAATATAAACATGCAGGGGCAAAATCATGCATCAATTAGGCATACAAGTTCCTACATAACATCCTTTAACATCAATTTGACCTATCTTTGATTTCCCATAAAATCACCTAACATCAAACTTACTTACTTGATGTAGGAAATTAGAAATAGGGGTAGATTAGCAGCCTAGACACCCTCTTGTGCTCAATTTTGGCTTTCCCAATAAACTTCTTCCAAGAAAATCCCACCAATTTGAAGATTTTGGTCAAGAACTAAGTTTAGCTCTCTCCCTCCCCTCTCTGGTTCGCAAATGACGTCTGGGGCTCATCCCCAGATTTTTTTTTCTTTTATTGAAATCCTAATCTTACATAATCAGCCCCTCCCCTTTATGCTACTTAACCCCTTTGTACCAAATCTTCATATTTACCCTTTGAACCCCCAATCTTTTAGTAAATAATTAACTAGTCACAAACATAACTTTAATAACTAAGTTAATATTTTACTAAACCCGTCGAGGATGTGTTTACTAACTACACATACCCGACCCTTCCCGCACAAAATAAAACATTTCCAAATAAAAGTCACATAAAGAATTTGGGACGTTACAACATGTGAGCTTCTCAAAGGTTCTGTTGCAAGAAAATTGATTGTGGGGTGCTCGGCTCTATAGTTGGATGAATACTCGATACTTGGATTATATCCATAGCTCGATATCATCTATTTCAACTTCTGGAGCTCCCTAGCGATACTTGGATGAATACTTGTATCATAAGGATCGCCCTGGTTAGAAACGATAGGAATTGAATTGGACACATTACCTGGGCCATGATTCTGGGGGCTGGGATCCTGGGATTATATCCATAGCTCGTTGGGATGCTCGGCTCTATAGTGGATGCTGTTTGCATGGGGATGAAGTCACCATCATGCACATCTGAGGAGCTGGTCTTGAAGATTCCTACAGAAACATAAGGGTTAGAGTATTGATATCCTTGGGGGTTCTGGCTTGGATTCCCAACAGAAAAATGATATCCTTGAGATGACGTGACTAAGGATCCCGACGGTAGTGGAATCCAAGGATCCTTGTAGCGTGACTGTGAGGATTCTGGTGGGACAGCTCCTGAGAATCCAGCAGTACTCCCTGCATACCCAGCGGCCTGAGAAGTCATTGTAGGGGCTGTAGTGAAGCCTGGCGCTGATTTGTAATTGTAGCGAGACGGATCTGAGGATCCTGAAGCATTGAAGTCAAGATGCGTGGGAAATAGAGGACTTTGTTCCTCCACAGGTTTCTTAGACTTCTTAAGCTGCTCGATCTCCTTCATCACTGTTTGATTGGTTTTCTTGCTGATCCATCTGATTTTTCACCTGCTTAATCAAGGAAAACAAATCGTTGTTAGCAATAACAGGATCAGCAGATTGAACATGGGATCCTGTGAAGACAGGGTAGTCAGTATTTCTCGGCTGCTCGTCCACTTTCTTCTGACGGTCATTGGTTTTCTTCTGGCTTCCTGGAACGGAAGGAAGAGGAGGAATGGAGGACGATGTAGAGGCCGAAACAGATTTTGTTGGTTTGACATTTTTGGGATTGGAGATCAATTGAAGTGAATGAGATATGAGATTTTGGTAAGATTAAGCACCACTTGCCCCATGGTGGGCGCCAAACTGTTTTGGTAAAAAATTCACAAAGGGATTTCGTATTCCAAACTTAGAATGTGAGGTAGTGTGCTTGTCAATATGTTTGAAAATGTAAAGTTGAACACAAGGATGTAACGAGGGAAAAATCCAGGATCCTTCGAGTTGCCTCTAGGAATCCTAGCAAAAAAACCTCGGGAGCCGGCCTGAAGAGCCTGCTGCCTAGCACTTTTATTGATAACAAAATGAAAAGTTACAATGGGTTTGAGGTTTGATCGATCAGAACTATGTGATACAACGTTTTTGCAGTGATAAGTGAGTTAGAAAGTGAGATGTGTGTCGAATGTGTGTTCCTACTAATCGAATCCTCGTTTATATAAGAATTACAACAATAACAAACTTTCTGGGATTCCCGGGATCCTATAACTCGACCGTTAAGGCCCTCTTCGTTCACTTGGTCCACGATCTTCTTTAGCTGGAGCTTAAGTCTCGGAGGTAGTTGATGACTTCGACGGTACCTGGTCAAATAGACACGTGGCAAATATGAGGGTTAGTTAAATAAAATAAATCAGGATAGCTGAACGAGTGGGATTCCCAGACGATAATAGGATTCTTGAACCACATGAGCTTCCTGCAAGCATCCTGGAAATATACCCTCAACACCGGTGATAGTGACGAATGGAAGAGAGAGGAATTAGCGTGCCGAAGCCAAAATTTGTCGATAATATCATCTTCCCGTCAATCTCTAAATGTCAGTTCTCCACCATCATCCACCGCTCCATAGATTTCTTCTCCAATTAGGAAAATAAAGATGCGAAAGATGAAAAAGTAGCGATGACCATGTATGGGAAGACAGTCAGGTGCACAATGTAGGAAGGACGAAGAAGTTGGGTTCTGGCCATAACCATACGGCCAACAACCGCTAACCATTAGGGAGGGGGGAGTGGTAGGATTTTTAGGATTTTGAAGAATTGGTTGTAACCAATAGGAGGGTGCCACACAGGAAAGAGAAAGAAGTAGAATTTTTGAAGAATTTTAAAGAATTTTAAAAGGGAGTGGTATGATTTAAGTGGTTTAGTTTAATATGAAGATTGGCCCACAAACCAACTCACAAAGTTTTTAGCCAAAGCGGTTAGATGTAGCCGAGAATCACAGTTTTTTTTTTGAAGATTGCCGCTGAAGATTGGTTGGTGGTGGTGGGTTTGCCAGCGGCAAACTAAGTAGCCGACGACAACTTTGCTACCACTCCGCCCCACCTTACCACCCACTCTTTTTCTCTTTGACAGGGAAAAAGTAAAGCACCAGCCACTTGTACACTAAGCTTTATAAACAAATAAAAAAGTAATGCATCAAAGGGTGTTTGATGAATATCATAATCACTTCAATTTGAAATTTTAGTTGTATTTTGTTAAGGGTTTAGAATTAGAATAAATATATAACATTGTTTATTTTGATCAAACACATGTAACAGACTAGACATGTAACAACGTTTTATTCATCCTTCATATAAAACAACTTTTTATTCCAATACTAACATGGCGTCATTCCTACATGCAAACCATAATTAAATACTAATGCATGAGAGGAAAAAAACCCGATCGCCACCACCCGTTGTGGTGTGCGGAAGACGAAGGATGAACACCACCAATGTGGAATGGGTGGTTATCAACTGCGATAGGAGAGGCGACGGGCGCTTCGCATTGTTAATACATACATATCATCAATAAACTAAAAAAACAAATAGTACGTAACAAATTATCTTGGTCGCACAATAATTCGCATCATCAAATATTGTTCTTTTTTTTTCTTTTTCTTTTTCCAATACATATTTAATTTTGAAATAACCCCACCCCGTCTACATGGGTTGCTTCGGATGAATTGGCGGTCTTCTCAATCGAGTTCAAACCATTTGAAGACGTTATACATATGAACTAAACTAGGGCTCAATCACCACAACACAAATCTTGTAAAAATGGAGTCAGATGGTTCCTCCCGCTCCCGTGTTGACCAGGTTTGTCTCAATCTTCTTTATCAAATGCACTCAAACACACTGATTACGATTCATGCCTGCATCAATTAGGTCACTTTCCTTAGGGTTTCTTTATTCCAAATCATAAAATCATGTTATTGTAGTAGTAGATCAAATACGGTTCGCCAATCTTGATATTTGTCAGCGATGAATACTTGTTTCATTTCATCTGTGAAAATTTTGAAGCATCTACAAGTTACATATTCACATTGCAATTTATGGAAGAAGATATTTTTATATGTTATTCTGAGAATTCTCATTTATATGGTGAAATTTCTACTGTGTGCAGTTTTTTCCTTCAAAGAAAAAGAAAAAGTTTGTATCACCTCTTTCAAAATCAGGGAAAGTTGAACAAGATGCAAAACTTTCAGTTGAAGGATCCCCTAGTGCTAAGGGTTCTTTGTGCAGTTATTTGGTTTCTTCACAAAATCAGGCTCCTAGCACTCTACCCACAGCTTGTGGGCCATCTGATAATCGAGATCAAGTAAGACGAAATCTGACATCAGCAATTGAATCGTCTGATTCTGTGCATGGCGTGGAGAACCCTGAGCTACAACAGTTTGCAACTAATTTTTTGTCCTATTATTGTAGGTATGTAAGTTACACTCTTTAACTGTCACTACTCATATGTACTTAAAAATTTTCATATCAATTTTCTTTTAATGATGCAGCGAACTTCCAACTACTCAAGCTAATGCACATAAAAGGCCGAGTAGTCCATCTGTGACGGATTTGGAGGATAAATCGATTAAGAAGAGGAATATAAGTAGTGATGGAAACCAGACCCATGAGGAGGAGCATCAAATGAGCTTGAGGAAATGCAACAGAACATCCATGGAAGTTGCTGACCTGGCATTAAGCAATACACCGGGGGTGATAGCTGTCAAGGTTGTTGGAGGTGAAGAAACACCTCAGTCAATGCGTGGAAGCTCTATGTTCTCACCAGGAGATACATTCTGGAGAGAGGCAATCCAAGTGGCCGATGGTATGTCCAAAGTAAATGGTTTATTACTAGAAGGTGCCAACAGAGATGCTGACTTGGCATCTTCAGGGCAGAATGGTAATTCTATCGACAAAGAAGTGTCACCATTACCGGTGAAGCATTTTGATTTTTCATGTGAGGATAAACGTATGGTTGTGGATACGAGCACCCCTTGCAACCAAGTTCAATCTATGTCTAAATTGCAAGAAACAAATTCGGGTTGTTCAGTTACGAAAAAGAGAAGTGATGAATTAAGTCAACCTAATGACAACAGACTGTCAATATCACCAAATTCAGACATTAAAAGTTATAACGTGAACAGTTTAAATAGTGTGGAAACTACCCCATCAAGTTCAGTTCCTCCCAATGATCGTTTAGATATTAGCAATTGGCTCCCTTCTGAAATATGCAACACTTATAAAAAACGGGGAATATCAAAACTTTATCCTTGGCAGGTATGTTTCTTAAATTTTGCTGATAATTTGTTGTGTAATTTATATATTTATAATATCTTTAATGTTTTTTCTTTTTCTTTCAAGTTCAAAACTTTAAATTCAATTTCGTCTTCCAGGTGGACTGCCTTCAGGTTGATGGGGTGTTACACAAAAGGAACCTTGTGTATTGTGCATCCACAAGGTAACAAAGTTCTTGTATTTCTTCTTTATTTTGTTTTGTATTTTTCTACCTTAACTTCTTTTCATAACCATTTTATTTTCCTGCCACAGTGCTGGCAAAAGTTTTGTTGCAGAAATATTAATGTTACGTCGAGTGTTATCAACAAGAAAAATGGCACTTCTTGTTCTTCCTTATGTATCAATTTGTACAGAGAAGGTGTGACTTTTGCCTTGCCTTTATATTATTTATTATTAAGAATTTTAACTTTATCTTAAGCTTCATCGTTCATGTGTAAGTGACGCAGGCAGAACATCTTGAAGCGTTACTGGAACCACTTGATAAACATGTTCGTGGCTATTATGGAAGCCAAGGTGGTGGGACCCTTCCTAAAGATACATCTGTAGCCGTTTGCACAATCGAAAAGGCAAATTCTCTACTCAATAGATTGCTAGAAGAAGGACGTTTGTCAGAAGTTGGGATCATAGTAATTGATGAACTTCACATGGTAATTTGAATGTCTGATCTTTTAAGCTATCTGTTTTAAGTTCACTGCTTTGAGATATAACTGAATTAAGTCCTCAACCATTTTTGTTTGGCAGGTGGGAGATCAGCACAGGGGCTATCTCTTGGAACTTATGTTGACAAAGCTTCGATATGGAGCTGGTGAAGGCAGGGTAGAATTTTCTAGTGGAGAAAGTTCCGGAACAAGTAGCGGGAAAACGGACCCCACTCAAGGTCTTCAAATTGTTGGGATGAGTGCCACCTTGCCCAATGTTGGTGCAGTTGCTGACTGGCTTCAAGTAAGTTAATAAAAACATTAAAAAACATTGGTTTACTTTTAGCTTATATTTGGTACAAAATTAATATTTTTCAGGCAGCACTATATCAGACAGATTTTCGACCTGTTCCACTTGAGGAGTATATTAAAGTGGGGAACTCAATTTACAACAAAAAGATGGAACTTGTAAGAACAATCCCCAAAAGAGCTGATCTTGGTGGTAAAGATCCTGATAATATCGTAGAATTATGCAATGAGGTACAAAAACTGAAATCTGAAATCTTTATTTTTTATAACCTGAATGATTATTTTTGCATGCAGTGAGGTAACACACTATGTATGTTATATTACTAGATTGTCCAAGAGGGCCATTCAGTGTTGATTTTTTGCTCTAGTCGTAAAGGATGTGAATCAACTGCTAAGCATGTTGCAAAGTACCTCAAGAGCTTTTCTGTGAATAGTAATGGCGAGAATGAGTATCCTGATACCGCTTCTGCTATTGATGCATTGCAAAAGTCTCCTGCAGGGTTAGATCCTGTACTTGCTGAAACACTTCCTTCTGGTGTTGCCTATCACCATGCCGGTCTCACAGTATGTATATTATCATCCCCAAACAACAGAGCACAAAGATAATTAGTTTTTGTTTAGTGATTCTTTAGCTCTATGTTTTTTTACAAAGGCTGAATCTTTTGAGATGTTTCCATTTATTATTTAGGTTGAAGAAAGAGAAATAGTTGAAAACTGCTACCGTAAAGGTCTAGTACGTGTGTTAACTGCTACATCCACCTTAGCAGCTGGAGTGAATCTACCTGCAAGACGTGTCATCTTCAGACAACCTAGGATTGGTCGCGATTTTATAGATGGGACAAGATATCGACAGATGTCTGGGCGTGCAGGTCGCACTGGAATTGATACAAAAGGAGAGAGTGTACGTAGATGTTATCTTTTTCTGTACTTTTATATAGAAATTATACGATTTAGAAAGTCATTCCTTCTAAGCTATTTTGAATTAAACGATTTAGAGATTGGTTAATATTACTACCGCTATTTATTTTCTTTCTGTTTTTTCTTTGCAAATGTAGGTGCTAATATGCAAACCTGAAGAACTGAAAAGAATTGTGGCACTCATTGGTGATGGCTGTCCACCATTGTATTCTTGCTTATCAGAAGATAAGAACGGAATGACACATGCAATATTAGAAGTTGTTGCAGGTGGAATTGTTCAAACTGCTAATGATATTCATCGATATGTTAGATGCACTCTTTTAAATTCAACACAACCATTTGAAGATGTTGTCAAATCAGCCAAAGACTCGTTAAAATGGCTGTGCCATAGGAAGTTTCTAGAATGGAGTGAAGAAACTAAGTTATATAGTACAACACCCCTTGGCCGTGCTTCTTTTGGCAGCTCTCTCTGTCCTGAAGAGTCACTTGTAAGTGTTGTTACATGTTTTTTTTAATCATGCTTAATCCTATTTTTGTTTATCCAATTTATGTTCTTTCGTTTCTAGATTGTTCTGGATGATCTTTCAAGGGCAAGAGAAGGATTTGTGCTCGCATCTGATTTGCACTTAGTATACTTAGTAACACCAATTAATGTTGATGTTGAACCAGATTGGGAATTGTACTATGAAAGATTCATGCAATTGCCACCTCTTGATCAGGCAAGTTTTCAATTTTTGTTTATTTTAAAAAATCATGGATTTTATACCATTTTACAATTCCTGAATGGCAGTCTGTTGGAAATCGTGTGGGAGTGCAAGAACCATTTTTGATGCGTATGGCCCACGGAGCTCCAATTCGCACTTTAGAAAGATCAAGACATGATGTAAAAGGACTTGGGGTGTCAACCAATGGCATTCTTACACATGATCAAATGCTTCGTGTTTGTAAAAGATTCTATGTTGCACTCATCTTATCAAGACTTGTACAGGTTGGTTGTTTGATTTCATATCCAAGTTCATCAATAATGCCCAATGGCACACTTGTAATATCCTCTCTTTGGTGATGGTATTTTGGGATGAAGGAAGTACCTGTGGCAGAGGTTTGTGAGGCTTTCAAGGTGGCTCGTGGAATGGTTCAATCCTTGCAAGAAAATGCAGGAAGATTTGCATCTATGGTTGCTGTCTTTTGTGAAAGATTAGGTTGGCATGATCTTGAGAGCTTGTTTGCCAAATTTCAAAACCGTGTTTCATTTGGCGTTAGAGCAGAGATTGCTGAGCTTACTACCATTCCGTATGTCAAGGTTGAATTTTATTCTTTTTCTTGTTGTCTGATTTCTTTATTGAGGTTTACATTTTTTATTTACCATAATAATTCTATCTTTTAGGGTGCTCGAGCTAGGGCGCTTTATAAAGCTGGCTTTCGTACTCCCCAAGCAATTGCTGAAGCATCTGTACCAGAAATTGCTAAAGCGATATTTGAAACTTCATCGTGGGACGCACAAGGTAAATAATTTGTTTATATTAACTTTCTGTTAGATGTGATTACAGAAACTGTTTTAATATAATAACAATTTATTTATTTGGCACAAAGCTATTTAAGAGGTTGTATGCTCTAAAAGTATATATTAAACAACTTTCAACCCTTTTGATCCGGTTCTTCTTTAGCTAAACTAAACCTTTTCATTTGCTGAATTGAACTATGATTTAATATGGTTACGTTTGATGATTATTTACCCTCTTTTTTGCCGATATATTTAATTGCATTGTAGTTCTTTATATAACAAAAGTTTTTCCTGTTCATATCAGAAAACACGTTACAGAAACGTATTCAATTGGGAGTGGCCAAAAAGATAATGAATGGTGCCCGTAAAATCGTCCTGGACAAAGCTGAAGAAGCAAGGGCTGCTGCTTTCTCAGCTTTCAAGGCTCTTGGAGTTGATGTTCCTCATTTTTCTCTTCCAAAACTACCCTCTGCTTCAGCTAACTTAACTAAAAAAGAACCAGTGGTATCTTCACGAGAAGACACAACCAGTAGTGCTCTTTGTGTGGACCAAAAGGATATAAAATCAAACACCAATGGACTAAAGGAAGAAAAACCATCTGATGCTGGTTTAGTGACATCATCAGAAGAGAAGTCAGATGATACCACCTTAAGTAAAACAGATGCTGACATCACTGTTATAAGGCAAAATAATTTTGTTGAAAATCTAAATCTTGCTGAGAAAGAACATGAGAAGGAGAATATATGTGTTGGTAACAAAGAAAGAAACTCTGAAAAAGGTCCCATGAGTGCAGTCAACATGCCGGGTGGATTTGATTCGTTCTTGGATATGTGGGACGCCACACAAGAATTCTTTTTTGATATTCATTTCAACAAACGGTCTGAATTTAACACGATTGCACCTTTTGAATTACATGGCATTGCAATCTGCTGGGAAGATTCTCCTGTTTACTATATTAGTATCCCGAAGGACTTATTTTGGTCTGACAGCAAAATGATCAAGAACCCGATTTGTAATAGTAATCTTGAGGTGGCAAAACAAAGATGGGCTAGAATTGGTATGATAATGGGAAAGAGTGAAGTTAGAAAATTCGGGTGGAATTTAAAGATTCAAAATCAGGTGTTGAAATTTCCTGCTGTTTCTATTCAGAGATTTGGCAGTCCAACTCGTTCAGTGAAAACTATGGGCTTGGAGCTCATTGAAAACAGTTACTATATGTTCTCTCCAGTTCATCTTAAAGATGTTGTTGACCTGTGTGTTGTTGTTTGGATTCTTTGGCCTGACGACGAGAGAAGTTCTAACCCTAATTTGGAAAAGGTTTGATTGTGTTATTTAGATCTTAGACGGGCCACATAAAACATCAACTAAAAGGGACGGGTCAAAACGGGTTAAGAGTTGCGGAACTTGTATTCTTATTGCATACCAATTGTTTTGCAATCATATTTTGTGCATCAATAATCCATTAAGATTCTTTTACGTAACATCCCCTTGATGATTTTTTTAGTTTTTTTATTTAATTACAAATCTTAAATGCTGTATTTTATATAGGAAATCAAGAAAAGGTTATCTAGTGAGGTGGCAGCAGCTGCTAACCAGAAGGGCAGGTGGAAAAATCAGATGCGGAGAGCTGCACACAACGGTTGCTGTAGGCGGGTTGCTCAAACACGAGCTTTGTCATCGGTTCTCTGGAATTTGCTGACATCTGAGAATCTTTTAGAACCACTACTAACTACTGAGATGCCACTGGTGAGATGATATGATAATTGATAAGTGGCAGAACTTGTTTGCTTGTTTTTCTTAAAAATGTTTGTTTGTTTTTTTCTAGGTAAATGTTCTTGCTGACATGGAACTTTCCGGAATAGGTGTTGACATGGACGGTTGCATTCAATCACGCCATGTTGTGGCTAAGAAACTAAGATTTCTTGAAAACGAAGCCTACAGGCTGGCGGGTACGAGGTTTTCTTTATATACATCAGCAGATATTGCAGATGTACTTTATACAAGGTTAAAGTTACCAGTTCCTGATGGTTATGAAGGAAAACAACATCCTAGTACTGACAAACATTGTTTAGAAATGTTAAGGTAGATTGTTCTCTTTAGCGTCATGACTTGTAGAGTTCATTATTTACAAGTGAATCATGAAAATGATTTTTTTATTTTTTTTAGGCTTGAGCATCCTATAATCCCTCTTATAAAAGAACACCGTACGTTGGCCAAACTCTTGAACTGTACATTAGGTTCAATGTGTTCTCTTGCAAAGTTATCCATGAAGACTCAAAGATATACACTCCATGGACATTGGCTCCAAACTTCAACTGCAACTGGGCGGTTATCCATGGAGGACCCCAATCTTCAGGTACGTGTTGAAACAGTCGGTTTGGGTTGACGTGTATCACCTTCTGTCCACAATTAGTGTGGACAAATATGATTACGAAAAAGATATTTTTCTCAATAATAATATGATGTTTGATTGAATGTTTTGTGATTATTTTGTTTTGTTCTTCAATAACTGTCATTTGCTTGTTTGTTGAATATTTCTTTTAGTGTGTCGAGCACATGGTTGAATTCAAGATAACCCGTGATGAAAAAGAGGCCGGCGATTCAAACACAGATCTCTATAAAGTGAATCCTCGTGATTTCTACATTCCAACTCAGGTCTGGGATTTATTTCTTCATTTCTTGCTACCCCGTTGCCTCCTATTTGGTTATGAATTATGATATAATTTTGTTTTTTAACAGGAAAACTGGTTACTAGTAACTGCAGATTATTCTCAGATAGAACTGAGACTAATGGCCCATTTCTCTAAAGACACATCACTAATTGAGATCCTAACACAACCTTCTGGTGACGTGTTCAACATAATTACTGCAAAATGGACCGGGAAAGCCGAGTCATCGGTGGACCCTACAGAACGAGATCAAACCAAAAGATTGGTGTATGGCATTTTATATGGTATGGGTGCAAATTCTCTTGCAGAACAACTGGAATGCAGTCCTGATGATGCTGATGAAAAAATTAAGAGCTTTAAAAGATCGTTTCCTGGTGTTTCAACATGGCTTAAAGAAGCCGTGGCAGTGTGCCGCAAGAAAGGGTGAGATAACATGTGTGTGTGTATATATATATATATATATATATATATATATATATAGGGAGAGGATCATTTGAGAACCAGTTTGATTTGAGAACTAAAAAGAACTAATTTAAGCCACAAGTTTATTTACATGTATCCCCCCTCCCATGAATTGTAGTGGTCCCCTCGTGAAATTTGTGGTTGAGAGTTGGTTCTCAAAAGTTCTCAAAACAAAAAATTCTCATTTGAACCTAACCCTATATATATATATATATATATATATATATATGTAGGGAGAGGATCATTTGAGAACCAATTTGGTTTGAGAACTTTTGAGAACCATTCTAAGCCACTAGTTTATATATATGGAAATCCCCCCCATGAATTTGAATGCTTCCCCCCTGAAAATTAGTGGCTCAGAATGGTTCTTAAAAGTTCTCAAAAGAAAAAGTTCTCATTTGAACCTAACCCTATATATGTATGTATTCTATGTATCTTATTGAGGAATTTTAACATCTATTATTGGTGATGTGTAGCTATGTGGAGACCTTAATGGGAAGGAAGAGATTTTTGGCAAAAATTAAATTTGGAAATAGTGAAGAAAAGTCAAAAGCTCAGAGACAAGCTGTAAATTCCATTTGTCAGGTATGATGTATTAAAATTTTATCTTTTCTTGATAGACATGAATGTTTTCTAAGATTAAAGTGTTGCTGCTTTTACAGGGATCTGCAGCTGATATCATCAAAGTTGCAATGATAACCATACACTCAGTCATAGGCGAAGGCGTTGAAAAGTCAAAGTCAAGCGTCGAATTTGCAGAAAGATTTCACATGCTTAAGGGTCGTTGTAGAATTCTTCTACAGGTTTACTTTCAAAATTGATATCATATTGTTCTTCATTACATACCCTTCGTGTCATTTCAAGTGTACTGAACTTTTGTTGGTTAATGATAAATGGTAAAGATTAAATATAATAATCAATATGTGATCTCCTCAGGTTCATGATGAATTAATACTTGAAGCTGATCCTTCTGTTATGAGTGAGGCTGGAATGCTACTAAAATTGAGCATGGAAAATGCTGCCTCCCTTCTTGGTGTGTCCCCTGATACTCTTAACTAACTTTTTTTCTTTCTTTGTATTTTGCGTATGGGTAACTTTGGTTCGATGTATATATCAGTTAACCATTTTTTTTCCATGAAAAACATTAATTGTTTTATAAAAAGGGTTATTGGCTTCAAATAATCCTAACTATCACTTTTTGGCCAAAAACACTCCCAACTAACGAATTTCCTTCTAGCACTCCCAACTATCAACATAGTTTCCTCCACCACTCCCTCCGTTAATTTTCTTTAACTCCGTTAGTCATCTGCCTATGTAGTACTCCTTTGACTCATCTGTTTGACTTTAATTTCCTGCAGTTCCACTGATGGTTAAGCTGAAATGGGGAAGAACATGGGGATCTTTAGAACCGTTACTGCTCGGTTAAATATAAGGAACCAACATTCAAGTGATCACTAAGATGACAATGGCAATTAGCATTGCTTGTAAGTAAAGTCATTAAGAATCACACATATCTTATCTTCCATCTATGCAGTGGAATCCACACCATTTATATTTCTGGAAAGTTTTCATTTTAACAATATTTATTGTCAGTCATTGAACTCTGTCACAAAAATTAGAGAAACATGTTGTATAGAAACTGAAACACAATGAAATGTTGATGGAAAATGTCAATACCATTGATCCTTTTTGAAAGTTTTGGCGGGAAAAAACCTTAAAAGATTTAGGGCTATGGATTTGGTGTTTATTTCTAATATCAAATTCTTATGCAGTTGTCCGTAATGTTTTTGTTAAGTTATTATATAAGATAAACCGCTTATTTGTAATTTGCCTATTCAGTTGTCATCTATTGTGCATGATACTAATTTGTATTCGGCTTAACTTTTGAATGTTTTAAATTAGGGTGATGTGAATTGCAATGGGGTGGTACAACTAGCGTTAATGTTTTAAGTACGTTTTGGGAATATGTTTTTGCAAATGAAAAATTTTCAAACGTTTCTTGAGGGGCATTATTAAATTAGAATAAAATGGTTTAAAATGCTTGTCTTGTCAAGAACATAGTTAGACTAGACATGTTTTTAATGGATTGAGTTTTGTTCATTTAGACAATATAGTTTCTATCTTTGAGAACTGAAACAAATTAGAGCATCTATAGTTGGTATCCTGTCTAGCTATCTTCAAACATTCAAAGGTTGTCCTAGGCAATTGAAAGTTCCTTGTCCTGTTTTTCTCGTCATCTGTAAAGTTGGATGTCGTATCAGTCACAAACGCTTATGTAGACGTCCATTGCAGGCGTTGTTACTCTTGCTCCACTTTAAACCCATCTAACACAATGGAGACTAGCATTTTAACCGTTCAAATAACTCTTTTTGTATATGAAACTCAAACAACATCCATCAAACAATACCTACCGCCTTCAACAAGTAAGAAAAAAAGTATGCGGTCACTACAAAGTCATATATAAATATATCATAAAAGCAAAGAAAAAAGTATTAGCTACTACATTAACATATTTTCTAAAAGTAAGTTACCTGCATGCTTTAAAATATTAACTTTTAATAAGAAAACGGTAACTACCATCTGAGTTCCAGACGTTTGACACCTTTAATCTCAAATTATTAATAAATATTGCTCGAGGTTTGCATTTTGTAACCATTTGAGTTCTTTTGACTAAGAGAGTTAGATTTTTCTTTTAAATGGAAGGGCATTTAAGTCATTTTATAAATTAGGGACTAGTTATGTAAGTTACCAAATCATGGACTATTTTTGTTATTAAAGAAAAGAAAATGGATTTTAAAAATCTCAACTTTCACATGTTGGCTGATAATAATCCCAACTACTAAACTATATTTTCTACCAGCGGTCCTCCGTTAAAAAAATTTAACTCCGTTAGTTTGTTGTTGATGTGGTCATCTGACATGGCATTCTTTTTTCTTTTCTTTATTAATCCTTTTACATTGTCCATCAAATATTCTGCTTTTTCCTGGAGACTCGGGTTCAAATATCCATGGATTCGCTGTTTGCTTACTCGCTTCATATAATTTGAAAAACACCAGTTTTCTCGAAGCTTCTTGTTCATATCTTTCATCAAAATGTGCTATTCGATAATGCCTGTCTCGCAAATCCCCCGCTAACCTGAGTGAAGATTCAAAGATTTGTCCTACATTCATTCGTGAAGGTACTTCTAATGGGTTCAAGACCATATCAACAGGTCTTCCATCTTGCAAATAAGGCATATCTTGTCTAGGTAAAATTTTTGAAATGATACCCTTATTTCCATGTCTTCCAGCTACTTTATCGCCTACTTTTATTTCATGTTTCTGTAAAATATATACACGAATACTTTCTGTTTTCTCTGTCTCATTTGTCTTAGAACTCTGGAGCCATCTAACATCAATAACCCTGACCCCTACCGCCTATAGGTAGTTTTAGACAAGTTTCTTTTGAAGTATATGCCCGCATGCCAAGTATGGTTCGTAACAATCTATCTTCCGGGACATACGACGATTCTTTCACCATTTGAGGCGTTAATTTACCTACTAAAATATCACTTGTTTCCACCCAAGATCCCAGCATTACAATTCGATTTGTCTCTAAATTTCGGAGTAAATGGACTTCTAAATGCGGTATTTCATTAGTGATCCTTACGGAGCCTTGGTTAATCTGAATATCATATTTACGTATGTGAAAAGAAGTATAAATATCTTAATATACTAAGCGCTCGGTAATGAGTACTGCATCTTCAAAATTGTAACCTTCCTATGGCATATAAGCTACTAATATGTTTTTCCCCAAAGCGAATTCGTCACCAACTGTACTAGCATCATACACTAAAATTTGTCCCTTTTTAATGCATTTACCCCGTCGAACCTCGGGTTTTTGATGCATACAAGTATTTTTGTTGGAACGCTGATACATAACTAATGGAATCCTTAGAGTATCCCCATTACCTGATAAAAGGATCTTATCAGTATCGGTATAAAAAATATTTCCTTCATGTTCGACTATAGCAAGATCCCCTGAATCTAGAGCCGCTTGGCCTTCCAATCCAGTTCCAACAATGCACTTCTCGGACTGAGAAAGATGGACTGCTTGGCGTTGCATATTAGAACTCATTAAAGCCCGATTCGCATCATTATGCTCGATAAAAGAAATGAGGGAAGCTTCAATAGAAAAATATTGGAAGGCAAAAGTACTTCGAAGATGAACCTGTTCCCATGCAATAGTCAGGAATTCTTGACGGTATTGAGCTGGAACAACCAGTTCTTCCTGAATACCCTAATTCAAGGCCAAGGAATTTCTTGCCGCTACCATATAGTATTCATCTCTACCCGGTGCAGTGTTGCAAAAGTCACCGGAGTCGGCCGAGGAATTGTCGGGGAATCGAAAGTCGGTGCTCTGCGGCCGCGATCTTTGAAAATCGGCCTAAAAGTCGTTGACCAAGTCAACACCTTTCGTTTTTGGGGCTTTAACCCTATTCCTTGCCTAGTCGGACGCTTTTAAACTTCGCCGGAGGAAATCGTCATAGGAATCGCCGGAGCACAGCAGGCAGGGGACGGCAGGATATGCTTTCTCGAGAAGAGCTGAGAGGGAGTTTGTCATTTTGGAAAGTGGCTGCTATTATGTAACCCTATTACCCTATATACATTTGTATGTTAAAATGAATAGTACTCAAAGGAAATTTACTTCAACCAAAGCATGATTTACAATGCTTTGTTGCATAGGCTTTTTCCTACCGTGTGTACAAGTCTTTATGAAGGGTTTTTTCGTCTTTTGACATCAGACATACTTTGAGTGTTGAAGAGGTGTAGTTGATTGCAACAGATTTTCCATACCTGCTCCTTTTTGGGTTATCACGTCACCTGCTCTCCCATCTCTCTTGATTTCATATGTCACGTTTCTCGCTTCTCTCTCTCTATTTCAATTTCAAGATCTAAATCTCAGATTCGTCTCACTTCCGTCTTCAAGATCTGATCGATTTACCCTAATACGATTTCTTACTGTGTTCTTCGAACTAGGTCAAAACGACCATCATGAATCCGAGAGTTTGATTAATCTCCATGACATTCATAGTTCGAGTGATTCCGATACGGCTGCTGGCTGCAAGTAGTAATGGTAATAACGGGGAAGTTTCGATACGATCGGCGCTACAGATCGAGAACAAGAACATGGTGGTGAAACGGTGGTTGTGAATGCCGGAGATAGTGGTAGAGGAGGCGGATAAACTACTGATGCCGGTGAGAATGGGGAGAGGACCATGAGATGGGGAATACGGCGGAACGTCAGCGAAGATCGAAGTTAAGCGACTATCAGAGCAATCTTCGTGGGAGGAGAAGGATACGGAAGGTCAGTGATACACGACGTTTCCGTATTTTGATTTAGGTATGGTGGATTTTTTGTTCCTCACACACTCTAAAATAAATGGAAATGGACTCCAGGTTTTCAAATCATGGTTTTTAGGGATTCCCTTTTTTTATTTGCGTTTCATCTTTTTTCGATGTAGATCTCGGCCTGAGAACAAGCGATGTGCTTGACCTGGAATTGTAGAGGCTAGATTATGAGGCTTGTAATATTAAATATGTTGGGCTGAGCTTAGAGGGTTTCATTAGTTTAGTAGACTAGTTTGGTTATTGTATGTAGGCTAGTTTATGGTTGGGTTTGAGTTTACTATTGGGTTTATGACTCAAGAGGCCCAATAGTAAACCCATTAGGGTGCCTATATAAACCCCTCTAGACCTCCTCATTTGGGGCTTGCTTGTTTACGAGTTCTAGAGGGAGCCAACAAGGTGTTTATGATCGTGATCATGATCTAGAGAGAAAAGAGAGTTTACGATTTTCTGTTTTGTACCCGACAAGTTTTCTTGTGTGCAAAGATAAAGTTTTTAAAGTTTAATCATCGTATTCTTCGTGTTTCTTCTCTTCTCTATCTTAAATCAATCATAAACGAGGATTCCGCACTCGTTTGTGATTAGAATATCGTGATTAGTTGTTGATTTTGGACTTACAATTGGTATCAGAGCCAAGAAACGAGAGTTTCGTGGTTCTCACGATATTGATTCAAAAAGATCTAACAGTTTTTGCGATTTTTCTTGAGTTTTTCAGGTTTACGATCGAAATTTTGGGTTGTTCTTCACGTTTACGATCAGATCTGCTGCTGTTCATGAGTTTACGATCAGTTTCTGGGCAGTTTTGAGTGTTTACGACTCGGTGTTCATCGTGTTCTTGGTGTTCTTGGTGATTACGACCATTTCTGGGCTGGTATTGACGTTTACGATCACAAAAATCGTGTTTACGACTTCAAGAACTGATTTTTGAGTGTTTACGACCCAGAAATTCGAGTTTACGATTCAGTTTTATCGGAATCAGGTGTTTACGATTCTACTCGATAGGAATCAGGAGTTTACGATTTTATTGGACCGGAAACGGGTTTACGATTCAGTTTTATCGGAATCTGGTGTTTACGATCGGAAACGGGGTTTACGATCGGAAACTCTTCTTTTGCGGCAAAAAGTCACTATTTCACACTTTCACGGAAACGGGCGTAACTTTTGACTCGTTTGGAGTTAGAAGCTCAAATTTTTACACGACGTTCGTGACAACAAGCCCCAGAATTACCCCAGACTAACGTCCAAGGAAGCTCGTTTGGACCCCCCAAATTCCACTCCGAAGGCCTCCGTTTTTCAGTTTTAAGTTTTTGACACTATTCCTTGAATAGTAATTTTGCCGTTCTTGCCAATTTTTCAAAATTTTCAGAAGCTGCATATCTTAGAGAAAGAAAATGAGTTCAGAGGTTGAAGAAAAAAATTTGGTTGAGAACAAGGATGCTTTCGCAGCTGAAGTTGATGAAACTAAGGTGTTGTTTGTTTTTTCAGAGGTAAAATGTGTGCAGTCTGCGGACCACATCTGCAGACATCTGTAAAAGAAGAGGTGGATCAAACCTCTGCAGTCTGTAAGAGGAAGACTGTTTGTTTTTTAATTTCTGCAGATTGTTAAAATAAACTGAAATTTAAATAAATCAAATTTTTAAACTTAAAATAGTATTTTAACATTCTCATCTAACTAAAAGTTATACAACATTAAAATAATGTTCATAAAATCACAAATAACGTTTTTTTTTAAAATCATAATTGAGCCAAGAAATACATAAATAAAAAAAATTATAATTGAGCCTTTCACTAGACTGGACATGTAAAGTCGGCAAATAATTTGTGGGTTTCAATCACGTTCTTTCCGGCATCGGATCGCCGTATATCCACCGTTTTTTTTTTCTTTCTTTTGGTTGATGTGGCACCAAAACAACCCAATTTATAACCACTGCCTATATAGTTACATATCTCCATCGGCTACAAATTGAAACCCGAACACAATCACACAGACAGATCCACCGCTGTCTTTTGATGCAATCGATTGATTCGTCAAAGCTTAACCTAAATCCATCGATCGCCACTTTATCCTTCATTCGATCGCAACAATGCTTTCAAGTTTCAATCTTCAAGATAAGATGATGTAGGTAGGGCGTTCTTCCGGTGGGGAAGGCGGCGGCCGGTGGAGCTTACGCCGGTGGTGCTCCCTAGTGTGGCTGTAGTTGAAAGTGAAAAGGGCATAAGGTAGGTAGGGTCTTTTATTTTTAACGTGTTTTCTTGCATCTGTTAGAGAGAAATAAATTAGAAGAGGTTTGAAGAGGCAAACCCAAGTCTGCCCCAAGAAGAGGACAGGAAGAGGTTTTTTAATGAAACGTCTGCGAGAAATCAAACACTCTGTAAGATATGCCCAATCCTACTTGTGCACGTTTAATTCCTGGACTTAGGCAAATTTGTAAAAATTATGAGATAGAACAGTTTGAAATAAAATGCGAAAGGAGTTCATTCAGGGGTAGATGGGAAAAGAGTGAAAAGAAAGTAAAAGCTCAAAAACTAGACATTGAGAAATACCAAAAGCTAGCAACGGAGAAGACTATTTTACATGATCGGGCTAGGATTGAGATATCTGAGTTGACAAAGAAATTAACTGAACTGCAGCAAAAATATGATGAGCTACAGGTCAAGTATGATTGCAATCAAGAAAGAAATCAGCGAATGCTCGATGCTGGAAAGGAATTGTCACATGCTGTTGTGACAGACCAAGTTGGGAAAGACACATCTGGGTTTGGGTCAGAAAAAACCAAGGTTGTAGAAATCGCTTGGCGGTAGCTCGACGGTTGATTGGTGTTAAGCGATTAATCAGATTAATCGTGATTAATCAACGATTAATCGGAGACCCTAAATTATTACATAAATATATATATAAATGAACCTAACACTATTTATATAAACATTTACATATTCCAACATGTCAATATCTTAGTATAGTTAATAAGTAAATAAGTAAATAATCTCAAAAAGTAATAAACTAGTATTTATATAAACGTTTAAGTAAAAAAATTACAATAATAAAGTCGAATATGTTCAATAATCCCAAAAAACAAACATATTTAAGTCAAATCTACAATATTAAAGTCAAAAAATACAATTTTTTAAGTTTTTCATTTTTTTAATTTTTTAAAGTTGGCTAACCGTCAAGGCCGCCAAGACCGCTAAGGACCGATGTTGACCGTCGTTGACCGGCTGACCGTTAAACCATTAATCGTAGACGGTGAGGTGCCGTTAAGCGATTAATCGCTGATTAATCACCGATTAATCGCGATTTCTGCAACATTAGAAAAAACTGATAAATCTTTGGCAAAGAACAACATCATTCCTCCACCAGTTCCCAGAGACATTATAGGAATACTTCTTAGTGAGGATCAAGTTGAACGAACCAATCTGATTATAAAGAAGCTGCTCCTCCTATTGATAGTGTCTTGATTGGAACTACACCATTGACTCAAGAGGAAATAGACAACGAGGCAAACATGACATATGGTGAAGGGAGAATAGAGGACGTATCAAGAGATGATGCTGAGTGCCAGGAGTATAACAGATGTCATAGCTCCAAGTCTGATGATGCTGGTACAAGTAAAAGTGGAGTTAATGATGTGACCAAGAATGAGGCCAAAGCTCCTGTGTCGGAGATAAAGCTGAAACAGTATCCTAAAATTGAGACTCCATACTTCAAGGTTGTTGATGAAGTGAAACGGGAAAAGGTGATCTTGACGACACAACCTGAGGGGAAGATCTTTATGACATCTGGATCAATGTTTGACCAAGAACCAGATGTAGGATATGAATTACCATCCTTCTCCTCCAAGTTCAAGGGAATAACCGATGGAGTGATAAGTGAACCTAAAGTTGAGAAGCCAAAGATCACCATCAAGCATCCGAGTATGAAACCAACAGCTGGAGTGAAGAATGAAAAACTCAAGGGAGTAGATGTGTCTCCCATTTCTTCAGTTGGATCATGCAGTTGCCGTTGTAATTGCAAGAATGGTGCTTCAACGTCAACGAATCAAGGAAGCACAAAGACAGTAAAGACAGGTTCGACACAGGCTTCGACAAACCAGCAGAAAGTCAAATCTGAAGCTGCAGTCAAACCAATGAAGCATACACAAGGCAAACCAGCTCCATATCAGACACCGAAGACAAATGGGTACACGTCTGACTTCTATCTAAAGAAGCAGACTTGTTTTAATTATGGCATCGCTGGTCATATTGCTAGAAACTGTCTTTATCGCCCTTATGAACCCTATTATCCGAAAACTAAAAGGGTTTCATATCAAGAGTCTGTGAAGTCTAAGCCGATAATGGTGCAGAAACCTAAGGCAATGAAGACTGTTACTCCTAAGGTTAAACCCTCTGATCAACATTGGGGCGCTGCCAAAGCTGAAAGAAAATCTTTAAATCAAAACAACAGCTTTCCAAGTTACCAAAATTTTCAGAAAAAGGTGATGAAACCATTTTCAAAGCAATCAAAACTTGAAAAATCCAAAGTTACCCCTCCCAACGTAACTAAAACTGTTTTAAAAAATGAATCTAAAACGAAGAAGGTTGAAATACCTAAAGTCACAACTCCAAAGGTGACTAAAACAAATGTTAAATCACCTGGAACTTGGAAACCAAAAATCAAGGCAGTTCCATCCCAACTTCTTGACTTTTGAAAGGGGATGTTCTTACAAGAAGTATCTTTTATTGATTCCTCAGGTGTACCCATAAAAACAATAGCCTGGGTACCATTAGCTAACTAATCTCTCACTCTGTGCAGGAACGATCAAGGAGGATTATCACTAACGTTTTTATTACTAATTTGTTTGTTGATAAGTGATTGTTCCAGGCACAGTTTAGGAGACGTATCTTCATGTCATGTCAAGTAATCTATACAATGGAAGGTATGTCTCTTTGAGAGGTAAAATGTCAAAATCATCATGAAAGGTACTGTTCTTAATTTGGTTGTTTGAATGATGAGGCAGCAAATGGTCTTTTGAGTCAAACCTATTTCATTAAAGTGTCAATTAAGCTGTTGATTGATTATGTGTTTGACTTCATATGCAATGAAGTGTGCATGTCATGAAACCCAATTTTCTAAAATTTTCAAATCAATACTTTGAAAGTTAGCTTGGCCAGATATCTTCAAAATTTTGTGTTTTGTTCTTTTAAGTGTGTTTGTGTGTTTTATTTTTTATTTAAAAAAAAAACTGAAAAATGATGTTCACAAGATTGTGACATTAAAAAATCAAAAAGCAAGGGGAAGAAATGTAAAGATGAAAAAAAAGTTGACCCCTTAAAATTAGTGTGCGTTTCAATTTTTAATTGTTTGTGTCTTGTTTTTGAGAAGTTTAGGGGAAGTAAAATGAATGTCCGGGTTGGAGATGTCTGACACGCGTAAGGCGGAAGTGAAAGGCAAGCTCCACGGTGATATGCTCGGTAGGCTCGACCTAAACTTATGACCTCCAATGAAAGTGCAGTGAACTTAAAAGATATATATGTTTAGTTTCCCATCCTAGGTTGCATGGTTTAAAAGACTGAGTCCCGGAAAAAATGGGTTCAGAGTGGTAATTACCTAGTATTCACTCTCTCACACGCCATGTCTCTGCTGTCATGACTACACCACATAATAAATAAAAAAAATGAAAAAGAAAAGAGAATAAATAAACACTCAGTTGGTCTTCTTTGCGTGCTTAGCGTCCGACCTGATCACCAACTGATGGTTAATGAAATAAGTGGTAGTCATAACGGTGTTGCATGGTTCCTCAAGCTGGGGGTTTGTGAATCCTCAATAAACTCTGAGGTTGGGTAGGTTTTGCTGTGTACGCTTGGGTGTGGGAACAATTAAACATGATGGTAATATTGTACTATATTAAACATGACGCATTCGGTTGGGATTAAACGGGTTTGAGTTTAAAGCGGACAAACATACCGGCAATCACCTGGACTAGTTGACTAACTGAAGCTGAAAAGGGTTCCTCAGTCAGATTCATATGGTTTGATTGCTTGTAAATTTCTCATGTTTGATATTGGTAAGTATTTGTTTATTTTTTATCTTTCATGTGTGAGTCTTTAAGTTCTTTTTGGTTGTGTTTACGTCTTGGCCAGGTTAATTTGAGAAGTCAAAATGTGTTTTCATGGGTTTTGATGCATGATAGTATGCCCCCTGTAGATCTTGCCAAATTTTTAGGGGAAGGAGAGGGGATAATAAATATTATCTGAAGAGAACTCGAGGATGATACTTATTATCTAATGAAAAGACTTCCATATATCTGAAGGGAACTCGAAGATAATATGTATTATTTCAGGGGAAGTCCTTAGCTGAGGGGAAGTTATCAGCTAAGGGGAAGTCTTTAGAGGTCTTGGGTTCAGGGGAAGTTTTATAGAAAACCCGTAATCTATATTAGGGTTTTTGGTTAAAATTATATTAATTTGAATCAACTAAACAGATGATAATTATCCTCTTACCCAAAGACCAGTCATCAAATGTCTAGTGGAGTATATTTTTTCAAATGTGTGTCAGACAGGTTGATGAGAGAAAGATGCTGCTGCTTAAAGTTAAAGAACCAGTCGGACAAGACTTCCATCTGGAAAATCAACTATTCAGGGGAAGTTGTTGGTGTCTTTACAAGATTCCAAAAGCTTCAAAAGTTTTTCAAAGAAAATGCTCACAAGTTTAGGGGAAGCTGAAGATGTCAAGTCGATCTTTGATGAAGAAAATGATGCAGAGAGCAGTCAAAGATCATGAAGACCCAAGATCAACAACCAAGTTCTTCAAAGTTAGAGGTGTTCAATCTTTTTACCCTCTAATTTTTGAAGATACAAGACAGTTACCGAAGATTCAGCAAGAACCAATTCCTTCATGAGAAGTAAGTCAATGAGAATCCTCCATCTCATTAACTTGTTCATTTCAAGAAGTTCAAGCTGATGCTGATCAAGAGGAAGTCCCTAGTGCACGTTATGAAACCCAATGAAGATTTCTGCGGAAAAAATCTTCATCAGCATCTATGCCAGCCATTCAAGAAGAAGAATTTCAAAGATTGAAGACATTTAATATCACAAGCCTAGGGGAAGATTGTAGAGGCTAGATTATGAGGCTTGTAATATTAAATATGTTGGGCTGGGCTTAGAGGGTTTCATTAGTTTAGTAGACTAGTTTGGTTATTGTATGTAGGCTAGTTTATGGTTGGGCTTGAGTTTACTATTGGGTTTATGACTCAAGAGGCCCAATAGTAAACCCATTGGGGTGCCTATATAAACCCCTCTAGACCTCCTCATTTGGGGCTTGCTTGTTTACGAGTTCTAGAGGGATCCAACAAGGTGTTTATGATCGTGATCATGATCTAGAGTGAAAAGAGAGTTTACGATTTTCTGTTTTGTACCCGACAAGTTTTCTTGTGTGTAAAGATAAAGTTTTTAACGTTTAATCATCGTATTCTTCGTGTTTCTTCTCTTCTCTATCTTGAATCAATCATAAATGAGGATTCCGTACTCGTTTGTGATTAGAATATCGTGATTAGTTATTGATTCTGGACTTACATGAATATGGTAAGTTTGTGAGTAATGTTTAGTGTTTGGTTTAGAACGAATCGGTCAAACTCGATTGTGGATATTTGCAATCCTTTGTTTTGATTTAAGCTTCGTGTATGGTTTGCCCCTTTTTGCTCTTTCTTTTATACCTAGATTTGGAGGTATCTAATAACTTTAATTGACATTAATTTGGTTAATTAGTTCTTTATTTTGCTAATTTAGAATGGAAGGGCTTTTCTGTGGTTTTGTATTGATGTTGCAGACATCTAAAATTGTAATTTTACCCAGGTTCTATTGATGTTGCAGACATCTAATTTGTGAAAGGGTGGATCGAGGAAGGAACGGGTGCGGTGAAGCTTTAATAGTCGTTGGTGGTTTCGAATTGAAGGCTGTGAAGAACGTATGGATTATACGAGGGGAGAGGAAGAGATCGGACCGGTTCATTTTATAGGTACTATTTGTCAGTTGTCTTTAATTTTTTCTGAATCAGGTTTGTAAAACTCATTTCATGTTATTGTAATTTTGTTGATGTTATATCACAAGATTGAACGAGGATGCACTGGTGCAAAGAAAACACCACAGCTGTTACATTCGATGAAGGGTGTTACAAAGATTTTCCAGCTAGAGAAGGGGCGTAATGATGGCAGCGGTTTGAGGTTTGCAGTCAACAGAGTGTTTAATGCTACATCCCCGTCGCCTGCTGAGCCAAAAACTCCCATGCTGCAGAATTCGGGCACAGGTTCTGATGAAGGATCGTCAAGCAAAAAATCCACTGCCAAAGGAACAAGGAGAAAGCTGGTGCTTATCCATGGTGAGTGACATAGATTCGCAGCGTGTATAAACCTAATTTAAAAAATAATAATTTTCTTTAATTATTGCTGAAATTCGGTGGCCGGATACCTTCAAAACTACCTGTGATGCACTAGAATTTTGCAAAATGTTTTGTTTCTTCTTACTTGATCAGAATCAACCATCATTTCTTTTTACCTAATCAGAATCAGCCATCATTTTTTTGTTGTACACATTGACATAATGGTGGCATTAAATGGCCTCTTACTGTTGTTAACTGCAATTGGTAAGGATGACAACGAGGATAGTGAGTTGGGCAAGAAGAAAGCCTTGGAGGACGAGGTTCTGAACAAAACCGATGATCTAAACAACTAAGGGAATGTCTGTTAGGTATGTAAGGGGGTAGCTATTATATCTTTTGTTAAAAGGGAACATTCTTTTGGAAAAGTTGGTTAGCGAACAACCGATGCTTTTGTAAGGTACTGTGTGCTTAGTATTAGGTGTCGTCTGCATAGCAACAACGGGCGCTCTTTTGATGTAGTGTAGCTGATGCAACTGAGCATCTTGCAGCCCGTTGTGTTAGATCGTAGATATGTAGTTTGTAATGTTCGAAGGTTCGCTACTTTATCGATCTCATGTTCCTTTATGTATGAAGACTATGTTTATGCAATATGATTAGCACCCTACCGTTTGTTCTTTGCTTCGTTCGTATACCTTTGCATTGTAAAAAAATTCAGTTAGCAATTAAAGGCAGATAACTCCTTAGAGTAATCTTTGGGCCATTTTGACTTTTACATAGTCAAAACAAAATTATTCAATTAGGAAATAAAGATGGCTAGGTGCTTACATTGAGGTTTGGACCATTATGACTTAAAAACAGTCAAATGGGTTAACATTAGTTGTTTTGGACCCAAGATAAAATATGAGTTTGGTGACTGACAAATGGGTCAATAGGTTTACATCAGATTTGGATAGAGCAAATGTAAAGTTCTTCACTTGCAAATGGGTCAGGTGTCATCTCTTTACATTACATTTAGTTATAAAATGAGAACTTATTGGCTTCTAAATGGGAAAATCCCATCTCTTTACAAATGATTTGCCTTGAACAAATTCCAAATGGGTCAACATGTTTACATTACACTTAGATATTACTCAACTTTGGAGTGTTTTGACCTTTAGAGGGTCAAAACCAGAAATCTTTTTATGATAATAACTCATCATATTACAAGCCTTATATGGACAAACTACGATGCCTTCTCAAACACGTTTTCAGCCTCACTTTTTGTTCCTTTCGTTTTAAATTTAAATGCTATGAATACTTTTCCGAACAAGGTGACCATCCTGCGTTCTCAAACACGTTTTCAGCCTCACTTTTTGTTTCTTTCGTTTTAAATTAAATGCGCTATGAATACTTATCCGAACAAGGTGACCATCCTGCGCCGTTTTCGTCGTTACAACACAACAATTTTACCCCAATGCGCGCAACGCGCGTTAGCCGAACACTAGTTTTACTACATAAAAGTTATAGAAGTTAAAAGTATACCCCTTTTACCCTAATAAATATCCAATTATCACCCTTCTACCTAAAATATATTCAGCTATCACCCTTTTACTTGAGAAATATCTAACTGACCTAACATAATTCTTAAACTTCTAAAAATGTTTTCATGTTTTATTAAAATCTTTATTGGTATGTTTGTTATTTAAATAATATTATGTTTAATTATATAATTTTATATATTTTATATAAAAATTCCCGATCCGACTCCTCCCGAGGAATCCCTCCAAGGACGCCGGCCGCCTCGACTCCGACTTCCGACTTCCCCAACCTTGACCTGGTGATAAATAAAGCATTTGTGCACCTTTTGATCTCTCAGAAATTTTATAAAACGGACTTCAAGAGACCCCCAATGGCGAATCCTCGCATGAATTGTTAAGGATCCAATAAGTCCAACATTGATTCCTTCAGATGTGTCAATTGGGCAAATACGCCCATAGTGAATAGGATGAATATCTCGTATTGGAAAAGTAGCAGTTCACGCAGTCAATCCCCCGAGCCCAAATAACTCAATTTTCTCCCATGAACTATTTGTGTTAATGGATTAGTCGATCCAAAACTTGAGATAATGGGTGTAAACAGAAAAAAACTTTATAAATGGAGTTGAATTTACCAAGTTCTGAGGAGTTGGTGTCCACTTATGTTTAAGTGCTGCATATATGTTTCCTCGAGCCAAATTTTCTAAACGAACCAAGGCCAATCCAAATTGCTCTTGTAAAAGATCTGCTACAGAACGAATACGTTTATTTTGCAAATGATTCATATCGTCATCATAAATGATCCGCTTGCCCGAAAATAACCTAGACTAATAGGGAAATCCCAATTCATTGGGCCTTTCGATACAATCAAATAGAAATCCCCAAGGACGCCATATTCTTGGAGCCCAAACTATGTGATTGAATAAATCATCCTCTATTTGTTGTCGGTTCAGGGCTCCTTCTCCTTCCCCCTCTTCAAACTCCGATTCGTCTTTTTCATAGAGAAATCTCTGATCAAGTATAGAAAAAGATCCTTTTTGCATCAAATCTAAGGGATTCCTTGGTTCGGGTCGAGGAAGCAATGCCACACGATCCTTATCAAACTGACTACATGTCTGTGAGGATCCCACCAGAGCGCCTTCCACTTCTAATAGGCCACGAACTAGACCAGAATCATTCTCAACGAGTCCATAAGGAGTGATCCCATTTTTTTCATCGGGTCCGGGTAGAGACCAAAGATCTTGAGTGAACGATCCGGCAGAACAACTCAAAAAATAAAGGGTTAAACAACTCAAAAAATAAATGGTTAAGTTCTTTTTTTTTAATCATAAACGACGTTCAATTTCACCAGAGGTTAAAAAAAACCCTAATCGCCAATTTCAGCAGCGCTCCCCAATCAATTCATCACAGATTCGTAAGCTATGGGAGAGAACGTTTGTGTAAAGATCTGGCATGGAGGAAAACTCGAGGAAAACCCAAAAGCGAGGTACGTTGGTAGTGTAACTGACCAGTCTTCTATTCAAGAACTTACAAAAGAAGCCCAACCCACTAACCTAGAAGCCCATAAGTAGCCCAATTAATCCCAAACAAAACCCCTAGTTCTGGATCTGAATCAGAGTTTGAGGGATCTGAGGCAGATGAGGTATCTAATGAAGATGAACTATTTGGTTCTGGTCAGATACTGATGATGGCGAGTTGATATGTAATTTGTAGTCTATAAAAATCAACATGTTTTAAAATGGTAGATACCGAGTGACCAAACTACACACTTAGGGCAAGTGTACCCGTTAGGTGTAATATAGTATCGGCAAATACCGGATATCAATCCAAGGACGCAAATGCAGACTCTCGATACTGGAACTTTGCTAATATCTAGCCGATGTAAATGTGATGATGACTTAATTGAGAAAGCTAAAGAAATTTAACTAAGCAGACAAAACAGATAGACAATAAAAGCAAAATATAGAAAAATCAGTGGAGAAAAGTATCACCTAGATAAGAATCCTCTAAACCCAATAAGACCCCTAGTTTGACTAATCAACAAGATCACTATCCACTAATGATGAAAACGAAAATGAAATAGGACTATAGACACATCGTAATCACTAAGGTAATCCTAATTGAAGCTCGGATAGAAAACTATGTAAAATTGCCTAATGGTCTAATCGCTTCCGTCAAAGCGGACTGAACGCACACGTGAAAGGAAACCACAAAAAAAGGTCGCTCTAAATGGCACCTAATACATGCAATGATTCCGAAATGAATAGCCTAGGACCTAGAAAACACTAAACATGAATAAGCGAGCTCGAACCTTATGGTCATAAGCACCCTAACTCACTAAACAATGCGTAACTATTTTCTAGTACATGAAATGAATTGGTCACTCAATTCAGCCACAAATCCATACCATATTATCATGTAGGAGGTCTCCGGATCATGCATTAATCAATAAACTCCAAAAAGTCATTCGATTAATAATAACCTAATCAATAAATGGTAGTAGTACTACAATCCACATCAATTAACCCACATAATATGATAATAACAGAAGCTAAACATGCATACATATTCATGCAAGGCAATCAAATCAGAATCAAAAGGCAATTTCACATGATCATGTCGAAAAGTCAAACCTTAAAGTCAAACGGGTCAAGAATCATCTAATCTATGCGATACAATATGAGGTCAGCCTAGATACATGCTTAACATCAATAAAAATCTAATCTTGGTAACATTCATCATCAAGAAGAATAATTTAAAAAGATGAAAAACAAGTACTAGATGAATATTGAAACCGAAAGTTTCAAAAATCTTCTAATTTTGATCCAAAAAGCTCCAAGCTTGATCCCCAATCTTTTCTAGATGGTTCCAGATCTTGTTGGTATTTTTTAGGGTTTTTCGGGTGCTCTCCATCCAAAAACGGCGGCTGAAAATGCTTAAATAAGCAGAAAAACGGGCTGTAAAAAGATCAGTTGGGCTGTCTAATGGGCTTCCAGAAGAGGATATAACAAAGACAAACCGCATTTAAACAATTTCAGGAGTCCCCTTTAGTACCGTCGACCTTCATGACCTTATGGACCACCTTACTAGGACGTTCTATCCAATCATATCGGACCTCTTATAGGTAATCCTAACCTCATGGTTATACTACCGACTCCTAGTCAATAGCCCATGTGCCTTAGGTTTGTTAGTGGACAATGATGAAGTATTCATATGTTGCAACTAGTGGGTATTCCCCAATTTACCATTCATGTATATATATAGGAATTACCGCAGCGTATCCACCACACTTCTGAGCATCATCCAATTTACTATTAGAGTATGTATATGGGATGTACTAGTGGCGTATCCACCACAGTTATGATATACCGGGCAACTTATATTATTATGTATATATATATGTATATATATTAAAAAGTTCATTGTAGACACCCCCATAAGTGTAGACAGGTAGACACCTTTTTTAATTATATATTTTTTTTCTTTTTCTCATTGTTCAGAAAATTTCACATGTGAAAAAGAGCTGTTTCACATTTGAAAGTGTCTACAATGAACCTCACCCCATATATATATATAATGTACCAGAGGCGTATCCACAACATAAAAATGCAGTAACTACATCACTCTTCTCATATATAAATACATACTCACTACATGTCTACTAACAATTCCCTTATCACTTGGTCATTGAATTTTGAATTTATATATATATATATAGAGTCGAGTTATCCTACATCCAGCAAAAACACTACATCCATTGCGGATTGATCTGGGGCGTCCATCAAGATCATCCAACAGCCAAGATCTATGGTGTTTTCCGCCTATGGCGTTTTCGGGGGAAAAAAACACCATAGGCGGAAAACACCATAGATCCTGGCTGTTGGATGATCTTGATGGACGCCCCAGATCAATCCGCAATGGATGTAGCGTTTTTGCTGGATGTATTTTACCCTAAACCTATATATATATATATATATATATATATATATATATATATATATATATTAAATGTTGTTAGAAAAGATTACAAAAAAGCTTACCAACCCAGCTGGTAGGGCCTCTCCTATTCCAAACGGGTTATCCTGAGTTTGAACCCAATGTACGTCCATTTTTTTTCTCTTTTCCCTTCTTTTTTTCCTTTATCGTTTTTATTCTATTAATAGATTATCATCATATGTTTTTTTTTTAATTCGTTTTTGTCTTTAATTTATTACAAATTGGTTAATCTAACCAAATCCGTTTTTAACCAGTTACAAAACGGACATTAGGTCCCAATCCGGTTTGAGGTTTCTAACTTACGAACCAGTTATTAACCGGTTAAAATAACCCGGTTATAGGTTAATCTACTGAATTTTTTTTTAAAATAGCGTTTCTTTACTGGTTTTTAAAAGTTAAAATAACCTGATCACACGTCATTCACCTCTATCAAAGATTGTTCTTTTGGTAGTTAGTTTGACTTTTGCATTTTAACCAAGTTTGAATCCAACCTACAGTTGTTTTTTTTCTCTTTTACATTCTTCCTTTTTTCCCGTTAAATCAAATTATCTAGAGACTAAACTGTGACCAAGTGGCTCGCATGCTATATTGCCCCCTCTAAAATAACACCAAAGTCCTAATCGTATCCCACCATCTTCTAAAAATATTCATATTAGGCACAAGTTTGCAATTCTATATATAAACAATCCGTAACTTTTAACTTTAATAACAAAAATGCCATGGTGAAGAAGTTCAGTGTAATCATGAATGGGGATGGTTGTATTCATGAATGGGATGATCTTATGTCATTTCAATCCTTATCTTGGCCCACATCTTATAAAGGGAAGTAACACTACAAGCTTAAGTTAAGGTGAGGTTTGTACTTTGTGATGTGGTGATTTATATCAACCAAACAAATTAATTATTGCTTAATCACGCAAAATTATGACGACCCACATGAATACTCACACATACCATGTCAACATATACCCTTGTCTGCCAAACAGGAGATCACAGGTTTGATCCTTGTCTCCTGCGATTTTTTTTTAATTTTCGCTAATTGCTGCTGGGTCGCTGATGGCTTGGGCTGCTGGGCCTATACACTGAAGAGAACCGGGGCCGCTGCACTTGTTATTATTTTCTTTTTTTTTCTTTTGTTCATAACTTTCACATCCGGGCTCCGATTTTACTTTCATTTTTCGCGTTTTTCTTCTAAAATCACCACGAACACAACAACCACCTGAAATTTATTTTAAAAATAATACAAATCACCTTTCTATAATTTCTCAATTAAAGCTCATTAAAATATGGAAATTAAATATGTATCAAATAACCATCAAAAACCTAATTTTCCACAATAAAGCAATTAAACACAAAATTTGTTATTTTCATATTTAAAAAGTATTTAAATGAGATAATTTATTTATTTAATTTATTTACTAGATGCTATGCATCACGAGTGGAGATCCTTTGTTGCTGACATAGTACATGGTAAGAAGGAAGATAAGTTGTTAAAGAGAAGATGTGGTTGATAGGTGCCTAAAAGGACCTAATGTTAATTCACATGGTGAGTAGTCTCTTGAATTGGTAACGGATGGTGATCAACCTTTTGAATTGGTAACGTATGATGCTAGTAGATATGAGGACTCTAATGGAGGTGTTGATTCACCTGGAGAGAGTGAGGATGATGACATAAGAGGTAAAAAGTTCAAGGTAAATGTTCCACTAGTAGATGAATTTACAGATTGGAGTAAATTGATTTGGGTTGTGGTAAAAAGGTTTCCTACAAGGGATGTTTTCAAAGATGCTATAAGAAATTATGCTATTAGTAAAGGCAGGATTCAAGGTTTGATTGCCATTTCATGAGAAAAATGATTGTTATATGGTTAAAAGTGCAATCAACAAGCATACTTATCAAAGAAACATATCAAAGAACAGAAGCTTACTACTGATTATATTACCACTCAGTTCTTGCCTATATCCAAGCTAAGCCACACTGGTCTGCAAAAGAAATCCAATCAATAGTCAAAGAGAAATACAAGGTTTCCATAGGTAAATGACTGGCTTATATGTAAAAAGGTTGTGCCCATGAGAAACTTCATGGATCATTGAAGGAACATTACAGTAAGATGGGGTCATACTTAGAAGCTTTGAAAAAAGTAATTCCTACTTCAACATTTCAACTTGTTACCATGCCATGTACTTCCAATGAAGATGTTTTCTTTAGGATATTTTTTTGTTTGATGGAGTTAAGAAGGGGTTTTTAGGAGGTTGTAGAAAAGTTATGTGCCTTGATGGTTGTTTTCTAAAAACATTTCTTGGAGGTATGTTATTGGCTGCTATAGGTAGAGATGCCAATGATTAAATGTATCAATTGGCATGGGCAGTAGTTGAAGGTGAGAACAATGACAGTTGGACATGGTTTATGAATGAGTTGAATAAGTGTTTAGAAGTAACTAATGAAGGGAAGCGTTGGACACTTATATCTGACCAACAAAAGGGGTTACTTATGCAGTGACATTGATTTGGAATAATGTTGAGCATAGAAATTATGCTAGGCACATCTATGCCAATTGGCATAAGAAATTATGCTACATCTAGGGGTGTTCAAAACCGGATATCCGAAAATTCGGATATCCGAATTTCGGATATCCAAAATTTCGGATAGTTGATTTTCACTAATCGAATCCGTATCCGAAAATTCGTATATCCGAAATTAGGATATCCGAAATTTCGGATACGGATTCAGATAGTGAACTGGATATCCGAATTTTTAAAACAAAAAAAAAGAAAAAAAATACATTCAATCTCTATAATTACTAGTGATAAACAATGAAATGAGCAAATAGTCTAATACAAGTACATTAAATAGTCAATCACGAACAAAAAATTAAAAATGACTCGATGTTGAAGCTCGAATCCGTGTGCAACAAGCTCGATGGCGAACTACAAATTAGCGGTGTAAGGCAATAAGCCAGTGAGGGTCGAGATTTGGAGGACGACGGGATCCAAAGAGGCAAAGAGAGTGAACATCGGAGTTTAGAACTTTAGATTTAGGGTTTTTTATGTTGAAGTATGTTAAACAAAATACTATATATAAGTTAATAATTTAAAAAATATGTATTTTGGATATCCGAATATCCGAAAATGTTCAAAATCAATATCCGAATCCGAATCCGAAAATTCGGATATCCAAATTTTCGGATATTTTGACTTCGGATATTTCAGATCCGGATTCGGATCCGGATATTTTTGAACACCCTTAGCTGCTAGAGCTTACTCTGAGGCTGACCATGAAGGCTATTGAGAAGATGAGGGAATTGTTAGCTAATGCAACTAAAGCATTCATCAAGCAGAACCCAAAATGTTTCAGTATGTGCTTTCTTGAAAATGAAACGAAATGTGATGTCATAGTTAACAACATGGCAGAGACTTTTGAAGGTTTTGTCATCCAGTCAATATCTAAGCACATTATCAACATGTTAGAGGATATAGGGGTGGCAATAATGACCAGGTTAACTACAAAGAACGTAAAAATGACGAGTGAAAATGTGATTGTGTATCAAATTCAACAAGCTTAAAATTGCCACTCATTGGCTATTACAATCTAAGACATCACAGGTCAACAATTTCATTCCAAAATATATGATTTCATTCCACAATATACGATTTCATTCCATGATACCAATACAAAAGTTATGACATTCCAAATTAAGGAAGATTATCTTCCAACAATCTCTGTAGATAACTAACTAATGCATCTCTTTTCCCTTTAGTGAGAACAGTCGTCTGAAAATTTAAAGGTATTCCCTTCGCAACTTTCTCTGCTTTATTCCACCCTCCCATGAACCATTGCCGATTAAATTTAAAGGAATCTCAACCACCACGTCTTGTTGAACGCCCATAAATAAAATTAAATTTAACAAAATCTAAACTTTATTTCTAAAAACTCATAACAAACCCATTTTGAGTTCCCCAATTACAGGTCCAATTTGTTTAATTTGGAGAACAATGGGTTTGTTGAGTTGAAAATTTGCAGAATTTTTTAAAGCATTTGGTGTTTGAGAATTGGTAGTAAAGGTTTGACGTGAAAGGACTCGATGTTTAAAGTGTTCGTTAGCTGATTCGAGGGTGGGTTTGAAACACTCAACTGCTTGCTTCTCTCAAGCCTGAAACTGAAGATTGAATTTTAAATTATTTAGGGCTAAATAATTGGTTTAATTAAGGAAAATTGGATTATGATGTGTAAAGGGATTAAACAAAAGAACATAAAGTTGCCACGTCAGATGGCCACATCATCAATAAACTAACAGAGTTAAATTTTTTAATGGAGGACCACTGGTAGAAAATAGTTTAATAGTTGAGACCATTGAGAAGAATATTCTTAGTTGTTATCGTCTAACATGTGAAAGGTGGGATTATTAAAATCTAATTTTCTTAAAGAAATAAAAAAGGTAAAATACTTACTATTTATGAATATATAAATTATATTAAATAAATAAAAAAAGGTTATATACTGTAGTATTTAAGCCATCCCCACCACTGACCATCCATCACCCTTGCGCGCACTCTCTCTCTCACTGTTATCTCCATCAACCGGTCATCTCAATCATTGCAAATCAGAAATCAAATCCACCACCACCGGCACATCTCTCCCACCACTTCTCAATTGGAATTTCAGTGTTATAAGGAAAGTGGTGTGGTTGCTTAAGTAGACGATTGTTCAGCAAGCATCTTGTCCTACAAATTGCTCAAATTTCCAAAAAGTGACATGGGAAGTAAATCAGAGGTTTTACCTGCGAGTTCATTAAACCGTGAGTTAAACTGATAAACAACAGCAAATTTTGACCGGTCAGCAGAAATAATCTTATTATTCTCTTCAGTTCCCTTGTTTTGTTCAGATTCTGCAATTGTTGGTGTCATTTTAACCCCCATGAGATCCAAGATCCCCAATAATTTCCAAATTAGATTCCTACTCAATAAGAACAAACTCGGGAACCACTAAGCCACTATGTCCAGCATCATCGTTAAAGAACGACATATTGAGGTTATCATCCTTCTTATGAACATCAGAACCAGCTTCCAAATCCAATTCGTTGATGTCGCCAATGATGATGGTAGGGGAGCCAACACGAATTGGATGGACCAGATTTGTGGCAGGGTTTAACTTTGGTCAACATAGAAGGAGAAGAGATGAAACAAACGTTAGTGGTTTGAGGCCGTCGGAAAAGATGGCTGGAGCCGGTGACTGGGGGTGTTAGAAGGTGGTGGAGTGTGTGATTTAAGGGATGAGCGGGGATCGAGTGTAGACAGTAATTTAACAGAAGTTAGGTTTAGACTAATTTAATATTTACATAAATAATCTTTAGGGCCGGTAGATTATTTATAAAATATTACATACCTAGTCCCTGATTTGTAGAATGACTTAAATGTTTAACAAAAAAAACCTAACTCCGTTAATCACAAAGACTCACATAGTTACAAAATACAAATCTCAAATAATATTTATTAATTATTTAAGATCTGAACTCAGGTAACTAAAGTTGTCGATGGAATTTGCGGCTTTGATTTTGGTGAGTTGCAAATTAAATCCACAAACATTTTAGCTAAACGGTCACAGACTCAAATGATAGTCCCAATAATAAAACTCATCAAATATATATTTAAAATTTAAAAAAGTAAAAGAATCAAGTAGACAGATACAAAGCCCAAGTTTATTGGGCCATTGAGCCACGATTGTCAACATATAGAGAACCCTAATTGCACCATATAAGACTTGCCCTAAACGCATTCTGCTGCTCGCTTCTCCTATCTGCCAGATCCGCTAGGGTTTTGTTTCTTCTTCTTCATTTCGAGAGATGGTAAATTCCTCGTTCCATAAACAGTTATCTGATTACATGTGATTGAAATTGATCGATTTGCAGTATGCTAATCGTGGCTTTTTTTGTGTGGATAATTTTAGGGCAAGGGAACAGGGAGCTTCGGAAAGAGGAGGAACAAGACACACACACTGTGTGTGAGGTGTGGCCGCCGCAGCTTCCACCTGCAGAAGAGCCGCTGCTCCGCCTGCGCTTATCCTGCTGCTCGCGTCAGGAAATGTAAGTCTCTCCGATCCTCTTCTATGTGTGTTGATTTTTTCGTCGATCTACAGTTATCGTTTGTTAGGGCTTTTAGAAAATCGCTCTGTAATCAATCATAGGATTAACTGAAAAGTTGTTGAAAACTGGAAACGTTATGGACTTTGAGCTCAGGATACACAGAAATATCATTAATGTTGCTTGAATGATAATTCTATTTGATAATCATAGCTTATAGGTCTTTTTATTTGTATTTGATTTAATTAGAGATATCTATGTTACTGGATGCAATGTTTTGACTTTTTATCTTAAGACTTGTACTTTGTTATTGGATTATGATTTCACCTCTTCATAATTTTTACTGTTGATTGACCACCAAATTGAAGTCATCAAAAAGTAGATACTGGCTTTCAATTATAGAGTTTACGCATGTGCCCATGTTGCGCTATAGTTTTCAAGCTCTCAAGAAACACTCACAGCATAAAGATACAATCGTAGGGTATTTACTAGTTTTGCTGTTTCAGACCAGTTTGCCCTGGAATGTGCAAAATTTGCAGAAATTTACAAAATTAGCCAGCATCTAGCCAAAAACTTGTGCAAGCACTTTGATTGCCACCTTGGTTTAAAATTCCGCGCATAATGCGCGCATATTGCGTGATGCGACGATGCGAGGTGATGCACGCATCGCTACACCTGATGCGATGCGTTTCCATGATGCGAGTAAAATGCGGTGATGCGAGCAATATGCGGTGATGCGCTAATGCGCTATGATGCGCGCATCTCTGTATTTTTATATTTTTGGCTGCAAAATGGGTAAATTGGGGGAATAACTGGCGGGAACTATAGGCGACAAAAGTATAATGCGAGGAAAATTCCTTATTCCTTTCCAAAATTCACTTTTCGGTCCATCTTTTCCTCAAATCAAGCATGGTGCGACTTGCAAAAAATAGATTGCTAACCGTGGAATAAAATCAATTAAAAATTCCGACCTGCTTTGCTCTTGATTTCTTGCCAAATCAAACCTGTAGTGAAAGACTTAGATCACCAATCGGACCTCCTTTGGTAGTACAAGGTTCTTAATTTCTTCTTGTATTCTCCAATCTCCATGAATATTTTAACCTGCTGCTGTTCTATTTCTCTCATCAATATTTTTCAAGTTTTAACATACTGCTACTTGTTTGTTAATTTAAGTTTGCTTGATTTGGACCTTTATGTCTCTTAAACACTTTTGATGGTTAATTTACCTATGTTTATCTATATTTAATTTTTTTGTAATTTTTTATTAAGAACGCATCGCATATGGTGATGCGCTCGCAACACGCAACACGCATCACGCATTGGATTTTTGGACCAAGCGCATCGCAACACATTACGCAATTTAAAACCAAGATTGCCACAAAATTTTGCCAAATTTTTGCCTTGACTGGGCGACTACCCTTGCCCTTGAGGTGCATTTGACAGAAAGTATCTATATGACAGAGAACAACTGTGTTAATCTCTGCACATTAGATAGGCTTATGTTTTTATATTACTAAGAATAAGATAAAAACATAGTGAGAAATGACATCTTATACTTCATTACTTGAATTGGTGTACCAAACAAAAATCTATTGATGATTAATCTTTTGTTATTTGAGATGTTATTGATTGGTAGTTATAATTATTATGTGTTTTGGGTTCTCAGACAACTGGAGTGAGAAGGCAATCAGAAGGAAGACCACAGGAACCGGACGTATGAGGTACCTGCGTAATGTTCCCCGCAGGTTCAAGAGTGGATTTAGAGAAGGTATGCCTTTTTTAGCTGATTTCAGAGTGAAAAATGCTATGTAACAATTTGCCCATGTTGATATTGAATTGATTTTGTTATTGTCATTTTGTTTAAACAGGAACTCAAGCGACCCCAAGGAGCAAGGGAGCCGTTGCCAATGCTTAGGTTCGAAGGAAGAGGTTTGATGTATTTTAGCATTTGATATTTAAGAAAACAAGATTTGGATTTATGTTTGTTTGCTTGTTTTATTATACAAGTGGATACCTATTGCTTTATTTTTGATATGGGGGAAACGAGACACTTTCAACTAATCCTTCTGATCTACTTATGAATCATGCAACTTCAATTTTGATAGAATATGTATGAAGTAAATCTTCTTGGTTACAACAAAAAGTCAGTAAATTGTTTCTGGTTTTGATTCCATGACATACTGTTAACTCAATGGTACTAATCTTGTTTGGCACTGATTGATGAAACTGGACTACCAAACTCGAATAGTACCAAAAGTGTAACAGTAAAAGGCATGGTAAAAACTGGAAATGTTTTGTGCAGAATAGTGGATTCATCGGTGTAAAATCAAATAGGCATATAAACAATTTATAGAAAATAAATTTTATGAACACTAATCAGCATACATTTCATCACCTATCCCTATCAGTATCACACCTTCAGTTTCATAGATGTTTTGATTGATTATAAGCTCGTTCTCTAATGCACTTCAACATGAAAGCTATCAACTATGTATTGTATTGTATGAAGCAAAACTTTAGAAGTGCCAACCTAGTATAGTAATACATGACGAACTAATAAAAAGACTATAAACACAATTATCACTTTGCTTTTCTCTTTGGTTCTAATTCAGGTGGCTTTTAAAGATGTAATTTTAGTGACTTTTTGGGTTGATTTGTTGCTTACTCATAGCATATATATTGTTTATTAATGTCTGTTTAAAACCAATTCTCATTTGTTCAAATCCTTGTTTGTCTAAAACCTAACAATCTCTCTCTCCTTCGTATATCGATCATATATCTATATCGATCAGACGTGTTTAAAGACACTTCGTTTGTTGACAAAGTAGATTTTAATTTTTCATGCAACTCGACCCTAAAGTAACATCTGGTAGTTTAATGTCTTTCTTTTTTAACATTTTCCCTTCTGATCACGCCAAAAAATGTAAGCGCATGGGGTCTCTATCCAAGTGGATTTTCTATATCTACCCATCATGAACATATAAAAAGGTTCAAAAGAAACTAACAACTTAATCTCAACAATCTGATTCATGCAGCTTTTTGTGCATAATTGATAATAGTTAACAATAGGTTAGTCATTTTTCCTATAATAAATTACTGTTTGCGTCCCTGTGGTTTAGGCCGAATTGCGACATGCGTCCAAAAAAGAATTTTTTCCCCTGTGTAACCTGTGGTTTCCATTTTGTTGCGATATGTACCCCTTTCACTAACGAAGGTTAGATTTTTCAGTTAAATGTAAGGGTATTTTAGTCAATTTAATATGAGGGGCTATTTATATAAAATGATAAGGAGCAGGGGCTGTTGTGTAAATTATAAAAAAATCAACATAGCCTCTCCCCCCTCCCCTTGATTTTCCGGCGACACCCGATCTCCTCCCCCTCTCCATTCGACTTCCGGTGACTCCACCAACAAGCAAACCTCGATGACCCTCCTGACCGAGTACCAAGTCGAACAGCAGCAGCACCAACCGGCGAACCTCCCTCCCCAGCTCCGTTCAGATTCGATTTGAGGCTCAGACCTGTAGATTTGGAACCAGGGAGAAGACACCGCCATGGATATAACATCATTAATAATGTTGCCCCGCAAAGATACGTGTCGAGTTTCACCCAGGTTTTCATCGTTAACATGTGGAGCTTCTTTGCCTTTTCGACCGTGAAATTCACCGGAGATTTACGAGATCTAACCACTCTCGGATCTAGATCTGAATCAGAAGTCGCGTTCGTCGGCCGGTGTTTATCAGCGTTAATGTAGTCAGGTTCAGACGGCCGGTGTGAGGTGACATGGTGGCCGGATGCGGAGGGGTTAGATCTGAGTAACAATCAGTTAAACCGGACTGCTTCGTGTCGGAGTGTTAGATATGTTGTTGATGGTGGTGGCGGAGAGATGGATGCCGTTGCTAATTATGGCAATAGCGCCAGTGGTGGCGGCGGTGGCACTCCGAACACTGGTTGGGATTTTGGGGATGGGCCGTGGGGAACTGGGAAGAAGAAAAGGGGAATTAGGTTTGAAGAAAAATATACTTTTTGTTTTTATTTTTAAATTTTTAATCTTTATTAAAATTACAAAACAGTGTTCCGGTGATGTAAGCGGTGAAAAGGGGAATTAGGTTTGAAGAAAAAAATATACTTTTTTAAAGATGATTTTTTTATAATTTACACAACAGCCTCTGCTCCTTATCATTTTATATAAATAGCCCCTCATATTAAATTGACTAAAATACCCTTACATTTAACTGAAAAATCTAACCTCCTTTAGTGAAAGGGGTACATATCGCAACAAAATGGAAATCACAGGTTACACAGGGGAAACAATTCTTTTTTGAACGCATATCGCAATTCGGCCTAAACCACAGGGACGCAAAGAGTAATTTATTTTTTTTCCTAAACTAGCCATTGGGGGTTGATGATATGTTTTATCTTTCAACTCATTTGAACGTACTTTTACAAACAAGTAAAACAAAACCACATGAACCCATTTAAGTTGCAACACTTAAACTGAACTCTGAAAAATAAAAAAAATAACTAATACATAAAAACATATAAAAATACCCTTTCATTAATTAAAAAATAAAATGAAAGTTGTTTTGTCATTAAATGCAACTCATTTTAAAGAATTGTTTTTAGAAGTCACATTAAACTCATCTTTTACTGGTGTATCGTATAAATGTGTATGTAGTAATGAATAATAAATAAGTTGTTTTAAAGGGTAAGAAGCTATTGAGACAGGTCCGGCTAATTCGAATGTCCGATCTCGTACAAGTCGGAATAGATCGGGGAGGGTTTTAAACAAGTCGGTTTAATCCCATTTACTTAGATAGACGAGTTATGTTTATTTACTTGAGTTATTTTTTTAATATCTTATTTGTGTGTTTTCACCAATATCGTGTTCTTGATTTAACCGATCGGGACTTGAATTGGTATCAGAGCCAAGTTTAAGTACTCAGAGTTGATAGCAAGATCTGCAAGGAAGTTAGCCGTAGCCACGTAAGTGATCTAGGGTTGTTCGTTCTACCAAGAAGATCTAGGGTCGAGTTAAGTTGTCCAAGGAAGATCTGTGGGTAAACTATTATTACCAATGAAGATCAAAAAGAGCATCGTGTAGAAGCTTCGAGAGTCAACAATCTTGTTTATCAATTCCGGGAACCAGTGAAGTCACGGTTTATCTACCGTCAGGGTCGAAGCCGTCGATCACCCCGTAGGTCGAAAGAATCCTAGCCACGCAAAAGGACTGGATCAAGGACCACGCACCGACTCCGTTAACATGTTCTCGTCGAAGCCGTAATCCAATTGAAGGAACCTCCAATCAGGTAGCTCAATCATTGTTTCTATTAAAGAGATCAATAGCAGCATTCGGGTAGCATCCTCAAGCCGCCAAGATCGCAAGTCGGTGATCCGTTTTATCCAAAATCGGAAGTTGCCAATATTGTTTGGTACGTGAAGTCGATATATTCAATTGCCGACTTTGTTTATTTCCTCTTGGTAGGGCTGTAAACGAACCGAACGAACATGGACGGGACATGTTTGTGTTTATTTGTTAACATGTTATTGGACAATCGAACAAACACAAACAAATAACCGAACAATATTTTTCGTTTGTGTCAGTTTATTAACCAAAGAACTTTGTTCATGTTTGTTTGTTAATTTTTTAGATTTCTGGTCAAACAAAACCAAATGAACCGGACGAACCAAACCAAACACAGCCACAAACGAACCAAACCAAACATAGTCACAAACAAACCAAATGTACCAAATTAACATAAATAAACCAACCAACCAAACACATATATGTTTACATAAAAACAAATCATCAATCCAAAGATCATGAGAAACCCAAAAGCTACGATTTAAAGACAAATCATCCATGGAAAGTTCATATACCAAACATAATCCCACGCACATTAAAAAACAATCTAAAAGGAAATTGGAGATATGCGATGGTCATAAATATTTTTAAAACTAAAAGAAAATTAGAGAATATCTAAATTGAAATTGGAGAAATGGAGCCTTATGTTGTTAAGTGTAGAATGTAAATTATAAATATATTTTAAAAATATTATTAAAAGTAGTAATGTCAACAAACAAACACAAACGAACAATATGAACAAACACAAATGAACATTCATGAATACACTTACCTAACGTTCACGAACACAACTGAACGAACGAGAACTCTTTTCGTTTTCGTTTTCGTTTATTAAGCTAAACGAACAATTTTTTTTATTTGTGTTCGTCCATTTAGTAAACGAACAAAGACAAACAAACTCCTGCTCGAACGGTTCACGGACATTTCGCTGAAATTTTGATTCGTTTACAACCCTACCCCGAATTGTAGTCTCTCGGATTAATTTGA
This sequence comes from Deinandra increscens subsp. villosa, assembly GCA_039602395.1. Taxonomy (NCBI): domain Eukaryota; kingdom Viridiplantae; phylum Streptophyta; class Magnoliopsida; order Asterales; family Asteraceae; genus Deinandra; species Deinandra increscens. The sequence goes on from JBCNJP010000003.1 coordinate 19,525,160, forward strand.
AACCAAAAGTCAATTCTTCAATAAGTAGGCTAAAAGGACTCTATACAAGTTGGTGTGGGAAATTTTTGTTTAGATTTCAAATTGATAAATTGTAGTCACATAATATGTTGCTTCTGGGCATCCAAATCAGGTAGGATTAAGAGGCCCTCTTTTATTATTTGAATTCCTAATGCTTAGCAAAAGGATAAAGTTAGACTTGCAAAGTACGAAAAAAATACGGGTTCAAGAATTGAAGATATCAAACGGTGAGTGATTAACCCAGAGAATCAACCAACTGAACCTACTTCTACTTCTCTTCCGATTAACAACCAACTGAACCTACTTCTACTTCTCTTCTGATTAACCCAGAGAATCAACCAACTGAACCAGACCGGATGCAAGTCACAACTCACAAACAACAGTTAAGTCATCTGTTTGAATTTTCGCACATTACCGGTCCTGATCCATCTGATATATTTATCTTTCCGAAACCGGACCGATCAGAGAGCCCTAGTCACGCAATCAATAACACCATCTTATTGATATAACTATTTACTGTTACACCATTTCGATCTGTAGAAACAAAAGTTTTAAAGCAACTTTATTCAAGCAAATTAATTTATAAAAAAAAAAACTCTGTAAGCATTTTCTTCCATTATTAATAACTTAAAAATCATCTTCTCAGGCAACAGCTTGATGCCTTACCTCCTCAAATGGCCCCCCAACCACCACCACCAGGAGTAAGAATCTCAAGAATTTCACCTGCTTCCACCTCAATACTGTTCTTCCCCCCAAGAAACACTCTACGCTTATCTTTCGTTACCAAATAGTTAGCCCCGCGGGCTCCATCTTCCCCGCCATTAAGCCCCCTAGGTGCATGAACCCGCCTCTCGGATAGAACACTCACCACCACCGGCCGCCTGAACTCTATCTCCCTAACCACCCCGTCACCGCCTCTATGAACCCCGTTTCCACCACTCTTCTCTCTCAACCCAAACCTATGCAAAACAACCGGATACCTCTGCTCGAAGATCTCCGGATCAGTCATACGGGTATTAGTCATGTGACACTGGACCCCACTTGTCCCGTCCCACGTGGGACCCGCCCCACTTCCTCCAGCAATCGTCTCGTAATAACCGAATGTATCATCACCAAAAGTAAGATTGTTCATGCAGCCCTGTGAACAAGCACAGGCTTGAAAAGCCATTAACACAACATCTGTGATTCTCTGTGAGGTCAAAACATTACCACCCACAACTGCGGCTTTATCACTAGGAGATAAGAACGATCCCGGGGGTATGAAGATCTTTACTGGAGCTAAACAGCCTTGATTTAATGGAATATCGACGTTTACTAAACATCGAAGACAGTAAATAACAGCAGCTTTTGTGACAGCTTCTGGTGAATTCCAATTTCCATAAACTTCAGGGGTGGTTCCTGAAAAATCAAAGAAAGCTTCTCCTTTTTTGGAATCAATAGTGAGTTTCAAGTGAATTGATGATCCATCATCCATGTAATCTTCTTCTTCAATGGTGACTAAATCATCAGAACCAACAGTTTGAAAAGAAACTTTTTCAGGAATGGATTTTAGCATCTCTCTCACTGCCTCTTCTGCGTTTTTCTGAACATAAATCATGTAAGATTGAACCGTTTCCAACCCGTAGTGCGCAATCAGCTCTTTAATAAGAACAATACCTCTTTGATTTGCAGCTATTTGAGCATGAAGATCTGAAAGATTATCTTGAAGCCGCCGTGTTCCTGGAATCTTGATAGATGAGTCATCAGAACTTGGGAATCTAAGAAGATTAGTGATTCCTTCTTCTTGAAAGATTCCCTTTTCAACTAACTTGAATGCTTTTATTGCAGCTCCCTCTTCCCATATGTTTTTCGAAAATGGCGGCATGCTTCCGGGAGTAATCCCGCCTATTTCTGCATGATGCCCTCTACTAGCAACAAAGAAAACGAGCTTCCCGTTATCAAAAACAGGGGTGATTACGGTTATATCGGGTAAATGGCTTCCACCAGAACATGGGTGATTAGTCACTAATACATCTCCTTCATTCAAATTGTCACCCCAATATTTAAGTTGCCATTGAACTGTGCTAGACATGGCTCCTAAGTGGACAGGGACATGTGGTGCATTAGCCACTAAACCGCCATCAGGGTCAAAAAGAGCACACGAAAAATCAAGTCTTTCCTTAATATTTGTTGAAATAGAAGTTCTTTGCAATGTTCTTCCCATCTGCTCGGCTATACCCATGAATCTATGATTGAATATAGACAATTGCACAACATCTGCAACTTTTTCGGACACCTTTATGTTGACCAAATTTGACTCGATTTCAATCTTTATGTTACCGAATTTGGTAATTATAGCTCTACAATTAGGTTCAACTATCACAGTGCTGTTACCGTTCATGATAATTGCAGGCCCGGGAATTACATGACCATATCCCAAATCTTCAAGTTTAAAAAGTGGTGTGTTATGATATCCATTGCCGAAGTAGACCTTGTAAGTCCCTTGAACTTTAGGCGTACCCGAACAACTTTCTGCAGGTCTTGGTTTAAATATATTAGTCACCCCAATACCACGAACTCTTACATCACATATTAAAATGTTCCTGTTTTCTAATTTGAATCCGTATTCTTGCTGAAATAACTTAACAAATTCAACATCATAATCATTTCCTGACCCTTTAACCATTATAGCGGTATCAGTCCCTTCATACCTCAAATTCAAATATGATTCTGTCGTAATACCACTTTCTTGAAATCCTTGATTAACAAGTTTCTGCTTTACTGATTTCCTTAACAGTGTTTCTCTACGTGAAGCTTCTAGAATAGATTCGGGACTATAAGCAGCAGAAAATGGTTCTTGTGCTTCTTCAATAACATCTGCTAATCCCATCCCATATGCGCTTAAAATCCCACAAAATCTGTGTACTAAAACTTCATTCATACCCAAAGAACGCGCAATTGCACACGCATGTTGTGGGCCTGCACCACCAAAGCAAGCAAGTGCATGATTCTTGGTTTCGTGACCTTTCATTTCGGTTAACTGACGAATAGGCCTACACATTGTCTCATTAGCAACATTCACAAACCCTTGTGCAATCTCCTCAACTGACATTTCTTTTGATAATGGATCTTGACTCTTTCTATAAGAATTCACTTGCAATGCAAGTTTCTTGAATTCTTCTCGGGTTTTAACAATATCCAAAGGCTGATCTTCATTTGGTCCGAAGATTGAAGGAAAGTAATCGGGAATCACGTAACCTAACACAAGATTAGCATCTGTGACCGCCAACTCACCTCCTTTGCGATAACACACCGGACCAGGGTGTGCACTGACAGATTCAGGCCCCACCCGAAATGATCCAAATTGAAACTTTAGCTTTGACCCACCGCCAGCTGCTACAGTGTTAATGTCAAGTTGGGGTGCTTGGATTATGGCACCAGCTATTTGAGTTTCAAGAACCTGCTCATAGAAACCAGCATATCTGCTCACATCAGTAGAGGTCCCACCCATGTCAAACCCAATTAACGGTTTCTCGGTCTCGAGCCCAAAAAGTGTCTGGGAGTAACCTACCACACCACCTGCAGGGCCTGATAACACCGCTTTGTGTCCCGAGAATCTACTTTCGGGAGCAAGACCACCATCTGATTGCATAAAGAGAACATTCACCTTCCCTAAATTATCATCAAATTTAGAAATGAATCCTGACAAATACTCTTTGATAACTGGAGTTAAGTACGCATCCACACTAGCTGTCAAACCTCTAGGAACGGCTCGAACCATGGGCGTCAAAGACGACGATAAAGAAACATGTTTGAACCCCATTCTCACAGCCAAATTGCTGACAAAAAGTTCATGGTGTGGATATGTATAAGAATGCATTAACACAACTGCTAAACACTTTATCCCTTTCTCTAGCAGACCAACAAGTAAAGGCCTCAAAGTTTCTTCATTAACAGGCTTCACGACCCGAACCCGCTCACCTGAAATGCCAGTAACTACATTCGGGTCAGCAGATTCAGTCACCACTTTCTCAAACTCAGGAACAAGCTCAACTCTCTCATCAACTTCTATAACCTCTTCATAAAGATTAGAAGGTTTTGATACAGTGAGATCAAAAATATTCGGGCGGGCCTGGTTACCAATTTGTAGCAAATCTTTAAACCCTCGGGTCACACACAACGCAATTCTTTCACCTTTTCTCTCTAAAAGTGCATTTGTTGCAACAGTTGTTCCCATTCTAATCCACTCAATGTTATCAGTAGGGAGTTTTGAAGTTCTAGGGATTTTATTACCAGTAAACTCTTCCAAAATCCTTCTGATTCCTTCAACCGGAGCATCTTCATAGTTAGATGGATCAACGGATAATAACTTCATCACTTTCCCTTCAGTTTGCCCAGGAATTTCAGCATACACATCAGTAAATGTGCCTCCTCTGTCTATACAGAACCTAAGTTTCCCTTCATTCACACTCCCCATGGCTCCTAGATCACAAATAATAATGCATATCTTAACATTCAAAGCATCATAGCACAGATAACTATATAATAACAAAAAACACAACAAACATAAACATAACAATACCAGCGATTATTTCTTAAGCTAGTTTGAATTGTTTATCATTTTCAGACTGCAAAATCGATATGAGTATCAGATTAAACATCCAATTTATGCAAAAGTTAAAATAACGCCACGATCTTAAGCGATTATTAGCACAAATACAGATAGAGTTGAACAGAAAAGTGAAACCGAAACTGTGGCGTAGGCATTTGAATGAAGAACAGTTAGAAGGTGCGCATAGGTTGATGAATGAAACGCATTTAGATCTAAACAGTCGAATAGAAAAGTCGAATTTATATGAATCAATAAAAGTGTAAAATAAACATCAAAAGTAGAAGATTAAATCACCTTGATGTGTGCTGATTTCGGAGTTCAGGATTCACGCTGAATTTGATGGTAGTTTGAGGTGGTGAAATAGGTATAAAATAAAACCTAGAAATTATGGGATGAAGATGAGGGAGGATGAAGAATGAGGACTGATGGAGGAAGAAGCCGTGAAGTGATTTGTCTACTTGATTTTGTTTGTTTATTCGCACATCATTTTGTTTTCTAAAAAGTTAGTATTTAAAAGAAGATAATGGTTGACGTCAATTAGGGACGATAATAGGTCGGGTATAAAATTGTGTCTCATATCCGATATAATATTCGTTAGAAATCTATTGGGCAATTACCGTTGAATATTGGGTATTTTTTTTTGCATAGGCTATATCGACCGTTTGCTTTTACGAAATCCACCGAACTCACACGGTCGTTTCGATCGAAACGATCGTTCGGGGATCGTTTCGGATGAAACGGTGTATAAAAAGGGGGCCCCCTGAATTTTAAGGTTTCGTCGTCGCGACACGTGGCGGCCGTTTTAAATGAAATGACCTTGAAACGACCGTTTGGAACGAAACGATCGTAGGGAAAGGGTGAATTTAGTAAAACATTGGGTGTCTATATAAGCACTCTTTTTTTTAGGTAAAGTAATTATATTTTGTATTACAACCGTAAAATTTCTCAAATAACTAAAACTAGAACTAGTCTTGCCTGCGTTGGAGCAAAAATAATGCTCATAATAATTTACAATCCATGAATGTAACAACAGAAGAAAACCTTTTTTTTACTAATTTTGACAACTACAAGATTAAAACCAGAGTTACGCTAAGCTATGATATGTTTTTTTGAACAGAAACCAATTTTATTTAACACTAAAAAAATAGTTGCTTAAGAAAAACAAAAGTTTGGTTTTGCAGGTGATGACGTGGGTCCGGTCCGGCCAAATATCGGAGGTTACCCCTCATTAGGTCGAACCAAACACCCACTCTAACGGCACGCGACACACACGAGGTGGCCGCGCGGCCCCCTCGAGTAACATGGACAGGCAATGATTGGTACATTATAAGCTAATCATGCGCCGCTTTACCCAAAATGGGACTGTAGGCTACGCACCTACTGCGCCCGCCCATACCGTTAGCCGCCAGGAGCATTAATGGCGCATCAGACAAAGGTAAGTCACTATAAATACCCCCCAACCACTTGGGGGAAAGACACTTAGGGGCTGTTTGGTTCGCCTTAATGGCGTCTTAATGCTGACCGAATAAGACATTTGAGCATATGGTGGTGTTTGTTTGGCCGACGGAGGGGCCAAAAACGAAAAAAAACAGAAAGAAACAACAACCAAAAACGAAACTTGTGCTCGCCCCCCAGTTTTCGGAGCCGCATTCGTGTCCGCAGGACGTGCGTACGGGAAGGCAAATTTCACCAAATTTGCACCCCCCCCTGCGCGCGGGTAGATACCGGAGTAAAACACAACATAAGAACTTAACATGTCATGTAGGTTTTCATATATAAGTTAACCATGTTTTTGTTCCCACATCAATGTGGGACAAACTAAAATGAAAGAAAAAAAGTAGAGTTTTTATTCCCACACCAATATGGGACAAGGTAATAAAGGAAAACTTTGGTGTTTTGTATACACACCAATATGGGACAAGCTAAAGAAAGAAAAAAATGGTTTTTTTTTGTTTTGATTATATAATCATTCAGACGTCCAAACAAACAGCACATTATGATTCAGCACCTTATTGAATCAGTATTTCTTTACCATACAGACAGCTTATTCATTTAGCACCAAATGAAACAGACGAACCAAACAGCCCCTTAATCCCTCCGGACTACAACTAGATCCGGCACTAAAACGTCTCTCCTGACCGCACGGCAGAGTAGACATTCCAATTCCCCACACACACATCCTATACTCACGAGGGTAGACCTGGGATGGCGATGATGCATCTGTCAGTCCCAGTCTGAGCCGGAGGACAATCTCCCTCCTATGTTCTAACTCTTCCTTCGTGACAGGTACCTTAGACTAACCTACCGAAGCAGCCGAGACGTTCATACCGGAGCGGCTCAATTCATCAACTCCCCAGAAACTCTTCACTTGGCCGAACCGGTTCATCCTTGATACCCGCCCGGCCGAGACCTACTGTTTCTACATTGGCGCCATCCGTCACTACACGGCGATAAACCAATGTCTTTGGTACCTGAAGAAACCCCTACGGCCCCATCGCATAGTGGCGCCGAGGGAACATTACAACACAATCAGGTCACAATAACACCAGAGATGGTCGAAGCGAACTACGACCAGCTACAACAAATGATGCAGAGAGTGGCCCGGGAAAGAAGGCTGAAAGGGGTCCAAAACCAGCTAGACTTCACAAGTTATGAGGCAGACGACAGGGATGGCCGTGACGTTCACGAGGCCACCCCAACACCACCTGCGTCCCCCGAGAGGCGTCGTTTTCCCGGGACCACATCCCGAAGTGTATTTACGGACAGCACGGTCGTAACCAACCAGGCTGACAGGGCCCCCCTCCTTCGAAGTAGCGCCCGGGCCGCAGCGACAAACAACTCGGGCCAGCCCACGTTTGCACAAGAAGGTAGCCAGCCAACAGGGGCGATATTCCAAGCACCGCTAATGAGCGCAGGAGTCCCAACTTTCGCCCTACCGCCCGAGTATTTTCCCCTATGGGCGATGCAGCAGTGGAAACTGCTATACGGTGCAAGCTCAGTTGCAACCGATGCACCCATTGTCTCGCAAGGACCTGTGGTCAGTGGCTACACACCACTCGACACTTCGGTCCCCAACACACAAGGGACAGGCCAGCCGCACGGCGGACTATGCTTCGAAGACCTCTTTGAGCAACCAATGTCCACCGCGCCTTATGTACCACCAAGCAGAAGCAAATTCAGCCGCGCCGTGGAAAGGTTCGAGTGCCCTCCAAAGACGAAACTACCTTCGTCAGTAAAGACATACGATGGTAGCGGCGACCCGGAAGATCACATACACTCATTCAAAGCAGCGGCAGAAATCATGAGATGGGCCGAGGCAGTTTGGTGCAAAATGTTCGTGCAAACCCTAACGGGGGCCGCACGACTCTGGTTCAACGCGTTGCCGGACGGCAGTATCCGATGGTTCGAGGAGCTGCGCGTTAAGTTCCTAACACACTTCGGCCAGCAGCGCCGATGCGTAAAGGACCCCATTGAACTGCATAACATCCGTCAGGGAGATTCCGAGTCACTCAGGGCGTTCATCGAAAGGTTTAAGTCGGAGTCTATGTTAATCGGCAATGTGGACGAACGACAAAAGATTTCAGGGTTTATACATGGCATACGAACAAGACAGCTTATAAAGGAACTAAGTGCCAGGGTACCCAGCACCATGCAAGAAGCCCTCGACCGAGCGGAAGCCTTCTTACGAGGTGAGGAAGCCGCCCAGCTGCGTGACAATCGAGGCCCAATCAGCTCAAGACTGGGCCCAAGGCAGGGTCAAGGGAGAAATGAGAAACGCCCATGGCAGCGCGGTGGCGACAAGAACGAGGTACATGAGAGGAAAACAGGGTTCGCACCCTACGAACGCCCGTCTGGCATGTCGCACTGGCTAGGCGACAGAGGACAGAGCCACGGAGGCTTACTTAAAACCCCAAAGGAGATCTTGAAGACAGAAGAAGCCAGGTTCAGCTTCAAGCCGCCAAGGCCGATGGGCGACAAAGCCATCAACAGGAATATGGATAAGTATTGTGAATTCCACGGTGACAAGGGTCACGACACCAACGAGTGCCACCAACTGAGGAAAGAAATCGACAAGGCCGTAAAGAAAGGTGAGCTGGCACATTTAGTAAGGGAAGTGAAGGAGGAGAAAAAACCAAAAAAGGAAAGAGAGGAAAAAGTGATCCTGATGGTACATTCCAGACAGCTGAAGGGACCAAAAGTCAATCACGAATGGTGGGCCAACAGGCCAATACACTTCCCACCGCTCGGCGACGTTCAGCCAACGCTTGAGCCAATGGTCATCACGGCACAGGTGGAGGATCACAAAGTACACCGGATGTACATAGATGGGGGTAGCGCCTCTGACATCATGTACGAGCACTGCTTCATGAAATTACCAGCAGATATCCGTACGGCCATCCAACCCTGCAAGACACAATTGGTCGGGTTCAGCGGCGAAAAGGTGCTGCCACGAGGACAAATACAGTTAGAAGTAACCATGGCCGACGAAAGGATGACACGAACCGAGCGGCTTACGTTCATCGTAGTTGCTGGATCGTCATCCTACAACATCATCCTAGGCCGCCCGGCCATAATGGCTTTCGGCGCCATAGTCTCCACGGCGCACGGGATGATTCGTTTCCCCACCAGAATGGGAGTGGCTACGTTGCTGTCCGACAAAGGGCCACACACCCTAGTCGCGGCAGTCGAAGAAATCAGTGAGAGATGCGTCATCAACGATGCCTGCCCGGACCAAACGGTGACAATCAGCCCAGAGCTAAGTACCGAAGGGAGGAAGCGGCTGTATTACCTACTGAGAAACAGCGCGGATGTATTTGCATGGTCACCATCCGATATAACAGGCGTACCCAGGCAAATCACCGAACACTGCTTAAACGAAAATCCGGCACACAAGCCAGTAGTTCAAAGAAAGCGGACGATGGGTCGAGACCGATGCCGAGCGGTAGGTGACGAGGTAAGCAAGTTGGTAAAAGCAGGAATCATGCGGGAAGTACAGTACCCGCCATGGCTGGCAAATCCCGTACTGGTAAAAAAGTCGGACGGCACTTGGCGAATGTGCGTAGATTTCACAGCCATCAACGATGCTTGTCCCAAAGACTGTTACCCGTTGCCGACAATAGACGCAAAGGTGGACGCACTGTCCGGCTACACCTTTAAATGTTTCCTAGACACGTACAAGGGCTATCACCAGATACAGATGGCAAAAACAGACGAGGAAAAAACAGCGTTCCATGCCGATAAAGGCACATTCTGCTACACCAAGATGCCGTTCGGCCTAAAGAACGCTGGGGCAACTTACCAGAGGTTAATCGACAAGGTGTTCAAAGAACAGATCGGTCGGAACATGGAAGCATACGTGGACGACTTGGTCATAAAAAGCCAAACAGAAGACACACTACTGAAGGACATTCAGGAAACCTTTGCGAACCTCCGCGCGGCCAACATGAAATTAAATCCCGCCAAATGCTCGTTCGGCATGAAGCAGGGAAAATTCCTAGGTCATGTGGTAGCGGACCAAAACATCATGGCTAACCCGGCAAAAGTCAAGGCGATACTAGATATGAGGTCCCCCCAATCGCTAAAAGAACTCCAGTGCCTAAACGGCAGATTGGCCGCCCTGCACCGTTTCGTCTCCAAACTAGCAGAAAAATCCGCCCCATTTTTCGAAGCATTGAAAAGGTGCACCGCTAAAGAAGATTTCCTATGGACCGAGGAGGCCGAAGCAGCCTTTCAGGCACTCAAGAGAACCCTGGTAGAACTGCCGTCACTTACTGCACCGGAGCCAGGCGAAGAAGTTGTCTTGTACTTAGCTGTGGGGGAGAAAGTATTGAGCTCGGTCCTGTGAGCCGAACGGCGCGACAAGCAGATACCTATGTATTTCGTCAGCCGAACAATGGCTGACCCAGAGACAAGATATTCGAAGTTGGAAAAGCTCCTGCTCGCTCTAGTCCACACAACCAGGCGGCTTCGGCGGTACTTCCAAGCCTACAGAGTGTCTGTGCTAACCAACTATCCGCTGAGAGAGATAGTACAGCGCCCCGAAACGTCTGGTCGCTTTGCGAAATGGGCGATTGAACTCGGCGAGCTGGACTTGAAGTTCCGACCAAGGACGGCCATAAAAGGCCAAGTCCTCGCAGACTTCATAACAGAGTTAGACAGCAAAGAAGCCGAACAAGAAACCCCTGCGGCACCGATGCTACCTCCCACTGTCACGAGTCCAGATGCCTGGACACTGTACACGGACGGGGCATCTAGCAAAGATGGCTCTGGTGCGGGCCTCGTACTCATCGACCCGCACGGCGTAGAAGTAACCTATGCCATTAGGCTCGAATTCCCAAGCACAAACAACGAATCGGAATACGAAGCCCTGTTGGCAGGACTGAGGCTAGCAAAAAATATGGGAGTAAGAAAGCTATCCGCACGGGTGGATTCCTTATTGGTCGCGAACCAGGTAAAAGGAGAATTCGAAATAAGAGAAGCCGCGCTGCAAAAGTATGCCGATTGCGTAAAGGCTATCGCGTCCTCGTTTCTGGAATTCGAAATCATCCAGATACCGCGCGGCCAGAACAAGAAAGCTGACGCACTCAGCAAGTTAGCCTCACTGGCATTTGCTCACTTGACGAAGCAAATACCGGTGGAGGTAATCACCACACCCATGGGAGAGCCGATGGAAGTTAACGACGTGAGCGCCCAGACGGACTCCTGGATGACACCATTCATTAAGTATTTGACGGACGGCACCACACCAACGTCCAATCAGGAGGCAAATAAGCTCCGCCTGCAAGCTGTGAACTACACACTGAAGGATGGTCGTCTCTACCGCACGGCCTATTTACAGCCATTGTTGCGGTGCCTAACAGAAGACGAGGGGCTATATGTAATCCAAGAGTTCCACCGCGGCATTTGCGGTACTCACTCGGGGCCCCGCTCCGTCGTCACAAGAATGTTGAACACCGGCTTCTATTGGCCAACCATGTACTCAGACGCAGAAAGGGAAATCAGAAAGTGTAGGGGATGTCAGATGCACGCCAGCGTGCAACGCGCCCCAAAGCGTGAGATGATACCAGTCACGTCGCCATGGTCGTTCCATAAGTGGGCAATCGACATCGTAGGCCCATTCCCAGAGGCGCCAGGAAAGATCAAGTTCCTGGTGGTGGCAGTGGATTACTTCACCAAGTGGGTGGAAGCACGGCCGCTAGCGACCATCACGGGCAAACAAATGATAAATTTCGTTTGGGAAAACATATGCTGCCGCATCGGCCTCCCGGGGAAGATTGTTTCAGATAATGGAAAGCAGTTCGCGAAAAATCCCTTCCGGGCATGGTGCAAGGAATTACAGATAGTGCAGATCTTCACTTCGGTTGCCCACCCTCAGTCAAACGGGCAGGTAGAAAGAACGAACCGAAGTATAGTGACAGGAATAAAAACACGATTGGGGGCCGAAGGAAAAAGCTGGGTCAAAGAACTGCCAAGCGTCATATGGGCAATGAGAACAACCGAGCGGACGAGCCACGGGCACACCCCCTTCAGCCTAACTTACGGTACGGAGGCGGTAATCCCGGCAGAAATAGGAATGCCCTCGCAACGAATCTTGGAAATGAATGAAACAACCAATGACACCGAGCTGCTGGTAAACCTGTCCCTAACGGAAGAGCGGCGAAATATGGCCGCAATCAACGAAGCAAGGTACAAGAAAAAAATCGAAGGGTACTACAATGCCAAAGTAAAAACAGTTACCTTCAGACCGGGCGACTTTGTCTTCCGAAACAACGAAGCTTCAAGACAGGAGAAACAGGGTAAACTCGGCCCTAACTGGGAAGGACCGTACCAGATACGGGAAGCTCATCAGAAAGGGTCGTACAAGCTCGCAACTCTAGACGGAAAAGCCGTACCCAGGCACTGGAATGGCATGCAGCTAAAGAAATGTTATATTTAAGCTTACTATTACCGCGCCACATTTGTTTGTAATTTGTACTTCATTCAAGTAAGCCGGTCGGCATTTTGTTACGATATTTTGTTACAACATTTTGTTACGAAGCAAGCACTTAACGGGGCAACGCACCCTATAAACTAATTCAAGACCGACAATCTAACTTACCACACACACGGCCATACGCGGCCGCACGGTAACTAGCATCGGCAAAACACTCGACAGGCCAACCGAAGGCTGGGACACAAAGGGAGACGGACCGGATTAGCCGGACCAGAACCCTACCCTACAGTGGGTGACCCAAACACGCTTAACGAACCACTGGGCTCTAACGGCCCAGTGCCCTATCGAACAGCAAAACGGGACCACAATTACCATGGTTAAAGAGCGCTACACCTCCGAACGGAGTAAAACGAAGTGGGTGTACAACCACAGAAATGGCCAACAAGCCAAAAGAAAATACCTTAAACTAAACAAATGAAAGCCGAACGGCTCATAAAGTTAACAATTGCAGTCATAGGCCACACGGCTCATACAATTAAACAACCAAACACGACATAGTAAAGCTAATAAAAGCCGAACGGCTTGAAAACATATAATTGCATGTCAACTTTGCAGGAACAAGAAATTCATTCATTAACAGGATTTACAAACAAGGCCGAAGCCAAAGGAAACTACAAATGTACAGGGCCAAGGCCAAAATAACTACAAAAGCTGCACGGCGGAGGTCATCACACGATGGCCGAGGGATCCGGGGTAGGCTCTTCTGCTGCTTTCTCTGGTGCGGCCTTCGGCTCCAGAGCCTTAATAACCTCGAGAGGCTCAGAGGCAAGGCCAGCAAGTTCCTCGAGGTAGGGGTACTTGTGTTGCTCAAAAATGGTGACCGCCTCCATCAAATCTGCATCAGCATTAGGCTTGGTAGGGATGTCAGCAAGGGCATACCCCGAGCTGGCAAAGTCGTGGCCAGTCCGGATACCTTGAATGGTGCCAACATCCATCACGGCTTGTTGCACGGCCCCCAACTTACTTTCAAACTCATGGCTTTTCAGCAACCTCAGAATAACATGCTGAAAGCCCTCCGCCACCAACCACTTCCTATCCGCCCACGCAGAATCAGCAATTGCGTGAGCCCTGGCCAGCTCGGCATCAACCCCCGCCTTATCCCTCTTTAAGGCCTCCAGTTCGGCCTCAACGGCAGCTTTCTCCTTCCTCGCCGTCTCCAACTCGACAACTCGAGCAGAGACCTCCTCCCTTCGACGCTCCCCCTCCTCGGCCAAAGCTTTCTCCAACCCCGCCGCACGGCCGCGAGCAACAGCAAGCTCGTTATCAACTACAGCCTTCTCCCCTGTCACCTGCTCCACCCTCCTCCTCAACTTCCTCACCTCCTCAGTATTCAAAGTAGCCAGCTGAGACTTACTCTCAGCTAACTCGGCGTCCCGCGCAGTTAAGTCCCTCTTCAGGTCGCGGATAGTGCGTCGATGCTCAGCATGGCGATGGATGAGGTCCTGAGTTTGGACGAAGGATTGTGCCAGACGCTGTGCGGTCTTCTTCATGGCCACAATATCATTGTCCTCCTCCGCCGCCGACACCGCCCCGGACGGGGCGGCGTGCTGCACAAAATCCCACGCCCTCCTAGGCGTAGACAACACATCCCCGACCCGCAGCTTCCAGTCGGGCACATAAGCGGCGTCAGGGTCGGCCTCGACGGACACACTATCCTCCTCGGGCTCCGCGTTTTTCTCGGAGCCGCGCGGCGAAGACATGTCGCCGGCAGCCATGGCCTTGGCAATGGCATCGGCGCCTTTGCCCATACCAGGCTTCAGTTTTCGCCCGACTATGTCAGACATATAGTCGTCACCTGTTTCGAGCGCACGGGCGAAGCGCTTTTCGCTGGACGAAGGGGACGCATCCCCTCCCGGACGGCCGCCTGCATCGTCCTTCGGTCCCTCAACTTCGGAATCAGTATTGTGGATTATATCCACATCTTCTTCAGACTCATCCCCGGCCTTATAAGTAGGGTCCGGAGAACCTTCAGCAGAGGATTCGTCCACCAATGCAGGGGAGGTGGACGTACCGAGACTTCTTCTTCTTGGATTTAGAAGGCCCCTTAGAGGAGGCCTTCTTCCTCTTACTGGAAGCCCCTCCAGACGGCGCGGTGGCCTTACCCTTTGCCACATCAGCACGCTGCTTCTGCGCCAGTTTGCGCCGCCGTTCGGCTTTCTGCTCTTCAATCAGCGTGTGGGAAGCACCGCCCAGATCCTTACCCGCAATCACCTTCTCCCCATCCTTCACAACAAAATCAGTAAACCTCCTCTCCTCAGTAGCCTTCACAACAGTATCTTGCCCCTCGGGCACTGGCTTCGTCGTATGCTCAACCTCAAGAGTAGATGGCAGCTTCAAATAATCCAGGAGACCCATCTCTGCACAAAGAAAAAGAAAGTTAGACAGGTCCAACACAAAAAAAAAAAAAAAAAAGAAAACAAAACGGCAACAATGAGAAGGAACCATACCGGCCCCATTCATTTTAAAACAAGGGTCGGTGAGCAACCCTAGCCAGTTACGGCTCATGCCAGTCATAACCAAAACCTCCTCGGCCTGCTTGCGATGAGGCATTTTGTTCGCAATCAAAGTCGCACGGCCGACCGTGTCATGAGGAAGTTTGTACACGTCGTACGGCACCAGGTCCTCCTCCGGCTTTCTCCAGTGCATCTTCCCAATGCAAACGTCATCCACCCAGAAGAACTTGTCCTTCCAAAATTTCAGACTGGTGGGAGGAGTGAACAGCCGTACGGCCCCCGCATGGCGGGCGACCTCTATAAGGTACCAATCCCCCTGGTGGTTCAGGCGAAAAAACTGCCTAAAAAGGTTAACGGTAGGTTTTGTCCCACACGCCCAGCAGGCAATTTCAAACTGGGTTATCCGCGCGACGGCCAAGGGGGGAAGCTGCCGAATGTCAACACGAAGGGCTCTGATGAGATTGCGAAAGAAAACGGTAAAGGGAAGACGAAGGTGAGCAAAGCTGAAGTGATGAAGGTAAAGCCCAATCTTACCGGGCGGGCAGTCACGGATAGTATGGGTTCTCTCCGGCAAAGTAGGATGCAGTTCTAGAGGGATGTCGTACCGCGCTACCTCAGCGCTAAGGGTTTTCGGAGTAAGGCAACTAAACTGAACGTCCATATCGGACTTAGTACTCTCAGCCATGATGTAAGAAATCAAAATACAAAGAAAAGGGTAACGTACCGCGCGGTATGAAAGCAGGTAGCGTTTTCGGCAAGAATGGCAGCAAGTTTGGAAAGAAGACGATATGACCGAAGGGAGTTACGTTCGGCTATATATAGGCTATATAGAGGGCGACGGTTGACATTCCTGACGGGACGGTTGCCAGCCCAGCATCCAATCAACGCGCACCAACACAGGGGGCCCCGGAAGCCCGGCCCATCCAGGCCCAGTAAGAAGAGAAAGCCCGAAGCCCCGCTACATGACAGCAACGCTTCGGCCTGGGGGGCTGATGACGTGGGTCCGGTCCGGCCAAATATCGGAGGTTACCCCTCATTAGGCCGAACCAAACACCCACTCTAACGGCACGCGACACACACGAGGTGGCCGCACGGCCCCCTCGAGTAACATGGACAGGCAATGATTGGTACATTATAAGCCAATCATGCGCCGCTTTACCCAAAATGGGACTGTAGGCTACGCACCTACTGCGCCCGCCCATACCGTTAGCCGCCAGGAGCATTAATGGCGCATCAGACAAAGGTAAGTCACTATAAATACCCCCCAACCACTTGGGGGGAAGGACACTTAATCCCTCCGGACTACAACTAGATCCGGCACTAAAACGTCTCTCCTGACCGCACGGCAGAGTAGACATTCCAATTCCCCACACACACATCCTATACTCACGAGGGTAGACCTGGGATGGCGATGATGCATCTGTCAGTCCCAGTCTGAGCCGGAGGACAATCTCCCTCCTATGTTCTAACTCTTCCTTCGTGACAGGTACCTTAGACTAACCTACCGAAGCAGCCGAGACGTTCATACCGGAGCGGCTCAATTCATCAACTCCCCAGAAACTCTTCACTTGGCCGAACCGGTTCATCCTTGATACCCGCCCGGCCGAGACCTACTGTTTCTACAGCAGGCTTTTTAAAAAATATGTGAGTGTAAATCCCTATAATTTAAAGTTTGGTTGTGAGTGGTTGTGAGTAGATGAGAGAGAAAAACTTTACAAAATTTGTATATTTGAGAAAAAGTTTGGTGATTTACTAAAATTTGGGGATTGGAAGAGAAAGAAAATGTAATGATAAAAGTATAAAAAATATTATTTAATTATGGTTGTTAGTGGAAGAGAGAGAAAAGTAAAAATATTATTTAATTATCGTCTAGGGCAGATGCATTGCTTCTCGAACGGTCAGTGTCACACCCCCACTACGTCTTGCTAGAAGTGCGGAAGGTGTGGAACCGACTGTCTATATATCAGATCTCGCAGAAGCAACAAACACATAAATAACACCAGGCAAAGAGTCTAACCAAGACAATGTAAACAAACCAGAACATAAAGGTACTAGTATGTTTAGTACATTGCCTAAATAGGCCCTAGTAGACCCTAAGACTATATACAAGGTTACAGAACTCCATCAAAGGATAAATAACACAAGATAATCAATAGGACTAATATCTAAGCCCTAATGCTCCCAAAAAGCTAGTTAATGGGACCATCCCAACTAGTTAAAATTCTGTCTATTTCTTCCTCCATGTTGCCCTATCGAGCACGCCCTGCTTATTTACCTGCAAATGAGTTAAAATACCTTAACATCAAAAGTTGTTGATGAGTCGTAGCTAGTGACTCATGATATCAGTTTCTAAAGAAACATGCATGCATGTATTATGTAAACCGTGTCCGCCAAAGGTCAAATCTCAATCCATAAGGTTCGGGCGCGTGTCCCCCTACCCCTTTAATGCTCAGAACATATATGGCACATCAACCCTAACAATATAGTTAAAGTTACTGGTAGATATATGCCTCGAGGTCCGTTTCTATAACCCTAATGAGTAATGATCACTTAGCTCCCGAAGGACTATTGAACGGAAACATATATATAGCACAATGTCTTTGATAAAAGCATTTGACATAAACTCATATACAACCCGGAAACAATTTAGTTAAATTAGGGGAAGCAAGCAAAACTCACAAAAAGCAATCTTTAAAGTCATCACTTGAAGTAGTAGGATAGCAACTTGAACCAACAATAAGTAATTCACAATAATAACCTATTAGTTCAATGATGTGCGCTGAATTATACATGTTTTTACATTAATTGTTCCTCACATTTTGAATTATTTCTTACTAATTATTCTTAAAATAGTATAATATTGTTTTATTAATACTTTTTCAGTTTAGTCCACGCTAAAATCCCAAAAGAAGCTAAATATGAAGAAAATAGAAAAAAAATGAAGATTTGGTGATTGTTGGTCTTTGGCACGACTCGTTACCTACTATTACATAACCCATGTCATGTTACAACAATTAAAAAAAAGTTGACTTCTTGCTCTTGACAGACACGACTCGTGCCTCTGGTCAACACGACCCGTGCCCCTAACTAATACCACCCGTGTCAAGTACAATGAAGATTTAGTGCTGATCGGCTGACTGACACGGCCCCTGTCCTAGTCGACACGACCCGTGTCGAGTGTACAATATTGGCCTACAAATGCAAGCCTTCCTTCAACACTTTCATTTGCTTAACTTTTCTCTTCGATTTGTAGCTTTAGAATTGTTTTCCTTTGAGCCATTGTTTTCAAGCTTTGGTTGTTCTTAATCTAAAGATTATAAGCATTCAACTCAATAAGATTTTGTTTAAAGTTTGTCTATGAACTCTTCATCATCTTTTGAGCAAATCATTAAATCAATGATTGGCTAAATCTTATACTCACTTGGGGGAAACAAACCATTGGTGGGTTAGTAACACGAGTCTTTAAACCAACCTTATTGGTGTATAACAATGACTTCGGGTCTAAACTCTTATATTGAAAGTTTATTATTGGTCTTTAAAAATAAAACTTGCCTTGTGCATTGTTAAAGAAGAATACTTCTAGAATGTAAATACAAGTGGACAAGCAGATAGATAATTTAGTCACCTATTTAGTCAGGCATTTAGTCACCTATTTAGTCAGGCTATTTAGTCACCTATTTAGTCAGGCATTATCCTATATATATCATGTAAATCTAATGAAAGGAGTGAGATATACAACAGAAAATCAGTTACACAATATCCTTGTTTCTAATCCAGTCTGATTACTATTAACATGGAATCAGAGCCAGGTTCCCAGCTCAGTTTCAGTCCCTAAAATCTGATCCCAGCTCCAGTTCGTTTCTCAAGTCTTGTTCCGGTCAGAAACTCCCTGCCCCCGTCAAAATCCTTCTTCGAGCCACCTGCGAATCTCACCTCCACCACCATTAATCTCGCCGCCCCATCAATTACAAAACCCATGAAGCTCGCCGCCGAAAACTGCTCCACGCGCCTCCCGTCATCCACACGCGCCTCTGCCACTGTCCCACGCGCCGGCGCGTGAGGGAGCGTAGTCGGCCGGAATCTTGCCGGATTTTCCCAATCGTCGTCATCTGACCTCCCGGTTCCTTCTGCAGTATCAATTCCAGGTTTTTGTACTACTTTACAAATTTACAGAACCAGTCCAGAAATTCTGTATCACTTCTGTAAAATTTATTTCTGTTGTGAACACATTCCTGTGCATTTCTGTGGGTATCTGTAACTCAGTTAATCTGCAATTTGTCAGTATTATCTCTTGATTCCGTTATTTTCTCGATTAAATAATCAACTTCTGTCATCTGTGTGATTTCTGTCACTCAAAATGACAGACACAGAGGGTGATAACGTCAAGAACGTTAACACCACCACTAATGCCTTTGATGTTCTATCAATGGCACCAAGACTCACTGATAATAAGCTTAATGGCTCAAACTTCTTTGAGTGGAGCAAAACTATTCGGATTTACCTCCGAAGCATTGGAAAGGATTCTCACCTCGAATCTGATCCTCCCACTGACACAACTAAAACTCTATGGATGCAAACTGATGCAAAGTTATTTCTACAAATCAGAAATGCCATTGATGTGTCTGTTCTGTCACTCATCAATCATTGTGAGTATGTCAAAGAATTAATGGGATATTTGGACTTCCTATATTCTGGACAAAGTAACATATCTAGAATATACACTGTTTGCAAAACCTTTCATCGGGGGGAGCAAGTTGACAGGTCCTTAACATCTTATGTTATGGAATTCAAAAAGAAGTATGAAGAGTTAAACTCTCTTCTACCTCTTAGTGCTGATGTTAAGGTTATGCAAACTCAAAGGGAACAAAAAGCTGTGATGAGTTTCTTAACAGGTTTACGACCTGAGTTTGACAACATCAGATCTCAGCTCCTGAATGAATCGAAGATTCCAACTCTTCAAGAAACATTTGCTCGAATCCTACGTAATGAGAGTACTCCAGCTCATATCCTCCACAACATCGAACAGTGCTCTAGTTAGTAAAGGAGGAGTTCGAGGAAGCTTTCGAGGAGGATCACGAGGTGGGCATAGAGGTAAATACACAAATACCTCTGGATATCATGCCCCTGGTCAAAATGCTCCGACAACCGACCAAAGCAACATGGAATGTTACTACTGTAATGAACTTGGTCACACCAAGTACAACTGCAGACAACCAGAAGCACGCTACTCAAAGGGATCTCATGCTCATGTTGCGACTACATCAGACAACAACACTCAGTTGACTGCTACAGTTGCTGAGACAAGTACACCTGCCAAATGTCTTGCATCATCAACCTCTAAATAGGTAATCGATTCTGGTGCATCTGAACACATGACAGGTAATTCTAAACTCTTATCGAAATTTTGTAATCAAGCACCTTCATCACACGCTACCATCGCTGATGGATCAACTCCAAAAGTAATGGGATCCGGCAGTGCCACCATTACCCTTTCGGTTCATTTATCCTCTGTTTTAAACTTACCCAACTTCTCGTTTAATCTGTTATCTGTTA
This sequence comes from Deinandra increscens subsp. villosa, assembly GCA_039602395.1. Classification (NCBI taxonomy): domain Eukaryota; kingdom Viridiplantae; phylum Streptophyta; class Magnoliopsida; order Asterales; family Asteraceae; genus Deinandra; species Deinandra increscens. The sequence continues at coordinate 19,545,768 of JBCNJP010000003.1, forward strand.
GTAAGCTTACACGTGTATTAAACTGTAGTGCCTTGTTTTATCCCAACTTCTGTGTTCTGCAGGATCTGTCGACGAAGAAGATTATTGGTAGAGGAAAGGAATCTGATGGCCTATATATACTCGAAGCTCAAACCCCTTATTCTCTAGCCTGCCCAAGTTCATCTCCGTTTGAAACCCACTGCCGATTAGGTCATCCAACCCTCCAAAGCTTAAAGAAAATCTGTCCAGAATTCTCTAGTTTGTCGTCTTTACAATGTGAGTCTTGTCAGTTTGCAAACACCAACGTGTCCACTTAAGTCCTCAAATAAATAAGCGGGCTACATCCCTCTTTGAGTTAGTTCATTCGGATGTTTGGGGTCCATGTCACGTTGTTTCCATGTCCGGTTTCAAGTATTTTGTTTTGTGTGTTGATGACTACTCCCGTGTAACTTGGCTTTACTTGATGAAAATTCGTTCTGAAGTATTCACTCACTTTTGCTCATTCTATAGTGAAATTAAGACACAGTTTAATGTCTCAGTTAAAACATTGAGAAGCGACAATGCAAAAGAATATCTATCAGAATCCTTTCAAACCCATTTTTTGAAAAATGGTATACTTCATGAATCATCGTGCGTGGATACACCAGCTCAAAATGGAGTTGCCGAACGTAAGAATATGCATCTTCTTGAAGTAGCCCGAGAACTTTTATTTCAAAAAAAATGCCAAAGACATATTGGGCTGATGCGGTATCCACTGCTTGTTTTCTTATAAATCGTCTGCCATCCGTTATCCTAAACCATGACATCCCATACTCGGTTCTGTTTCCGACGAAACACGTGTTTCCAATTGCCCCTAAAATCTTCGGCATCACCTGTTTTGTTAGAGATACTCGGCCCCAAATCTCAAAATTAGACCCCAAGTCCCTAAAATGTGTATTTGTAGGGTATTGTCGACTCCAAAAAGGCTATCGATGTTATTCGCCTACCCTTAAAAAATACATTGTCCCAAGGGATGTCACCTTCCATAAGAATGTTCCATTCTTCGAAACAGTAGTCACTCCCCAGCCAGACCTGTCTGAAGAGTACCTCCAATACTCGTTCGAAGAATACCTTCAACCACCTCCTGTACCTAACCCTGTACCTGAACCCATACCACCACCAGCACCAGTTCCTAAAGCTCCGGATCAATCTCCTGTCATTCGAGTATACGAGAGGCGAAATCGCCTTCCATCAGATTCTGCTCCTGAACCAATACTTACGTCGACAGATCAACCAAATAATCCTACTGATTCCGACTCTGATTCTGATCTACCCATTGCCACGAGAAAAGGTAAACATGCATGTACACACCCGATTGCTTCCTTTGTTTCCTATGATAAATTAACTGCAGCCTCATGCTCGTTTGTTGCCAATCTGGACTCCATTACCATCCCCAGACTTTGGGGGAGGCTCTCGCACATACCGGATGGCATAAAGCCATGATTGAAGAAATGGAAGCACTTGACCACAATAACACTTGGAATCTGGTAAATTTACCTATCCACAAGAAGGCAATCAGGTGTAAATGGGTGTTCATGGTTAAAGTCAATCCAGGCGGTTCATTAGCTCGGTTAAAAGCTCGCCTTGTAGCCAAAGGTTATGCTCAGGTTTACGGCATGGATTACTCAGAAACCTTCTCTCCCGTGGCAAAGATGTGATCGATACGTCTTTTTATCTCCTTGGACGCCATATATAACTAGGGTTTGTATCAGCTCGACATCAAGAATGCCTTTCTGCATGGCGATCTCAAGGAAGAAGTCTACATTGAGCAACCAACAAGGTTTGTTGCTCAGGGGGAGTCTGGGAAGGTATGTAGACTCAAGAAATCCTTATATGGTCTCAAGCAATCTCCTCGTGCTTGGTTTTGGAAATTTAACAAGGTTGTGACAGAGTTTGGGTTAAGAAGAAGCTCTTATGATCACTCGGTATTCTTTGCATCATCCGCTGCTGGCTGCGTTTTACTTATCGTGTACGTAGACGACATAGTAATAACTGGAAGTAATAGAGATGGAATTCAAAAGTTAAAATCATTTCTTGGAAACAAGTTTCATACCAAGGATCTTGGCACCCTGAAATATTTTCTGGGAATCGAAGTCTCACGAAACATAAAAGGTATCTTTTATGTTTACGAAAGTATTGTCTGGATGTACTTAGAGACTCTAAAATGATTGAGGCAAAGAACTGTGACGCACCCATGATACCAAATGGAAGGTTAGGAGCACATGAAGGTGATCTTCTTACAGAACCAGATAAATATAGAAGAATCTTTGGTAAGTTGAATTACTTAACCATCACTCGACCAGATATTGCATTTCTAGTGAGTGTGGTAAGTCAGTTTATGTCATCTCCAAGAGCCCCACATTGGGAAGTCGTATGTCACATCCTCAAGTATCTTAAATGAGCCCCTGGTCGTGGAATCTTATACCAAAATAACAATCATCACACGGTAGAAGGGTTCACAGATGCTGATTATAATGGAGATCCTACAAGTAGACGATCCACTACTGGGTACTGTATCCGCGTAGGCGGTAATCTGGTATCATGGAAGAGCAAGAAACAAAGTGTTGTCTCCTGTTCAAGTGCAGAATCAGAGTACAGGGCTGTGGCACAAACCACGTGTGAACTAGTCTGGGTTTAGAATCTCCTCGGTGAAATTGGGTTTAAACAAAACAAACCCATGAATCTGTGGTGCGATAATGAGGCAGCTATTCATATCGCAAATAATCCAGTATTTCATGAAAAAACTAAACACATCGAAGTTGATTGTCATTTCACTCGGGAGAAACTGGAAGATGGAACAATTGCAACTCCTCATGTACGAAGTGGGGAACAACTAGCAGATGTGTTCACTAAAGCCTTGCCTGGATCTAGAATCAGTTATATCTGTAACAAGCTGGACATAATCAATATATACGCTCCAGCTTGAGGGGGAGTGTTAAAGAAGAATACTTCTAGAATGTAAATACAAGTGGACAAGTAGATAGATAATTTAGTCACCTATTTAGTCAGGCATTTAGTCACCTATTTAGTCAGGCATTATCCTATATATATCATGTAAATCTAATGAAAGGAGTGAGATATACAACAGAAAATCAGTTACACAATATCCTTGTTTCTAATCCAGTCTGATTACTAGTAACATGCATCATTGAATATTTGTGTCCTCAAAAAGCGCATTAGTTTGTAAGTGACACCCGGATAGGGGTTAGGACAACTTATAGACATGGAATCTTAGCCCAATGGAAAGTGGCGCATTTGTGTTTTTATGTCTATGTAAATAACAAGTTATTCATGTGAGAGCGGTTTAGATGTATAGTTTTGGGTTGGTAATATTTTGCCACTTCGTATGCGCGAGAGCGGTGAGCTTGTGGACCGGTTCTAGTTATGAACCAGACCACATACGCGCGAGAGCGGTGCAGGGGATGAACCAGACCTTAACTCCTTATAGAAGTTTTGAACTCAATAATATAATCCGGTGCGTGGGTTGTTCCCTTGCTAGTGTATGACAACATATCCGAGCGTAACGACACTTTGGCCATAAGGTCCTACGACTAAATGTCATTGATACACACTATATTTGTTACTTAACAGAACTGTCCCTTCGAGAGTCATCCCTATTGGTGAAGAAGGGGGGGGGGGGATCGTATGATTGGATTTAAGGTTGAGAGGCGGTCCTTTCTACCATAGTATAACAATCTTTTGGAATAGTTTAATATGGTAATTTGATCCTTCATTCTATATAGATAAACAAAGTAATGAAAAAAAAAATATTTTATATGGTTACTAACCTTACCTTTGGCATATCCTCCGAAGTGATATTATCTTTTGATTAGAATTAACCTTAACTTATTTTATCTTATTTTTATCTTTATCATATCTTTATTTTATTTCTTTAACTATCAACTTTTGGTTTGTTAGACGTTAATGCATGTTTAGTATCAAGAGATCTTACAGGTTTATCCTTGGACGACCTTGGTATCTTGTCATCACTATATTACACTAATGATGGGTGCACTTGCATATTCTGCGGCGGTCCCCACTATTCCAGGGACTTTTACATTTTAGCAGAAACGCCTGCGTTTTGTGAGTAGACAACACACTAGCGGACGAGTACTGATATGCGCAAAATTATACATGTTTATATATCAAGTATCCCTCACAAATGGATAACTTTCTGAGCATTTATTTATAAAATAGTATAATATTACTCATTTGTAGCTTTCAGTGTTATTTGGGTCCAAAGATACAAAAAGAGAAAAAACGAGCAAAACTAAAGAAAAAGACGAAGTCTCCTAAAAAAGGACCAAACATGGGCCGTGCTTTTTGCTAGCAGAGAAGACAAATGGGTTGACTTCCGTTTTCGACATGTGCAGAATTAAAAAAAGCATGACCCGTGTATAGTTTGACCATGGGTCGTTATGTACTTGTAAAATCCTTCGAAGATCTTAGCTAAAGACAAAACGACTTGACCGTGAAAAAGCACGGGGCATGCCAAATAAAGCGTAACACCCACACTATACACGTCATCACTTTTATTATATAAAAATCATGGTAACTTTTTCGCGCAATTTTACAATGAAGTATATACAACGCGATACATAACGTATGAGATCCCATGCTAGTTGGCGTATGGCGGCAACATATTTTTGCAAAGGACTTAAACCTATCCTGCCTCTAGCATCCCACCTCCGACGAAAATATTTTTTATGGTGTGACAAATCACTAACAATGCGTAAAAAGAGAGATTTATGCATACGAAATCGACGACGAAACTTATCTTTGAATCGTGCATTGTCGGAGAAGTAGTCGTTGACAAGTCGTTTAAGGGTCTTTTGCCCGTGTATAATACGGTTTAGAACTTTGGCCCTCCTCTTGTGCGGCAAGAAACATCGTCTCAGCAAAAAACATAGTCGCGTCGTCATCAAAGGAGAACGTTGATGAGGAAGACGAAGAAGACATTTTGTAGATAGTCGCGTCGTCATCGGTTGGGCCACCAACATTCGAACTCGCAAGGATAGCCACGAGGAGCGGTGCCCGAGCCCGTCCCCGCCACATGCTCACCGCGGAATACCGAATCCAGCTTGGCATCCCTGCAGGGTTTGAGTTGTGTAATGCAAATGGCCTAAGGAATTACTTGATGGTAAATATGAACCCAATTAAAAAGTTATAAATTAAGTCCTCTAAAAACTATCATGATTGGTCAATTATATTTTATAGATAATTAATACATTTATTAATTGATTGGTTAATAAATTTATACATGTTTTATATTATTTTTTTAGTATTTGATTCATATGTGTTTTCTATTTATGGTTTATAAGTATAAACTGTGTTTACCCGACCCATTACAACCGATTTATTTTAACCTAAAAAAAATTCACCGGTCAATACGACCCCCTCCTCCCCCCCCCCCCCCCCCCCCCCAAAAAAAAAAAAGAAGAAGTATATGATTCCGCAACTAAAACACCCTCTAAGCCCCAATGGCCAATACAATCATACTCCAAAGTCCAAAGCCCAAGGCCTAAACATTAAACATTTTAACTTAATTTCCTAGTTGCCATATAAAAGGTCAAATCATCCAACGGCCGATCTCAACTTGTTTGAATCTCCATGGATATAACTAATAGTTTAATAACACCATAAATAAACAACAAATCTAAATTTTGTACTTATTAAAAGAAAGTCAAGCTCTATAAACAGTATCTTAATCTTATTGAAATCATCATTTAAGTTTCTTTAATAAATTAACAATAAAATAATTAACGCAAACCCCATTGTTTGTATTGATAGTATGATCCAAACCTTCAAACTAATCAAATCATCAAAAATTAAAACTCATCTCTCTCTCTAGAGTGGCCGGAGATGAGAGAGATGTCATCGGAAACGCGATCACCGTTGCCTTTGTTGTACCGGAGACACTCGAGTGATAAGATCAAGAACAATTTGGCGTCGGTTTCGAGTAGTTTGTTGCCGGCTTTCGGGACTGTTGTGGGTGGGGATTCACCTCCTCTTAAAAAATATGTCATTGCTCCTTATGATCGTCGATACCGGTAAGTAATCTCAATAAAGTTTGTAGTAGTGTTTACATGTTTCAAAGTTGTACATCACCCATCAAAAAGTGTATATATGTTACATATTTGCTTATAGAAGCCTTCACAATTATTTCTTAAAATCTTAGAACTATTTCTTCTTTTTTCCACTAAATTACACATTATCTAAGGCTCCGGCGGTTTACCTCCCTCTTGCGGTGATGAAGCCCAACACCTTCATCAGTTTCTTCTCTCTCTCTCCATATGCTTTCTCTCTCTCTCTTTTATTAATTTAATAATATTACATAAATAATGAAGGATACAGTGGTGTGAATAATACGTTGGTAAAATTAAAATTATGAAAGTGTGACATTGAGATAAATATAAGAACGTTAGTGTAATAATAATTTTCGAAGAAGTCATCATTTAAAAGTTATAAGAAAAAGAAAACTATGTTAAAAGTTATTTACAATAATAATTTAAAAAATATGACAACCATCACAAGTTGTCACGTGTCAAGCACTGTTTTACTATTGATGGACCTTGTATTTTGTTAATAGGTTAATAAAGTGTAAACTGAATGTAGACAGACAACGATTATGAGAGTAAAAACATTAGAACCCATTCTCTATCTCCATCTTTAAAAAACTCACAATTCTCTGAATTTATATTAATATAACCTTTCAGAACCCATTCTCTATCTCCATCTTTAAAAAACTCACAATTCTCTAAATTTATATTAATATAACCTTTGACATCTCATTCTCGAGAGATATCAATATTAGTTTATATTTGTATTATGCATGTCATTATAGTAGAGGGGCTTTTCCGTAAATGCATTTTGTATAAATAGGGAATGTAATATCTCTCAATTCAAGCAATGATTGATTATTAACATGGTAATCAGAGCCACACTTTAGAAACCCTAATTTGTTTTCCCCTCCCTCACGCTTACCTTCTTCCGACGGCTGCCACGGCTTCGCCGACTCCCTCCTCTCCCTCCGTTTCAACCATCGACGACACCATGGCCGACGGCACCTCTAACTCCACCCCAAACCCGCTCGTTGACGTGCTGAAGAATGCTTATGCTGTACACAACATACACATCAAGGTCCGGCCTATCGATGGCGTTAAAGTTACGTATTCCTCCTGGGCTAAACTCTTCAAACTGCAGGCTCAGGCGTACAAGGTTTACGATCACATTGACGGGACTCCGCCTCCTGCGGAGGATCACGCTGACCACAGTTTATGGAAGGAGATCGATTCACTCGTGTTACAATGGATCTACTCCACTCTCGGTGATGAGGTTCTTTCCCGATTTCTCGTTACTGATACTACTGCTCGTGCTGTCTGGGTGAAGATACAAGACTACTACTTGAGCAATAAAGGGGCACGGGCTGCTGCCTATGAACATGAGTTTACAACACTCACCCTCGCCTCCTGCTCGTCTATGGACGACTATTGCCAGAAACTTGCAGATCTTGCCGAACAGTTAAGTGATGTTGGTCGCCCGGTTGATGAGGACCGATTGGTTCTCCAGTTTGTTAGGGGTCTTCCACCGGAGTTTGACACGGTGGCCTCCTTCATTAATCAAAGTTCCCCTAAATGGGATGTGGCCCGTAACATGGTCCAGTTGGAAGTTCATCGTATCGCAGCCCGCCAAAACCCCACCCCAACCAATGTGCTTAATGTCAACTCTCATAATCCCAACCCGCCAAACCCAACCCCACCCGATAACCGTCCCCATGACCATGCTCCTCGCCACCCTGAACAACCATATCCCATCAATCCCTACCCACCAGCCTCCTATCCTCGCAATAACAACCGAAACCGGTCTGGCCAAGGCAACAGGAATCGGTTCAATAATCGAAACAATCGATCTTACAACCGTGGCGGTGGTCGTTCCAACTACCAGTAGTCTGCTCCGCCACCTTGGGGGTGGTGGAATCTCCCCCCGGTTCCGTACCCTACCCAGCCACCCAACTGGACCCCGCCAACACCTTGGTCTCCTCGTCCGGCCTATCCAAACATGCAACCTTCGGCTAATGTTGCCTACGGGAATTACACGGGTTATGATGGGTTAAACCCGGCCGACATTGCTGCTGCTTATCAGGCGTCCCAGCAAGCATCGCCTACTCCTAATTGGATCATGGACTCGGGCGCGTCCAATCACGTGGCTGGTCACCCAGGTATGATCAAATCTCATGTGTTACAACCTAATATAAGTTCGATTTTTGTTGGTAATGGCCAAACCCTTCCAATTATGGGCTCCGGTAATGCTTACTATACCACCCCGACCAAAACCTAGAACCTCCGAAACATCTTGCTTGCACCACATATTGTTAAAAATTTGCTTTCTGTTAGACAATTTACTCGTGATAATCAAGTTTCTGTTGAGTTTGATCCTTTTGGCTTTTCTTTGAAGGATCTCAAGAGTGGCAAGCACCTTTCCCGCCACAATAGTACGGGGGATCTATATCCGCTAGCTGGGCCATCTTCGGTGTCTTCCGGCTGCTACCACGTGTCCTCGTCCCCGTCTCTTTGGCACTCAAGGCTTGGGCATCCAAGTTCTCAAGTTTTAGAGTCTTTATCTATTCGTCATTTTATTCCGTTTAATAGAAGCAAACATGTCTCTGTTTGTCAATCATGTCAACTGTCTAACAGTAAACGATTACCGTTTGATGACTCCTTGTCTTTTACGTGTGGTGCTTTTGATATAATGCATTGCGATTTATGGACGTCTCCCCTAGCAAGCAAATCCGGGTATAAATATTATATGATTCTAGTTGATAATTATTCTCACTACGTGTGGGTATACCCGCTAAAATACAAATCCGAGGCGTTTACTACTTTTGTCAAATTCCATAAATTTGTCAAAACACAATTTAACAAATCTATCAAAGCTTTTCAATGTGACCTTGGGGGGGGGGGAGTTTAATAACCGAGAATTCCACACTTTTACAAATAATAATAGCCTTGTTTTTCGATTCTCGTGCCCCCAAACATCCCCTCAAAACGGCAAAGCCGAACGTATGATTCGCAGGCTTAATGATATCATTCGGGCTTTATTGACTCAAGCCGGACTCCCTCCGCCGTTTTGGGTAGAGGCGCTTCACACGGCGGCCTATTTGCACAATATTTTACCCACTCCCAAGCTCCTAAATAATTCCCCAACGTTTGCCTTATATCTTCGTCACCCGGCCTACCATCATCTACGCACCTTTGGTTGTGCGTGCTACCCGAATCTGTCTGCCGTTACCCCTCATAAATTGGCTCCCAGATCGGTTAAATGTATCTTTCTCGGTTACCCAAGTAACTATCGTGGGTATCGATGTTTTGATCCAGCGACCGGACGAGTTCACTTGTCGAGACACGTGGTATTTGACGAGACAGAGTTTCCGTTCTCCAAACCCATTCCTTCGGCACCTCCTGTTGAGGAACCCCACCCTTACACCGATCCATCCCCCTCATCATCCACAAGCTCATCTGTTCCTCCTCCTGGCCCAATACCTATTCCTTCTCCCACCTCCTCGGCCCATAACCCAAGCCCACCGAATACCCCTCCTTCCCCCACTCCTAGCCCATCCCCCCAACCCGCTACTGGCCCAACCGAATGCCCTCCTCCAGCCGATCCACCCGAAACGGCTGCTGCCGTTAACATTGATCTTGTTCCCACCAATACTCACTCCATGCACACTAGAAGCAAATCCGGAATCTCAAAACCCATTTCTCGATTAAATTTACATGTCACCAATAGCCTAAACACAATCTCTCCCATACCTACATCTCCGACCCGGGCTCTATCGGACCCTAATTGGCGGTTGGCTATGCTACATGAATTTCGTGCTTTACAGGAAAATAACACATGGGAATTGGTCCCTAGGCCTAATAACCACCCGGTAATTAGATGCATGTGGTTATTTAGGCACAAGTTGAAAGCGGATGGTTCCCTTGACAGGTACAAAGCTAGGTTGGTCGCTAATGGTAAATCACAAACGGTGGGCATCGACTGTACCGAAACATTTAGTCCGGTAGTCAAACCCGCTACTATCCGCACTGTCCTGTCCTCAGCTGCATCGAGGTCGTGGGCGGTGCGCCAACTGGACGTTAAAAATGCTTTTTTACACGGAGATTTAAATGAAACGGTCTACATGACACAACCTACCGGCTTTGTTGATCAGACACATCCCGATTACGTGTGTCGTTTAAAACTATCATTGTATGGGCTGAAACAGGCTCCGAGGGCGTGGTACACACGTTTCTCCACATTCTTGCTCGCTCACGGGTTTAAAGGTAGTGTTTGCGATACGTCGCTTTTTGTCTACAAACATGGGGATCACACTGCTTATCTGCTCCTGTATGTGGATGACATCATCCTCACAGCATCTGACAATCAGTTCTTACAGCGTATTATTAACGCTTTGTCAAGGGAATTTGCTATGACTGATCTCGGAGACCTCCATCATTTTTTGGGCATATCTGTTACTCGGGATAAATCCGGGTTCTCTTTAAATCAGGCAGCATACGCACGTGATATTATCAACCGGGCATCCATGTCAAATTGCAAACCGTGCGCCACCCCGGTTAACACTGACGCTAAGTTGAGTGCAACAGACGGATCTCCTTTTCATGATCCCACCTTATATCGGAGTCTTGCCGGTGCCCTATAATACTTAACCTTTACCCGACCCGACATCTCGTATGCCGTGCAACAGGTATGTCTCTTCATGCATGCTCCGAGGGACCCTCACTATCAGTTCATGAAACGCATCATCCGCTATCTCCAAGGTACGATTGATTATGGTATTCGTATCCGCCCCACTTCGCCGTTTTCTTTGACCGCTTATTCTGATGCGGACTGGGGCGGTTGCCCGGATTCTCGACGCTCTACTTCGGGTTATTGTGTTTTTATGGGGGACAACTTGTTATCATGGTCGGCAAAACGACAAAACACAGTATCTCGTTCCAGTGCTGAAGTAGAGTATCGTGCAGTGGCGAATGCCGTTGCCGAGATCAGTTGGTTACGTCAGTTGTTAGTCGAACTTCATGTTCCCTTACGCTCTGCTACGGTCGTATATTGTGACAACGTCTCCGCCGTCTATTTATCTGGTAACCCGGTTCATCATCAGCGAACGAAGCACGTCGAAATTGACATTCACTTTGTTCGGGAGCAAGTTCGCCTTGGTCACATTCGGGTTCTTCATGTACCTTCGGAGTTTCAGTTTGCGGACATCTTTACAAAGGGTCTACCACGGCACCTGTTTCATAGTTTTCGGTCCAGTTTGACCGTTCATTCTTCCCGCGCTCAAACTGCGGGGGCGTATTAGTTTATATTTGTATTATGCATGTCATTATAGTAGAGGGGCTTTTCCGTAAATGCATTTTGTATAAATAGGGAATGTAATATCTCTCAATTCAAGCAATGATTGATTATTAACAATCAATATATTATTTTTTTATAGTTTTCTCTTTCTTAATTCCTAAGGTATTAAAATACAAACCATTAAAGTTTTATATTTTGGAGATGGAGATGTGGATATACTTCTTCATACTATATTTTGAAGATAGAAATGGAGATGGAGATGGTGATTGAGATTGAGATGTAAAACAAATATAAAAGAAATCTCTAAAATTTAAAGATTAAGATGTAAATAGAGATCGAATTGTGAATACTCTAAGATATACCTTTATTATAAATAAAGGTAACAAAGTGCAAACTGATCGAATGTAAATATACGATGATTATGAAAGTAAATAGTGACATTGGTCAATTTTTCGATCGACTTATTGTCGGCCTAAAAGTCCTATTCAGTCCTACTTAATAATTTGTATTGTTGAAATCCCATGATAATTTTAAGGAAAATTGTATATATATACAATAGACAACCACACTTATGGAATTGTGCCTAGAAAAAAAAACCAGTTTATATATATATAGATTGTTGTTCTAATTTGAAACAAAGAGGAATCGTGGCCTGGTTGGTTTGGTCTCTGGTATTTCACATGGGGGGTCTCGAGTTCGAGACTATGCTCTAACAAATTTTTTTTTTCCTTCTTCTCATTTTTTCTTCTTCCTTTTTTCTTTCCTTTTTCCTTCTTCATTTTTTCTTTCTTTTTCCTTCTGTTACTTAGTTCTTATTAAAACGATATTCTTTTGATTATTTTCACATCTAACTTAGTTGTGTAAGAGTCATGTATTAACTTTGTCCGTTAACTAAGTTATATGATTTCCAAATATTCTTTTTCTATATCAATAACATCTGAATAAAGTTCTCAAACTCAGTTGATTGCACCATTTTATAGTTGTGGCTCATGCTCGGATTCAAATCTAGCATCAAACGTTTTTTTTTAATCAGTTTTTTTCTTTAATTTGATACTAGATTGCCACTGCCTAGAGGTGCATAGAAAAAACCGCTTAACCTAACAAAGCCGTTTTTTAACCGGTACAATACAAAGTGGTTATTAACTGGTAGAAACCTTAAGTTCCAAACCGTTTAGAGGCTTCCGAGTTACGAAACAATTATTAACCGGTTAAAATACCTCGGTTAGACGTTAACCTATTGAAAAATATAGTATAACCTTAATTACTCATATACTTTGGTATGATCTTTTTTACGACCTGTTTCTATGCCATATTCGGGTCACCGCAGCAACGCGCGGTTGATCTCTATTAATAAATTAATGGACGAAAATCACCACCTTTGTTAAATTGATATCACCGTTGATCTCAACTATTGAAGACTATAGTTTTAATTTGATATAAACTTTATTTTTCAAATTCTTTGTCCATAACTCAAAAAAAAATCAGCTATGTACCATTACTTTCAGTTAATTTATAAAGTGATGAACTACATATTCTTATGGGTTTACTATTTTCCAATTGACGGGGTTAATTATCTAGAATAAACATGAAAGAGCACTATTTTAACAACAAAAGGTCAAGATGATTAGCACTAACACCCCGCAACAACGCGCGGATCAAATTACTCGTTTCATACATTCTGAATCCAAAATTACATATTTCTCCTTTAATAGTATTAACTCCATATATTCCCAATCCAAAATTACATATATAAAACATACCCTGTGATTTGACTTCGCTCACACTCTATGCAAAGATTGACGAAAACTGAATCACTTCACGATTTGATATGTGCGGTCCTAGCATACACTTTTATGCAAGAATATGTTTCTCGGCTTAAATCCATGACCTTACTTCACAAAGGAGCAACATAAAATATCCCCTTATTAAATTATAAAAATAATAAATCTATGTATTTCAATTTGTTTTATTAAAAATAACTTATAAGATGACTAGTTAGTGCCTCTTATATTAAAAGCTCAGAAAATTTTATGCATTTCATTTGTTAACTGGGTTTTACTTTATCCGTGTTTTATTATATTTTCATTTTTGCGCTTTTTTATTTTATTTTTTAATGCTAACTTTTATATATATAATTTACTCTCTTTTTATGCTTTTGTCTTTTTTAGATTTTAAGGTTTCAAGTTTAGTAAGCTAATTTAATAAATATGTTTTAACCTTTTTTTTATTAAAATAATTTAATATGTATCTTTAACTTTTTTTTTGTTTTTACAATTTTTTTTTTTTTTTAGTTTTTAAGTTCTTTTTAGGTGAACTACTCTGGAGTAATAATTACAGAAAGTACGAATAAAATAAGAGAATCGTTGAATTGTAGACAATAAATGACAATTACTTCAATATTGTTATGAACAAAAGTAAATTAAACCAGAAAACATTAAAATATTAAGAAAATAAAAAAAAACAAAAATAATATATATAATTTTGATTTGAAGTTTAGGATATATCTAACTAATATTATTATATTTTAGTGTTTAGTCAAGGCTATACATGATTAGTAAAGTTTACAGGGTATATAATCTCCTATAAAACTAGTTTTAACATTATTTTGTATGTGTTTTATAAGAAAAACGATATCATGGTCGCCACGTTTAGAAACATAAAAAATAATAAATAAATTAACTTAATGTTATCTAAATTCTGCCTTTTCTTGTTTCATGGCCTTGTTAGACTTTTTGAATAATCTCCTGTAGTTGATGTCGAATCAAATCAAATATATATATAAGTAAAAAGTTAATTTATATTTCAACGTTATGATTTAAAAAAATTAAATATCATGGTAGTCGAGTAAATAACAAACAAACTTATGTTCTATTATAATATTTTTCCTTTAAAACACTCACGACTTAGTACATAAAAACAATTAAACCATTGGAACTGATCTGTCATCATCCGTGATCCCGCCCTTAATCGTGGCTTTGAAAAATTTATGGAACCTTGATTACTTGCATTATTTTTATATATCTTCACGGGTTAGTGTGTTATAGAGACAATTGAATTATTGAAAATCTTTTGTTTTGGTCAAATAACTTTGGGAAAAATTAAGTCAAAGATGCAATCCAATCATGTATGTGATTAACGTGGATACGGGGAAAAATGTTTTACTAAAGTGCAACGTGAAGAAAACGAAAATACAAAAAGAATTCACGGTGACAATAAAATTAAAAGCCAAATGCTTCAAGTATAAAACCGAGGACTTGAATGTTATGTTACACGACTCTACAAACTACATCAACTCATGTGCTAATTGTGTTGTGTTTAGATATATTTATCTATAAAGCAAACATTAAAAAGAATTAAATTTCAAGAGCCCCGCATGACATCCATTCAACGGACTCGCATGGCTCAATTAATACATAACATTATCCAAGATAAACTTTGTAAAGATAATATTATTTGCCCCCAAAAAGTAAACCAGATTCATGAGGCTTCCGCATGTATACATGTGATTTTACGTTTAGCCTATGGTTATAAGGTGAAATTTCAAATATATGTTACTTATAAAATTTTTTATTACGACTTTATTCTACACCACTTGTTCACTTTAGGATTTGACCCTCAATCTTTAAAATATAATAATACTTAAAAATCAAAACACCATTAGGCTATGTAGCCCTTTGTATGTTACTAATCATATAGACATAAATATATTCAAGTGTTTTCGTGCTTGCCTTGCTATAGCTAGCTATAAGGTGAGTGTTTGACAATATGATGGTCAACTTAGACACTCAAATATGTATATATTTTTTGAACTAAGAACACCCCCTAAAACTACTCATAAATTCCACCTCATATCTAATTTGTGTGACTTGAACCATTGCCACTTGAGAGGCTAAACACGTCATGCGACCAGGCAAACTGGCGAAGAGAACATTCACAGTCAAACATGTATTTTACCCCCTTCAACTGTAATTACAACTAATGCTTCGAATTTAATGCCATTAATAACTACCCAGTCAAATATGTATATTACCCTCTTATATCCAAGTAAGTTTACCATGAATTGATACAAGAACCGAACCACATAGCCAGTGTCGATATGGTTGTCCATCCCAGTATGATTATTCGGTGTATCGGTTCATGGTTGAGATGAAACTTTGGACAGGTCTATGTAGGGGTATAAGTATTTAACTGGGTTGTTGATTTCATAAACTGATGCAGGTGGTGGCAAGCATTTCTAGTCATATTGGTTATATACTCAGCATGGTCATCCCCCTTTGAGCTAGCTTTCAAGAAGGTGGCTACAGGATCTCTCCTCTATGTCGATTTGGTTGTCGACTTCTTTTTTGCCGCTGACATCATCATAACTTTCTTCGTTGCGTATTTGGATAAATCAACATATCTGCTCGTTGATGAGCATAAGAAGATAGCCACAAGGTATCCATCCTAAACAAATCATTATTTGCCCAAGCCACTTACTTATAATCGGGTTGTTTTCAGGTACGTCACTCATATGATGTTCCCTATGGACGTGGCATCAACACTGCCATTTCAAGCGATATACCGAGTATTTACTGGAGAGCTGCACCGTGGGCAGGTTTTCGGGTTCCTGAATCTGCTAAGGCTGTGGCGGCTAAGGCGTGTTAGCGAGCTCTTCTCAAGGTACAGACCACTAAAAATTTGTTTTCTTTTTCATTATAAATGTAGGATGTTTGGGACAAAAGTCCACGTAACCGAGGTTTTTTTTTTCTTCTGAAAAACAGGCTAGAGAAAGATACACGTTTCAGCTACTTCATGACAAGAACCATCAAACTCATATGTGTTAGTACTACTTCTACTAAAGATATAACCCTTGGTTTGCAAAGACATGTGTCTGAGGTGCAAGGCACATAAGGGGCTCAGGAGAACGCATTAGGGGCTTGAGATGGCACCTCATGTACTTCTGGGTCAAAATTAGAAGTCTATATGAGGCTTATATGTATAAAAAAATTTTAAAAAAAATGAAAGGATAAGAAATTATGAAAGGTTTACTTGAGGTTGATAAGGAAAACAGATGAGGGACTGGTTGTAAACAAAGCTTATTTTGTTGTACATTGACCAATGCCTCACGGACATGATGTGCGCTCCTGGGGCCACAGTTTTTGGGACCTAAACACTTGGAGTAGCTCGTGCCTTTTTAAACCAAGCTATAACAGAATAGACTTATAAACGGTTCAAAACAGTTACATCTAGTATTAAATGGCATGTCGCTAGACTAACTTTATGATTTGGATTACCACAGGTAACACTTTTTGCAGTTCACTCAGCTGCCTGCTTTTACTACTGGATCGCCACTCATCATAAAATCTCAAAAGATACATGGATTGGATCTATTATTGTCAACTTTGAGGAAAGAAGCATTTGGCTTGGATATACTTACTCTATGTATTGGTCGATTGTGACCCTAACAACAGTCGGCTATGGAGACTTGCATGCAGTAAATACAGGGGAGAAAGTGTTCAATATCTTCTATATGTTGTTCAACATCGGCCTCACTTCTTATCTAATTGGAAACATGACCAATCTAATCGTCCATAGTGCTGTCAGAACGTTTATCATGGTAAGTTTTCCTAATGCTAATCGGGCTACGCTGATCCATTTGCTTGTTAACTGGTCGGCTTCGGTTATGAAGAATACCCAAAGGGTCAAAACGGTTGAAAGTAATCCACACTGTATTTTAAATTCTAAAACCCTACTGAAATGTAATCATGTTTAACAGATCATCAATTTGCTAAAAACATTGACAGAAAAAAGTGTGGGTCAACCTAACTTGACTCTGTTGATCCGTTACACAACCTGCCCAACTAGTCTGACCAGTGCATATTGCCACATCTAGTTAAGGAATCTAATATATATTTCTACAACTAAAAGAGGGATTCGATCAACGAGATTTTGAGATACGCAAGCAAAAACAGACTTCCAGAAGGGTTGAAACAGCAAATGTTGGCTCACATGCAACTCAAGTTCAAGACAGCTGAGCTACAGCAAGAGGAAGTTCTAGAGGACCTACCTAAGGCGATTAGATCTAGCATTTCTCAACATCTATTTCGTAGAACCGTTGAGAAGACTTATCTTTTTAAAGGTGTTTCTGAAGACCTAAGCAGACAATTGGTACAATTCTTTTCTTGTAGAGTACAACCATCAAAGCACTGGACAGTGGTCTGTTCTCTATAACAAATCTATTGTGGTTTCTGTTTGCAGGTTGTAGACTTGAAAGCAGAATATTTTCCACCCAAGGTTGAAGTTATACTACAAAATGAGATACCTACAGATTTCTATATTGTAGTATCTGGAGCCATGGTATATAAATCTTCCTTGACTAAAAATTTGACTTGATGTAATGTATCTATCTGGAATTCTAATGGCCTATAAATTCCAGGAGGTGTTGACACACAAAAATGGAATGGAGCAGGTATGCAGTTTTCTTATTGGGCACATGACTATAGATCTGGGTTACAGCTTCATATGTGTACAAATTTTCAAAATACCAGCAAATATACTTTTGATATAAGCAGCATATGATATAATCGGATGGTCAGAACTCAACAAGAGATAATGCAATTAACTTGGAAGCAACTTTTTCAACAAAATAGTGAATGTTGTGATTGTGAACCTGATATTTCTTGCTGAATCAAAAACCTAGCTGATCTAATGTATGATGCTTTAGTGCAACAAGGGTTTCAAAAATTTTACATACCTTTAAAGTGATATAGATCTAACGGTAGATGTTCTTCTGCGAAATCAAATGTCCTTGGCAAAATGAACTGAAATGAGTACAAAACAAGCCTGCAATGGGTGTCAAAAGATTCAATGATAAAGCCTTGAATGAAATCTTTATGCCAGAAAAAAGATAAAGAGACAAATTTAGAGTTAAAAAAAATTATGTCATAGAAAGTATATGATTGTCTATAAGCAGCTAAACTGAAAAAAATAGCAAATAATGCATGCTTTTCTTTTATGTGATATGTGTAACAAATAATAAATAGCAGAAGATAGATCAAAACTTGATAAAAAAATAAGATGGATAAAAATAGATGGTGATCTGTATGTGTATTTACTTCTAGGGTATTAAGCAAAGTCCATTTTTATGTTTCAGTTCTTGATAAAACTAGGCCCAATGGATATGTTTGGGGAAATTGGGGTATTTTTCAACATCCCCCAACCTTTCACAGTGCGAAGCAAGAAACTTTCTCAGGTAGTCCGAATTAGTCATAATCGGTTTAAGCAACTGGTGCAGCAGCTTGATGACGATAGAAAGACGATAATGTCCAATTTCACACAGGTTTTGAATTAGCACTTCCTTGTTCAGATACATTTCTAGATTGAAACTATAAAACAATTGATTAATCTGAACAACTTCTGAAAAGAACAGGCAACTCTTAGTTGCTTTTCACGGCCTCCTAAAGAGTGTAATTATTTTATAAACTCGCCTGTTTATTCTCAGTACCTAAAGGACTTAAAGAAGGAGGTGCAAGAAGAGATGCCAGTTTTGACAGAGCTTCTATTGGACTTGAATTTAGAGGTAATTCAGTATTTCAGTGTTCAACACAGTTGATTCACATTTTACCATCTTAATTCGGATACTAATACATATGGAGAAATATACATTAAAGTTAGCATATGATCTGTTAGACAGTCAACTATAGCATCGTTGCGTAGTTTTTATAGGCATAACTTCTTATTTGGTTTGTTTTTTGATCACATCATGTCATCATTTATCATATGTTTACCAACTGTTCTGCTCATTCATTTCAAATAAGTCAACTGTGACATAAGAATATATTAGTCTTGTTTTGGGGACTTCTCTCTAGTATTTGACATAAGAATATCAGTGTATGATACATGAAGTGGTAGATACCATATATGCAAATTCAGCATTGTCATATAAAAGCTAATACATCTCTCTCTATATCCTCATTGCAGCAAACCACACAATTTAATGAATCAGAAAACCATGAAGCATCAAATGATGGTCAAGAAGATAGAGAAGGTTAGTTATCTTCAATTAAGTTCACAAATAAAGATATAAGAGAAGAGAAACGATGGTAACAAATTAACAATAAGGAAACCTTTGAATTTTAAGAGAATTCACCCGGAAATTTAATAATAAATACTTTTAGAGCCAATCTTTACACTAAACTTGTGCATTGGAATTTATGGTATTGTTTTATTACATTCTTCACGTCTTCTAATATAAACAACTTAATGCTATAATTTGCAGGAACACCCACTTCTGTGCTCTTAAACACAATTCCCTTGAGGGTGGTAATCCATGGTCATCATCCACATGAGAAAACAATAGATAGCAAAAGGACAAGAAAACTTGTCCACTTGCCAGACTCAATAGAGAACCTTTTGAACCTAGCAGGTAAGCAATCCAGCTGCAAATTGCTCATTTTGAGCTGAAACACTTTTTAATGCCAACATGAGATATTTCCATTTAGAAAATTTTTATTCAGATTTTTAGTTCTATAACCTAGTTATGTGTCATGCAGAGAAGAAGTTCGGGAAAAGAGGAACCACAATTCTCATGGCTGATGGGTCTCAAGTGGAAGATCTTAATGTTTTAAGAGAGAATGACCACCTGTTTATATCTTGAATACATGACAATATAAAATCCAAGTACTTCTTTTCCAGATAAAGAAGTTGCTTTTACTTCTATTATGCAACACCCACAAATCGAAATGTAATATATTCTAGTAAAAAATTGGCATGAATTGTTATAAATTCACTCTATTTATACTTTATGGTACCATGTTGTGTTGATTTTAAAAAAAATATCAAGTATAAATAAAAATCAAATGAGGACTAAAATGAATAGAACTTTAAACTAGTATAAAAGTTTAGGAGTCAAAAGTGTTAGGTGGCAAACTACTATAAACTCCGCAAAGAAAGTGCAAGGGAGTGTTCGGACCATCAGAGACAGAGAGAGTACAAGTGTTTGTGGGTGTCCTTGCATTCTTAGAGCTACAGTCCACAAAGAGGAGTTCCAAGAATCTGATTTTCATTAAGTTGATCTTAAAAGAGTGTTTTAATCATTTTAGAAGTGCTCAAGAGGTTTAAAAAGCATCGAAGCAAGATGAATTTTATTCCTTCACATGTTCTTGAATAGAAGTGTGTTCTAACACCAAAGGTCATTTTCGACGTGTTTAATTAACACTTCCGCTAGCTTAGAATTGATGTTGGGGAGGTTTAATACTTGCTAGCTTAGTTTAATTTTGTATCTAGAAAGGACTGGTTCATCACCGTCTTTACCAAATGTTATTATATTAGTGTACAATTGAAGAAGGGTACCTGACGGCTGACGTTTGTCCTTTTGGCCGACCCACCCAGTTGTAAAGGTCCGACCCATTTACCTTTTACCTGTTGTGTCTCATTCAAAGCATACTGCGAGACCGCATATTGCGCCACATCGTCGCATCTAGCACGCATCATGGAATTGCATCGCATCAACTGTAGCGATACGCTCTCAACCACGCATCATGCATTATGCATTCTTGATGCGCGCATTTTAAAGCCAAGGAAGAAAAGTTATTGTATATCTTTAAAATTGTCGCTAATACTCGTTATCAAGGAATAACAGGTAGAACATATAAGAAATGTAATAGGCTTCATGTTCACAGTTTACATTTGATGCACATGAATTCTATTGAAAAGCCATATTGTCACTTTTAAAGGCACGTGCCTTGAAGACACATATGGCAATGATTGTGATGCGCAGTTGAGGCTCAACTTGGTCTATGATATATTCGATCCAGGTGAGGTGATGATTAGTAAATTTTGCTGTGAATTTGTGATTTTTTTTTCAGGTTCTTGATGCATCAATTATTATTATTATTATTATTTTTTTTTTAACAGCATCAATTATTTCCTCTTTATAGAGATGCTCTCTAAAGTGAGTTTAGGTCTTTCTTAATTTTGGTCTTTTGTTTTTTTTCTTTAACTTTGGGCTATATCTTTTGTTTTGGGTTTTTGTTTTCTATTGGACTCTGATATTTTCTTTTTGGGCTTTATACACAAGATTAGTGTTTATGGGTAGGATTAATGTAGTACATAATTAACTACACCAAATTTTTTTATCTTATGATTTCAAAAGGTTTTAGTGAATTTGATATTAGTTAGATAAGTTTGATAGTTAAGTGCATTTTCAGGCCAATTTCCCCCCAAATTCCGGCCAAAAATCATCTGAACAGGTCTGAAACAATTACACTAGCCCCAAAAGCCTATAATCAACCTAAAACAACCTAAACTAGCTCAGAACAAGCCTAAAACATGTCTAAAACCACCAAAAATGGCATTTCTATACTATGCACATCGCTTAAAAAACACTCACTTTTTTAGCGCCTTGGGCCTGTCGCCCGAGGCTCACCCTTTGCACCTTGGGTGCGCCTTCCTCCTTCAACAACTATGGTTGGGCTACGATACTTCACCTTAGAGCCCAGTAAATATTCCATTTTGTGTGTCCTAGAGTGGACTATATGGTGAAAAGGGCATATTAGAAGACAATAAGCCTATGGTGGAATCGCCGTAGGCATAAATTGGCAATGGTGAGCTTCCCTTATAATTTAAAATGTTGTTTTTCATTAACGTTTACAGTTGTTTTGGGTTTAAACTTCACAACTTGTGTACTTACTTAGCATTATTTCCTAGCGTGTGTGATGTATATCTTAGGTGAAGGGAACTTTCAAGATCACATGTGCAGGTCACACCAGGAGTGCCAGGTGGCTTTAAAGCACAACAATTGTAGTAGAATTAGTATCGCAATGTAATCTTCTATATTTAATTTGATTACATTTTACAGCTTTAAGCATACTACAAACCTTTCTGTAAACTTATCAGAAGCACATTTATCCTATTTTAGAAAGTGTTGTCTGTATGAGAAAGTTAACATGTTTGACTTTGCTATTTTGGACAGATTATTTCCTGGGCGTTGTATTGAATCAGTGTTTACAAAGGTTGTGATAGTCCAGGATTATTAACAAAAAAAAATAATAATGATATATATTTAGAAAAATATTTCAAATTTTCGGTGATATATGTAAGATTAAATGACTTACAGAGAGGCTTGAACAGATTTCTAACAACTTCTATCTTTATGAAAATATTAAAACAAGTTCTCAAAGAAAAATGATTACCAGAATTTAGTTATTCTCTCTGTTATTCAGCATGTCTAAAACAGAGTAAGCTGCTTTCTGGAAACGATCTTTCTCTTCCTCTAGAGTTCTTTTTCTCTCAAGAGCCGAGTCTTTGCATTTCTCTATATCTTCTATTATTCCACCCGAGCTTTGGTCAATTTCACTGCATATAAAAGAAATATGTACAAATGCCAGAAAAAAACATATGTTTAAATAAATATAATTATTCACATACACTAAGAATAGTAGCAGCTAAGATCACTGCCTTGACTATATTGAACTAACAAAAAGTCATCAGAGAGTCTGAGTAGACTAGTAGAGTGTTATAGAAGAGAACATGAGAACTAGAAAATGATATGTATGAAGCCTAACCACAAAGCGTGACATATGGATGGAGAATCCCAAAACTAATTGAACAGCTATAGACAATCCTACAATTTTACTATTTGTTTCCAAACTTTGTTTACTCACCTAATCATCTTAAGCATATTCTCCATTCCAGCTTGCACTTGCTGCGAAAGTTCTACAATGACACAAGAATGTGCAGGTTCTTAATTGAGATGGAAACAAAACCATTGATATTAGCGAATATAAAGCTTCCACATTCATGAAAGGTATAAATCCGATGAGTTTGCATTATGAAAGATATAAGAATCAAAGTTGTGGTAAACAATACAATTCCTTGATATGCTATCTTTAGACATAAAACTATTACATGTAGAACTAAATGTGGTTATGTGTATGGAGTAAAACCATTACCAAAATACAAATTAGACACCTCATAAAAATTAGACACCAAATCACATTCATGAATTTCAATCTATTCACTTAGAAATTGAAGAAAAACAAAGAATTAGAATAAAACTGTTACCAAAATAACAAATTGCCATCCATAATACAAAGTTAGGAAAAGCCTAATACAATAAGTTCCCCATTTATTTATGATGATTG
Organism: Deinandra increscens subsp. villosa; assembly: GCA_039602395.1. Taxonomy (NCBI): domain Eukaryota; kingdom Viridiplantae; phylum Streptophyta; class Magnoliopsida; order Asterales; family Asteraceae; genus Deinandra; species Deinandra increscens. The sequence goes on from JBCNJP010000003.1 coordinate 19,569,260, forward strand.
CTTAGCTCTCATCCACTCTATATTTTAAATTTCATCAGTATGATGGTGCTTGTTAAAAAACAAGAGATAAATATATAGACATGTGTTATAAATGGCCCAACTCCTACGGTCCCAAGTAGACAGTCCAATTTTAAAACAAACAATCTACCAAATCCATATATAAAAGGGAGGATTGCTAAGGCTAGGGATAAGAAACTACTGATTAGGTTTGTGTGTTTCTCTTCCCATCAATCGTCTGCAACTTCTGGCTTTCCCATCCCCTTTTAATTGATATTATCTCTAATGTTTCCTAGTAATTGATTCACTGTGTTAATGGAGTATTAAGTGGTATTGTTCCTAATTTGATCTTAATTGCTGCTGTGTCAATATCAGTTCACTTCAACATGCATAGATACAGAACTAACATTAGGGGTGACCAATGACCATGTTACTTGTTGGCTAATTCAGAGATCAGCAATCTGATAAGACATATACTGCAATTGCTACCATATTATCCAAATTTCTAAACTCCCAACCCAAATGAACACATTGTACACTTCCGAGAAACAAAACATTGTAACATATGCAACTTAATCCATTTTTTTAAATAAGCAGATCCGACAGAAAGTGCATTCCAGCTTGAGTTATGCAAACAATCATGTAATAGTCCTGTGCATCAAAAACCTAGCACAACAAAGCACTTTCCAAAGGGGAGTAAACTGTATCACTTTTTCTGTAAGAATTTTGGCAATACTGCCTCTATATATCTAAGAGGAGACAATAACTTCACTTAAACCATTGCATACCGATTGAATAGCCCTTGCTACAATGCAATTTTCTTTCATATACACATTTGTACCGGAAATTGATCCAAAATTAATCCGCTAGGGCAAATAATAACAAAGTAGGATTAAGCGATCAGCATTCAGTACAGAGGATCGTAGTATAGAGAACAGAACTACGATCCAATAAACTACGATACGTTCAACAGAATTCTACACAATCTAGTACGCGTAACTGAGCAGAACGTTGTCACTTAACATTTTATCCGGTCAGGTACATCAAATTGCTAATAAATTAGGTTAGAACATACAGATTGTTCGAACTGTACGTCGAACATTCGAGCGTAATTACTGATGATCGATATACAGGTGCGTGTAGATAGAGTGGGTGAGGGTACCGTAGATGACGGAGGAGAGAGGAGAGTGGCCGTCGGAAAGCGGAAGAAGTTGAGAATCATCAGGGAGAGAAGGCCGTGGTGAAGAAGACGCCATGAAAGCTCGCTTTGGAAGAAAATGGAGCAACAGCACTCTGCAATCTGCATCCTAGTTCCTGCTTTTATATGGCCCCATGTCCACAGTCCACATCCTATTTTGATGAGGGGCACAAATAAGTGAAACTAGATCGTTTGGTTCGCACGAGTTTGAGTTTGTGTGATTTGCAAATTTTTATTTCTACTTAATTACGGTTGTGACTTTGAGTTTTTTTTTTTTTTAACGGTAAATTTGGATTACTGACGGAGATATTATACCACTCACTCAATCATCTTTAATCTCCATTAAGAAAAAGTCATTACTGATGAGAAAACCCCCGACCCAACTTGTAATCTTTATTTTTTATTCTTTTATAAGGTTTGAATCTTGGTTTTCATGTGTCTTCTTACCATTATTAGGCTACAATCTTTGTGGCTAATTTTAATGGAATTAGAATGTTTATTATATGTGTTTGGTTTTTGAAATTTATTCGAACTTAAATTCATTTTTAGTGTGTTTCATTAGTTAACGAAGAAAATTTGATTATAACTCATCAAATTTCTTCATTTTAATTTCATATTCCATCCAGAATATCGTCGTGAAATCCAACCCTTCAGAACCGACATATGTTACTATTCGACATGCTCGACTGGCACAAGTCGTCGCCCAGCCCAGCCTACCCGAGTAGACCGTCCCAACCCACGAACCAACCGAACCGTGCCAATGCCCAACCCAAGAGGCTTACTGGACCGGCCCACCACGCCTCATCGTCCGAACCAACCGACCGGACCGTCATGACACGCCCTGTCGCTCGGCCCAGCCCGATCAACCGATTGATGCACCCACCGCCTGACCCACTTATCTAACCGGGCCCACCTTTTTGCCTGACCGCTTCACCAAATAGACCAATCAGACCGGTCTGACGTTCCCTGCCGCCCGAATACACTAATCGGATCCGCCCAACCCGACACACCTGGCCAACCGACCCAACCCGATACACCTAGTCGTCCTGTCTGGCCGACCGACTGAACCGGCCTGTTCTGGCGCGACCCAACCTGATCGACTCGACCTATCCGACTGAAAGAAAAAGTGTAAGTAAGAAGTTTTAGAGAGTACAAGTAAGTAAGAAGTTTTAGAAAGATGTATAGTATGGTGCTTCGTAAGTAAAAGGCTTTAGGTAAGTAAGAAATTTGTTACATTTAAATCACTAAAAAAAATTATCTTAATTAAATCATTCAGATTTTAATTAATATGCTAATACAATGTTTTTTACCTACATAGTAGGTAAAAATGCTTCTTGAAATACTTAATTTTTAAACCAATTACTAATAAAAGATTCTATATCCTTGTTGATAAAAGCTAACGATGTTACTGTATGAACATAAGTTATGCCTGATAACTGACATGATCTATATGTACAAATTTGTGCATCGATGAATATACATAATAAATATAGCAAAAATTAAAAAGTCAAGCATACAACATATCATGTTGTATATCATGTATACAACTTTGTATATTATCATGTATAAAAAGGAAGTATACAACCATCGAATTCCAAATCATGTCAGACATTGTGTTCTTTATTTTTTTTAGTAAATTTACATTTTGGTCTCTGTGGTTTGATAGTTTTAACCATTTTTAGTACATTTTTTTAAATTTTTTAACAAATCAAGACCCAATGTTTGATTTTCTTAACCCTTTTAGTCCACCTAACAGAATCCATCCATTCCTGTCGTTAACCCTTATTACGTATAGGGACATTTTTGTCAATTCGCTCACTCCCACTTCATGAGAATAAAAGATGACAACCCAACTGGGTTTCAAAAGCTCAAATCGACAACCCTCATCTCCACTAACGCCGCTAGAATTTGATCCCGAATCAGCTCCATTTTATTTTTCCTGCTAGATACAAACCTCCCAAACCCTCCAAGATCCATCCTCACACAAAACAACTTCAATTTCATATGTAAACCCTCTGAATCGTTAATGTCTAGCTTGTCATCATTATCTCTAATAGAACCGCCGGATAATATTAAAATGCGAAATAGGTGTATTCCGAGACGACAGACGGTGACATGAGAGAACCATACAGATCGACTATTGAAAAGTTAATTCCAAATTTAGCTACTTGCTAAATATACAGGGACTAAATATGACAATTAGTGAAAGTTGACTAACTGTTATTAACGGATAGATTAGGAGTTCTTATATATTGGTTAGGTAGCTGCAGTTTTGTGTAGATTTTGTAATCATCTTTCTCATTCAATAAAATCAGATTTCTCTTTCAATTTGTGTTAATCTTGAGTTTGCAATTTAGCTTGATCCGTTCTTGATTTGGTATCAGAGCCATAGGAAATTACAATCTTCGATTAACTTTTTGGGCAATTTTGAATCGGGAGGATCTCTGATCCTCTTCGCCTGAATTGTTAAAATTCATCGTTTTCTTTCTTCGTCTCCAAGAAGATCACCTCAGAGATCACCTCGAAGTACTCGATTTCAGATTAGTAGTCCAAGGGCAAGAATCATGTCTGATGCAGCTGGAGGTGGAAGGCAAACTGTAAGGGAAAATTATACGACAATTCCTTTACAGTATCCGCTTTTGAATCAACCAAACTACTCGATTTGGGATATTAAGATGAAAGCTATATTCAATGTGCATAGCATGTGGGGAGTTATTAGTCCGGAGGAAGGAAGTGAGACTGATCCTAAGAAAAATAGTGCAGCGATTGCCTATTTGTTTCAGTCTTTGCCGGAAGATCTAGTAATTCAAGTGGGCCACCTTGAATCTGCAAAAGAGATTTAGGAGTCAATTAAGACAAGGTATGTAGGAGAAGAAAGGGTGAAGAAAGCAAGGCTGCAAACCTTGAAATCAGAATATGAGGGAATGAAGATGAAGGAATCTGAATCTATAGATGAATTTTCAGGAAGATTAAGTGGGATAGCAACTAGATCCGCCAATCTAGGAGAGCCAATCTGTCACACCCCGAGAAAATGGCTGAATATGGGCATGTGACTGATTTGGCATCATGGTCATGGTTATGAATGATGACATCTAATGAACATTTAATTTAACCATCATCTTTTGAAAATATAAGTTTCAAACATTTATTTAAACATCTAAAACCGTGGCAGCGGAATTAAAGTAGTGGTTACATGATAAGTTTTCAAAAAGACATAGTCATGAGATTTATAAACATAACTACCCTAAGGCGTAATGCGTCAAAATCTCCAAAATGATATGCATGAACACACGGCAGGCAGACCATGATATGACAAGCAGGATCGGAACAGGAAAACATGGAGTTGCAGTCTCTAATCACCTGAGAATTCAAGAATTTAAAAAGGTCAACAGAATTGTTGGTGAGTTCACATGTTTTATGACACTAGAACGGTTGGAATTTATGTTTGAAAATGTTTAGTCTGTCAGAATATTAGTTTATTTGATACTGTTGTTGTAAAGATTAATCATGAACCTTGAATTCAAAACTAACTGTTTACCCACTCTTGGTATCCTTCCCCAAAGACACCGAATGACCAGAATAACAAATGTACCCCTTGACTATAACTGTGGAGTCATGACTGGAGCGACCAAGTCAGGGCAGGGTCGTCAACCCAAATAGATCTACTCACAAGCTATCGTTTCGAATGAACTAATTGAACTCAATTAATAGTGGGACTTAGGCATATAACATGAATCAACATGAATACACAGATTGGGGATATGAAAAGAACATGCAATCAATACTTCTTACAGTTATCATAATATCTGACAAAAATGAAATTGAAAAGTAATCATTGAATTCTCCCCCAGGTTAGAAAACAGAAATGTAAAAGGGGCCGTGAAGACTCACATGATTGAAGATGGATGACAGATATGATTGGTTGAACCTAGCCTAGCAAACGTCTACAAGGTAATGTTATGACGTATTAGGGTTTGGCTATCTTGAGTTAGTGAATACGTCACTCAATGTTCAAGGTTAAGTCTCGCCTGTTGTTACCCGATGACAGTGATGGAAATCCTAGGACATTATTTATTGGTTAATAAATAATATTGAAGTTGGTGGAATTTATTATCTATTTGAATAAATAAATAATAATTAGATTTTCGCGTTTGAAAAATAAATATTGAATAATATGGATTATTTTTCTTTAAACGTTAGGAGAATTATAAATATTTAATTTATTAAATATTTGTAAGGTTTTGAACCCTTTTGATTAATAAATAAAATCTTTCATTTATTATGAAGAAATGTTTCCAAAAATATATGAAGTTATATTTTGGTAAAGATTAAGTGTTGGTTCATCCGGTAGTTAGCCGGTTTCACCGGTTTGACCGATTTGACTCGTCTTATGACTTCTTAAGTTTCCTTAACACTTAGGATTTGCTAATAGACTTGTTCTAATGTGTTTTAGGGTTCTAAGTTGCCAAATTTAATCGGTGGAAGTTTAACTTGTAAAATCTGACGTTTTCGAGTAACCGAAAGTTACAGTTTTTGTCCGGTTTGTTTATAAAACATGTTTTTTCCAAATTTGAACTTTACAAACCATTTTTATATGTCAAAATAAGCATGTTTCATGTTCTGGACCAGATTCGATTCTTAACCAAAAATATGTTATAATTTTTACCGAAAAGTCGTAGTTACGATATTTAATCGTTTTGTTTTTAAGTGTTTAACCTCTCAAGTCATTTCGTATGTTTGGTAAACATCTTTGGCATCCCTAATAATACATCACAAGTCCTAAGTGGTCACAAGTTGGTCACAAGGTTTTAAACTTAATTCTTTCATGAAAATAATGGTATTTTTATCATAAAAATCCTATGTTTACATTACTTTAGAGTTTCATGGTCGGGTCTTTGTTAAACACTTTTATGACTCAAAATCATCCTTAAATAACTTTGATTTTAGTTTTGGAGTCAAAACTATAAGTGTTAGAAAGATTGGAAAAATGTATATTTTTCTAAAGTGACAGCAGTTTTATGACACGCAGAATATGTGTGTCATCTCTGATCAGTGTTCATATTAGAGGTGCACATCCGAACTGGTTCCGGAACCGGAACCGCCGAACCGAACCGGAACCGAACCGCTTTGGGACCGGTTCTGATGGAACCGGTTCGGTTCGAATAAAAACCGCCGGTTCCAAACCGGTTATGCATTGCGGGTCAGAGAACCGGAACCGAACCGGTTTTCCAGGAACCGGTTTAAGAACCGGTTCTGGAACCGAAAACGAGGAACCGGTCTTTAGACTGAAGTGAAGAAATATATTAAGATGATTGATTCTCTGCATCCATAAGTTCTCCATTTATCCATGTTCTATTTTATTGTATTTTAGGCACCATGGCATGGAACATTCTTTAGACTGAAGTGAAGAAATAATAAGCAATATTTGTGAGAGTACTCCTCATTTGACCACCTCCAACTCCAAGACCTGTCTTTAAACAGGCCACATGTGCCAAGATTCTCCCACAAATACCGTCGGCGTCTGTAGTAATATTTGAGTGAAAATTAGTAATGGATATCACCCTTAATAATCAAGAACCAAAAATACTCTATATTTATTAGTTAATAAAATCGGGACAACCTACCAAGACCTTATCAAAGTCTATTTATAGTTTTATACTAATCAAACTTGAAGAACAAATAACCTATTTATATTAGGAAACTAATCAATACCTAAGCAAAAAAACTAATTAAATAATCAAACTTAATTACTAGTATAATACTAACTTAATTAAATAATTAATAAAACATTACTAACCAATCCCTAACTATTGATCAATTACAAGATTAGTCCAACAATCTGCAATCACCCTCTAATCTTGTAACATCATCCTTCCAAGTTTTTTTTCTTAATGCCCGTCAAAACCATTTAATCTCATGTGTTTTGACTACTAGTCAAAAACGGATTTTGTTTCAAAAACTAGCCGGTTCGGTTCCAACACGTACATGGTAGTTTTAATGAAGTTTGAAGTATGTTTTCTATGTGTTGTTTTTGTAAAAAAAGTGTTAAAAACCTAAAAAAAAAAAGTCACAGCCCCGTTTTTCAGCGACCGGTTCTCTAGAACCGGTTTTTTTGATCGGTTCTTTGGAACCGGTTTGGAACCGAACCGGAACCGCTCCTATCGGATCCGGGTTTTTCGCCCCCGAACCGAACCGGAACCGGAACCGGTTCTAGCCGGAACCGGTTTTTGTATGATCCAATGAAACCGGAACCGGTTCTTAAAAAAAAACCGATTTGTGCACCTCTAGTTCATATTACATGTATTTTCCAGATGGCAGCAGTTTTATGACACGCAGAAAGTGTGTCATCTCTGGTCAGTTTTTACAAAACATATATTTTTCATGAAATCCGATTTTTAACATTTTGTATCCATGTTTTACACCAAGTTAAGTGTTCCAAATCATTTTTAACATACAAGAACTAGTAGTTGTCCAAACTTGGTCATTAAAGTGGCACTTTTTAACAAACATACAAGTTATGTTTTATTTTTAGTCAAATAATCAAATTTAACATGAACTAGTTTCCATCATGAGCACATAACCATACTAACATACATGTTTGCTAGCAAGTCATACAACAACCAAACCAAGACTTATCATGAACATGACATGTGACATATAAATATGAAGATTTATAGAAAAATAAGCAAAGAAAGTAAGTTTCCTCACTTAGAGTTTTCCGGATCGGTAAAGGACTTGATGGGTTGTTGAATAAGCTTCCAAGTTTAGCTCCAAACCCAACCTTGATCTTGGATTTGAGAAGAAAAGTAGTGAAGGAAATGATGAACACCAAGTGTTTGATGAAAGAAAAAGAAAGTTAGGATGGATTCCTTTGATAGAATAAGTGAAAGGAATGAAAGAAAAATGAAGAAAAAGAGAGTAGAAAGTGATTACCTTGATCAAAGAAGTGATTAGGAACTAGAATGTGTGGTGGTTGATGGTGGAAAAGTGGTGGTTGGCGGTGGTTTATAGAGAGCCGAGAGGGATGAGAGAAAGAGAGAAAATGTGTGTTTGTTTTCTTGAATGGGTTATGTGAGAAATGAGAGTGTTAAGTGTTATAAGGGTGGTCTAGTGGGGGCTTGGGTTCGGTCCAAATGAGCCGAGAGAGGGAGGTGGCTCGGTGGTGGTTTGAGCCGAGAATAAGAAGAAAAGAGAGAGGGTTAAGAGTGGCTTGAACCAAGTAAGCTTCTCTTGTGTTAATATGTTTGAAATTTGAACAAAAAGGGTGTTTGTGGAGGTGCATATGGAACCGGCTAAGAGGAGGGACAAGAGGAGAAAGTAGGGTGGCTAGGGGGACAAATGTGTCTCTTGTGTAAGTGGTTAAACTTATTAACCAAGGGTCCTTGGATTTGTAGTGTACTTAGGCTACAAGTTTGCCTAATATCAAGATGGGAAAAGGACTAAATCATGTGCTCCTTGGAAATACAAGCTAACAAGGGTTTAAGGGAAATGGTTAGCTTGGTTGTGTTGGTTGGGGATTCTCGGTTAGAACCGAAAGAGAGGAGGAGGAAAAGAACCGAAAAAAAAGAAAGGAAAAGGATGGAGGAGGGTCTCGAACTCGGGATCGGTGGAGAGAAAAAGAAAGAAACAGGCTTCGGCCCAAACCGAGAAGGAAAAAGAAATGGGCCGGCGGGCCGGGCTGGCTGGGTTCATGGGCCGAAAAAGAAATGAACGGGCCGAGGGTTGGGCCGAGAGAATATGGCCCAGAAGGTGGGCCGAAGGAAAGAAAAGAGAAAGAATTGGGTCGTAGGCCCATTGGGCTCTGTGGGCCGAACCGGGTCTCGAGTCGGGTCGGGTTGAGTCCGATTTGGTCCTACGAGTCCAATGAAATTTTGTTTGAGTGAAAACGATGTCCGGAATGAAAAATAAATTTTTGACGTGAAATGGGTAAACGTAACAATAACAATATTGTTTTGTCGCCGACGTTTCTCGGATAATTCTGGAATGTCACTTGTCATGATTTGGCTTTTGTTGTTTTAGTGCACTAACGATGTACTCCAAGTTTGAGTTTAAATGTTTGCTCGTCGTGAGCGGGTTACGTTTAAAAGTTGACGAAATTAGTTTGACGAAAGTAAATAGTTTTGAAAGAATAATGAATTGTTTGAAGTTGAAATAGTTCTAGAATTAAAACCAAGTTATTGTTTGACTAGAATGGTCGTTTGAATAAACGTCACGTTTGAAATACGTTTGACATTACGTAATTGTTAGAAAAATTTAAAATGTTCTTTTTATATTTAAAGTTCCATAATTTAATATTTATGAAATTTCTTGTTATTGAAGTTCCATTTTGAATAGTTGCGGGACTTGATTGACTTCCATTACGGGTAATTGTTGTCGGACCTAGATTGTCTATGTTTGCACGTAAAGTCATCTAATTTAAACAAATTAGCCTAATGCACATAGAATCACAGTTAATTGCACATAATTATAATATTAATGTATACCTGGAAAGTACGAGTTGTCACACAATCAAAAAATTCTGTATTGGTAAGGAAACTTCTTGATTGTGTTCCTGAAAAATTCATTCAAATTATTGCGTCTATAGAACAATTTGTAGATTTGGATAGTGCTTTGTTCCAAGAAATTGTTGGAAGGCTAAAGGCATTTGAAGAAAGGGTAAATGCTAAAGGAAAGTCTTCAAGTTCTGGTGTGAAAGAGGAACAATTGCTATTGAGCTATACAGAGTGGCAAGTAAGATATAAAGAGTCTAAAGGAAAGAACAAGAAATGGAATAAGACTCAAAAATCATCAAAAGGTTCCAATGAAGGATTTAAACCATCTCAGACAGCAAAAAGGAATGGTAACAACAGCAAAGGGAATGGGAAAAACAAGAAGGACAAGATTCACATTAAGTGTTTTAAATGTGAAAAAAGTGGGCCACTATGCAAGTGAGTGCCCAAGTAAGAAAATGATAGAAGATGAGGCTCATCTCACTCAGTTTGATGAAGATGACCAACCTGAATTGTTGTTAATAACTCAAGATGAGCACATGAAGAAACGTGTGTTCTTGAATGAAGCAGGGGTATATTTGTCCAACTACAACTCTGATGAAGGAGACAAATCATGGTATTTGGACAATGGGGCCTCAAATCATATGACAGGTAACTCTTCATTCTTTTCTTACTTAGATAAAAGCTTTGTAGGTAGAGTAAGATTTGGAGATGGATCTGGTGTTGCCATCAAAGGAAAAGGTTCTGTAGTATTGAATAACCTATCAAATGAACAAAGGATTTTGACAAACGTGTTCTACATTCCACACCTTAAAAGTAGTATACTAAGCTTGGGTCAAGCAACTGAAAATGGGTGTGAGGTTAGAATGAACGGAGAGCATTTATGGTTATTTGATAAAATAGGATAAATTCTAATGAGAGTTAAGAGAACTCAGAATAGGCTTTACAAGATTAATCTTGAAATAGGATCTCTAAAGTGTTATTCGGCCAAGATTGATGATCCAACATGGCTTTGGCATGGGAGGTTGGGTCATGTAAGCTTTCAGACTTTAGAGACTATGGCAAATAAAGAAATAGTTTTGGGAATTCCTAGAATGAGGGCTGAAAGTCATGTGTGTGATGCCTGTCTTAGCAGGAAAACAAGTTAGATCTAGCTTTCCTAAAGAATACTAAGTATAGGTCTCAAAGTCCTCTTGATATGATTTCTATGGACCTGTGTGGTCCTATTAGTCCTAGAGACCAAGTCAGGAAATAGATATTTTATGTTGTTAGTTGATGATAATACCAGGTATATGTGGGTCATATTCTGTAAAAAGAAGGATCAAGCATTTGAAAATTTTTAAATGTTTAAGAGCTAAGGTTGAGGGGCAATTTAGAAATAGGATCAAAACTGTGAGATCAGATAGAGGTGGTGAATTCTTGTCACAAGAATTTAACAATTTTTGTGAAGAGCATGGGATTGCTAAGATGCTAACTGCACCTTACTCTCCACAGCAGAATGGTGCTGTGGAGAGGAGGAACAGGACTATTTTGGACATGACAAGGAGCTGTATGAAGGCTATGGGGGTTCAAGATAGCTTGTGGGCAGAAGGCTGTAAGGCACTCAGTATATCTTCTTAACAGGCTTACCTACAAAAGCCTTAGGAAATATGACACCCTATGAAGCTTTGTTTGGGAAAAAGCCAAATATTTCTCATTTAAAAGTTTTTGGGTGTATTGGTCATGTAAAGGTTGTTAAACCAGGTCTAAAAAAACTGGATACTAGGAGTTTTCCTATGGTATATCTTGGGGTTCAGGAGGGAACAAAAGCTCAGTAGGATGTATGATCCTAAGAATCAAAGAATTGTGATAAGCAGGGATATCACATTTGAGGAATCCAGGAAATGGGACTTTAAGGATAATGAAATTGGTGAAATGGTCTTAGAGTCAAGAAAGGAAGAGACTGAAACTATGACTTCAACAAAAGTCACCAATGTTCATATTGATGAATTGGGAAATCATGAGGGTAATGATTCAGATAGTATAGAAGATAGTGATACTGAATCAAATGATGTTTTTGATAGTAGTGAAGAAATGACACAGTCACCAGGAATCTCTGCACATGGTTCTTCTGAGCAAATAACTGAACAAAATCAGGGGCATTTTGGTCAAAATAGTGAAGTCAGGAGATCAGGGAGAGTTTCAACAGTTCCACCAAGACTTAAATGATTTTGTTTTAGACAATAGGCTTCAGGATGAGTAAGCAAAGACAAGAGGAACTAGAGTTGGTTGAGTTACTTCTCACTAAGGCTGATGAGCCAGTTGACTTTAAGGAGGCCAGTAAAGTCAAAGTATGGAAACAAGCAATGAAAGAGGAAATTGCTTCAATTGAAAAGAATAATACCTGGAAGTTGGTTGAACCTCCAAAAGGATGTCATCCCATTGGTCTAAAATGGATTTTCAAAATTAAAAAGGGATGCTCAAGGGGAAATAATCAAACATAAGGCAAGGTTAGTTGCAAAAGGTTATGTTCAGAAAGCAAGGAATTGACTATGAGGAAGTGTTTGCACCAGTTGCTAGGATTGATACAATAAGACTGATATTGGCCTATGCAGCAAGGATGAAGTGGAAAGTGTATCATCTTGATGTAAAAACTGCTTTTCTTCATGGGGAGTTAAAAGAGGATGTTTATGTAAGACAACCAGAGGGGTTTGAAGAAAAGGGAAAAGAGCAGCAGGTGTTCAAACTGGAGAAAGCTTTATATGGGTTAAAACAAGCTCCTAGAGCTTGGAATATAAAGCTAAATAGAGTTCTGAAAGAACTTGGGTTTACAAGATGCAAACATGAGCAGTCAGTTTATACAAGGGTAAAGTTTGAAACTAATTTGATTGTTGCTGTTTATGTTGATGATCTTCTTGTAACAGGTAGCAGTCAAAAGGAAGTGGATCTTTTCAAAAAGCAAATGCAGGCCAAGTTTGAGATGACTGATCTTGGGTTGCTGAATTATTATCTTGGAATTGAAGTGGTTCAAAGTGATGAAGAAATTCTGATAAAGCAATCTGCTTATGCAAGGAAAATAGTCAAGATGGCAGGACTTGAAGAAGGAAATGAATCAAGAATACCAATGGAGCCTGGTTTGAAGCTAAGGAAGGAAGAGGGTGGAGTGGATGTGGATGCTACAAACTATAGGAAGTTAATTGGATCCTTGAGGTATTTGACACAGACAAGACCTGACATTACTTTTGTTGTAGGCTACTTGAGCAGATTTATGCAAGAACCAAAATTGGAACATCTCAAGGCTAGTGAAGCATGTTATAAGATACATTAAAGGAACTATGGATCATGGTATAGCATACAAAACTGGTAATAAGAAGCAATCTTATTGGTGTATCAGTGATAGTAATCACTGCATGGATGGAGATGATGGTAAAGAGCACATCTGGAAATGTGTTCTTCTACAATGGGGCTGCAGTTATCATGGTTTTCACAGAAACAGAAGATAGTTGCTTTGTCTTCTTGTGAGGCAGAGTTTATTTCTGCTACATTGGCTGCTTGTCAGGCCATTTGGTTGACAGGGTTTATTAACTGAGTTAACAGGAAAGGATCAAGGAAAACCTGTGCTTATATGTGGATAATAGGTCAGCCATTGCATTAATGAGGAATCCTGTTTTTCATGGCAGGTCTAAACACATTAATTTGAGATTCCATTTCATAAGGGAATGTATTGAGGATGATCAAATTGATGTGCAGTTTGTAAGGACTGATGAACAAGCAGCTGACATTCTGACCAAAGCTTTAGGAAGAACTAAGTTTGGTGAGATGAAAGAGGCTGTTGAAAATGGTTACCAGCTAAATGGGAATAAGGAATTCTGTTTGTGTTGGGATTGCATCACATTAGCATAAGTAAGTCCATTGGACCTCTATTATGTGATGATGGTGTTTTGTTGACACATGGAAATACTTGTTTCCTTTGAAAGAGAAGTGAATGAGATGTTGCTGGAATTAAAGGAGAGTTTATTGGAAAGTTAATTCCAGATTTAGCTACTTGCTAAATATACAGGGACTAAATGTGACAATTAGTGAAAGTTGACTAACTGTTATTAACGGATAGATTAGGGGTTCTTATATATTGGTTAGGTAGCTGCAGTTTTGTGTAGATTTTGTAATCATCTTTCTCATTCAATAAAATCAGATTTCTCTTTCAATTTGTGTTAATCTTGAGTTTGCAATTTAGTTCGATCCGTTCTTGATCGACGATGTCGGTCGATGATGATGATGGGTAAAAGTTCATCAGAGTTGGCACAACATTTTTCCGGCCGTTTGTTGTGTTCACCACCGTCTGTGGTGCGGTGGTGGTGGTCGGTAACGATTGTTTAATCGGAAGAAGCCATGGGATTAGAACCTTCGTGTAAACTAAGTTTTGATTATGTTTTCCCCAATTTAGAATTAGTATTATCAACCCAATTTTGTTAAAACTTACAT
>JBCNJP010000003.1:19583904-19599924 GCA_039602395.1 Deinandra increscens subsp. villosa
CTATTGAAAAGTTAATTCCAAATTTAGCTACTTGCTAAATATACAGGGACTAAATATGACAATTAGTGAAAGTTGACTAACTGTTATTAACGGATAGATTAGGAGTTCTTATATATTGGTTAGGTAGCTGCAGTTTTGTGTAGATTTTGTAATCATCTTTCTCATTCAATAAAATCAGATTTCTCTTTCAATTTGTGTTAATCTTGAGTTTGCAATTTAGCTTGATCCGTTCTTGATTTGGTATCAGAGCCATAGGAAATTACAATCTTCGATTAACTTTTTGGGCAATTTTGAATCGAGAGGATCTCTGATCCTCTTCGCCTGAATTGTTAAAATTCATCGTTTTCTTTCTTCGTCTCCAAGAAGATCACCTCAGAGATCACCTCGAAGTACTCGATTTCAGATTAGTAGTCCAAGGGCAAGAATCATGTCTGATGCAGCTGGAGGTGGAAGGCAAACTGTAAGGGAAAATTATACGACAATTCCTTTACAGTGTCCGCTTTTGAATCAACCAAACTACTCGATTTGGGATATTAAGATGAAAGCTATATTCAATGTGCATAGCATGTGGGGAGTTATTAGTCCGGAGGAAGGAAGTGAGACTGATCCTAAGAAAAATAGTGCAGCGATTGCCTATTTGTTTCAGTCTTTGCCGGAAGATCTAGTAATTCAAGTGGGCCATCTTGAATCTGCAAAAGAGATTTGGGAGTCAATTAAGACAAGGTATGTAGGAGAAGAAAGGGTGAAGAAAGCAAGGCTGCAAACCTTGAAATCAGAATATGAGGGAATGAAGATGAAGGAATCTGAATCTATAGATGAATTTTCAGGAAGATTAAGTGGGATAGCAACTAGATCCGCCAATCTAGGAGAGCCAATCTGTCACACCCCGAGAAAATGGCTGAATATGGGCATGTGACTGATTTGGCATCATGGTCATGGTTATGAATGATGACATCTAATGAACATTTAATTTAACCATCATCTTTTGAAAATATAAGTTTCAAACATTTATTTAAACATCTAAAACCGTGGCAGCGGAATTAAAGTAGTGGTTACATGATAAGTTTTCAAAAAGACATAGTCATGAGATTTATAAACATAACTACCCTAAGGCGTAATGCGTCAAAATCTCCAAAATGATATGCATGAACACACGGCAGGCAGACCATGATATGACAAGCAGGATCGGAACAGGAAAACATGGAGTTGCAGTCTCTAATCACCTGAGAATTCAAGAATTTAAAAAGGTCAACAGAATTGTTGGTGAGTTCACATGTTTTATGACACTAGAACGGTTGGAATTTATGTTTGAAAATGTTTAGTCTGTCAGAATATTAGTTTATTTGATACTGTTGTTGTAAAGATTAATCATGAACCTTGAATTCAAAACTAACTGTTTACCCACTCCTGGTATCCTTCCCCAAGGACACCGAATGACCAGAATAACAAATGTACCCCTTGACTATAACCGTGGAGTCATGACTGGAGCGACCAAGTCAGGGCAGGGTCGTCAACCCAAATAGATCTACTCACAAGCTATCGTTTCGAATGAACTAATTGAACTCAATTAATAGTGGGACTTAGGCATATAACATGAATCAACATGAATACACAGATTGGGGATATGAAAAGAACATGCAATCAATACTTCTTACAGTTATCATAATATCTGACAAAAATGAAATTGAAAAGTAATCATTGAATTCTCCCCCAGGTTAGAAAACAGAAATGTAAAAGGGGCCGTGAAGACTCACATGATTGAAGATGGATGACAGATATGATTGGTTGAACTTAGCCTAGCAAACGTCTACAAGGTAATGTTATGACGTATTAGGGTTTGGCTATCTTGAGTTAGTGAATACGTCACTCAATGTTCAAGGTTAAGTCTCGACTGTTGTTACCCGATGACAGTGATGGAAATCCTAGGACATTATTTATTGGTTAATAAATAATATTGAAGTTGGTGGAATTTATTATCTATTTGAATAAATAAATAATAATTAGATTTTCGCGTTTGAAAAATAAATATTGAATAATATGGATTATTTTTCTTTAAACGTTAGGAGAATTATAAATATTTAATTTATTAAATATTTGTAAGGTTTTGAACCCTTTTGATTAATAAATAAAATCTTTCATTTATTATGAAGAAATGTTTCCAAAAATATATGAAGTTATATTTTGGTAAAGATTAAGTGTTGGTTCATCCGGTAGTTAGCCGGTTTCACCGGTTTGACCGATTTGACTCGTCTTATGACTTCTTAAGTTTCCTTAACACTTAGGATTTGCTAATAGACTTGTTCTAATGTGTTTTAGGGTTCTAAGTTGCCAATTTAATCGGTGGAAGTTTAACTTGTAAAATCTGACGTTTTCGAGTAACCGAAAGTTACAGTTTTTGTCCGGTTTGTTTATAAAACATGTTTTTCCAACTTTGAACTTTATAAACCATTTTTATATGTCAAAATAAGCATGTTTCATGTTCTGGACCAGATTCGATTCTTAACCAAAAATATGTTATAATTTTTACCGAAAAGTCGTAGTTACGATATTTAATCGTTTTGTTTTTAAGTGTTTAACTTCTCAAATCATTTCGTATGTTTGGTAAACATCTTTGGCATCCCTAATAATACATCACAAGTCCTAAGTGGTCACAAGTTGGTCACAAGGTTTTAAACTTAATTCTTTCATGAAAATAAATGGTATTTTTATCATAAAAATCCTATGTTTACATTACTTTAGAGTTTCATGGTCGGGTCTTTGTTAAACACTTTTATGACTCAAAATCATCCTTAAATAACTTTGATTTTAGTTTTGGAGTCAAAACTATAAGTGTTAGAAAGATTGGAAAAATGTATATTTTTCTAAAGTGACAGCAGTTTTATGACACGCAGAATATGTGTGTCATCTCTGATCAGTGTTCATATTAGAGGTGCACATCCGAACCGGTTCCGGAACCGGAACCGCCGAACCGAACCGGAACCGAACCGCTTTGGGACCGGTTCTGATGGAACCGGTTCGGTTCCGAATAAAAACCGCCGGTTCCAAACCGGTTATGCATTGCGGGTCAGAGAACCGGAACCGAACCGGTTTTCCAGGAACCGGTTTAAGAACCGGTTCTGGAACCGAAAACGAGGAACCGGTCTTTAGACTGAAGTGAAGAAATATATTAAGATGATTGATTCTCTGCATCCATAAGTTCTCCATTTATCCATGTTCTATTTTATTGTATTTTAGGCACCATGGGAACATTCTTTAGACTGTAAGTGAAGAAATAATAAGCAATATTTGTGAGAGTACTCCTCATTTGACCACCTCCAACTCCAAGACCTGTCTTTAAACAGGCCACATGTGCCAAGATTCTCCCACAAATACCGTCGGCGTCTGTAGTAATATTTGAGTGAAAATTAGTAATGGATATCACCCTTAATAATCAAGAACCAAAAATACTCTATATTTATTAGTTAATAAAATCGGGACAACCTACCAAGACCTTATCAAAGTCTATTTATAGTTTTATACTAATCAAACTTGAAGAACAAATAACCTATTTATATTAGGAAACTAATCAATACCTAAGCAAAAAAACTAATTAAATAATCAAACTTAATTCTAGTATAATACTAACTTAATTAAATAATTAATAAAACATTACTAACCAATCCCTAACTATTGATCAATTACAAGATTAGTCCAACAATCTGCAATCACCCTCTAATCTTGTAACATCATCCTTCCAAGTTTTTTTTCTTAATGCCCGTCAAAACCATTTAATCTCATGTGTTTTGACTACTAGTCAAAAACGGATTTTGTTTCAAAAACTAGCCGGTTCGGTTCCAACACGTACATGGTAGTTTTAATGAAGTTTGAAGTATGTTTTCTATGTGTTGTTTTTGTAAAAAAAGTGTTAAAAAACTATAAAAAAAAAAGTCACAGCCCCGTTTTTCAGCGACCGGTTCTCTAGAACCGGTTTTTTTGATCGGTTCTTTGGAACCGGTTTGGAACCGAACCGGAACCGCTCCTATCGGATCCGGGTTTTTCGCCCCCGAACCGAACCGGAACCGGAACCGGTTCTAGCCGGAACCGGTTTTTGTATGATCCAATGAAACCGGAACCGGTTCTTAAAAAAAAACCGATTTGTGCACCTCTAGTTCATATTACATGTATTTTCCAGATGACAGCAGTTTTATGACACGCAGAAAGTGTGTCATCTCTGATCAGTTTTTACAAAACATATATTTTTCATGAAATCCGATTTTTAACATTTTGTATCCATGTTTTACACCAAGTTAAGTGTTCCAAATCATTTTTAACATACAAGAACTAGTAGTTGTCCAAACTTGGTCATTAAAGTGGCACTTTTTAACAAACATACAAGTTATGTTTTATTTTTAGTCAAATAATCAAATTTAACATGAACTAGTTTCCATCATGAGCACATAACCATACTAACATACATGTTTGCTAGCAAGTCATACAACAACCAAACCAAGACTTATCATGAACATGACATGTGACATATAAATATGAAGATTTATAGAAAAATAAGCAAAGAAAGTAAGTTTCCTCACTTAGAGTTTTCCGGATCGGTAAAGGACTTGATGGGTTGTTGAATAAGCTTCCAAGTTTAGCTCCAAACCCAACCTTGATCTTGGATTTGAGAAGAAAAGTAGTGAAGGAAATGATGAACACCAAGTGTTTGATGAAATAAAAAGAAAGATAGGATGGATTCCTTTGATAGAATAAGTGAAAGGAATGAAAGAAAAATGAAGAAAAAGAGAGTAGAAAGTGATTACCTTGATCAAAGAAGTGATTACGAACTAGAATGTGTGGTGGTTGATGGTGGAAAAGTGGTGGTTGGCGGTGGTTTATAGAGAGCCGAGAGGGATGAGAGAAAGAGAGAAAATGTGTGTTTGTTTTCTTGAATGGGTTATGTGAGAAATGAGAGTGTTAAGTGTTATAAGGGTGGTCTAGTGGGGGCTTGGGTTCGGTCCAAATGAGCCGAGAGAGGGAGGTGGCTCGGTGGTGGTTTGAGCCGAGAATAAGAAGAAAAGAGAGAGGGTTAAGAGTGGCTTGAACCAAGTAAGCTTCTCTTGTGTTAATATGTTTGAAATTTGAACAAAAAGGGTGTTTGTGGAGGTGCATATGGACCGGCTAAGAGGAGGGACAAGAGGAGAAAGTATGGTGGCTAGGGGGACAAATGTGTCTCTTGTGTAAGTGGTTAAACTTATTAACCAAGGGTCCTTGGATTTGTAGTGTACTTAGGCTACAAGTTTGCCTAATATCAAGATGGGAAAAGGACTAAATCATGTGCTCCTTGGAAATACAAGCTAACAAGGGTTTAAGGGAAATGGTTAGCTTGGTTGTGTTGGTTGGGGATTCTCGGTTAGAACCGAAAGAGAGGAGGAGGAAAAGAACCGAAAAAAAAGAAAGGAAAAGGATGGAGGAGGGTCTCGAACTCGGGATCGGTGGAGAGAAAAAGAAAGAAACAGGCTTCGGCCCAAACCGAGAAGGAAAAAGAAATGGGCCGGCGGGCCGGGCTGGCTGGGTTCATGGGCCGAAAAAGAAATGAACGGGCCGAGGGTTGGGCCGAGAGAAAATGGCCCAGAAGGTGGGCCGAAGGAAAGAAAAGAGAAAGAATTGGGTCGTAGGCCCATTGGGCTCTGTGGGCCGAACCGGGTCTCGAGTCGGGTCGGGTTGAGTCCGATTTGGTCCTACGAGTCCAATGAAATTTTGTTTGAGTGAAAACGATGTCCGGAATGAAAAATAAATTTTTGACGTGAAATGGGTAAACGTAACAATAACAATATTGTTTTGTCGCCGACGTTTCTCGGATAATTCTGGAATGTCACTTGTCATGATTTGGCTTTTGTTGTTTTAGTGCACTAACGATGTACTCCAAGTTTGAGTTTAAATGTTTGCTCGTCGTGAGCGGGTTACGTTTAAAAGTTGACGAAATTAGTTTGACGAAAGTAAATAGTTTTGAAAGAATAATGAATTGTTTGAAGTTGAAATAGTTCTAGAATTAAAACCAAGTTATTGTTTGACTAGAATGGTCGTTTGAATAAACGTCACGTTTGAAATACGTTTGACATTACGTAATTGTTAGAAAAATTTAAAATGTTCTTTTTATATTTAAAGTTCCATAATTTAATATTTATGAAATTTCTTGTTATTGAAGTTCCATTTTGAATAGTTGCGGGACTTGATTGACTTCCATTACGGGTAATTGTTGTCGGACCTAGATTGTCTATGTTTGCACGTAAAGTCATCTAATTTAAACAAATTAGCCTAATGCACATAGAATCACAGTTAATTGCACATAATTATAATATTAATGTATACCTGGAAAGTACGAGTTGTCACACAATCAAAAAATTCTGTATTGGTAAGGAAACTTCTTGATTGTGTTCCTGAAAAATTCATTCAAATTATTGCGTCTATAGAACAATTTGTAGATTTGGATAGTGCTTTGTTCCAAGAAATTGTTGGAAGGCTAAAGGCATTTGAAGAAAGGGTAAATGCTAAAGGAAAGTCTTCAAGTTCTGGTGTGAAAGAGGAACAATTGCTATTGAGCTATACAGAGTGGCAAGTAAGATATAAAGAGTCTAAAGGAAAGAACAAGAAATGGAATAAGACTCAAAAATCATCAAAAGGTTCCAATGAAGGATTTAAACCATCTCAGACAGCAAAAAGGAATGGTAACAACAGCAAAGGGAATGGGAAAAACAAGAAGGACAAGATTCACATTAAGTGTTTTAAATGTGAAAAAAGTGGGCCACTATGCAAGTGAGTGCCCAAGTAAGAAAATGATAGAAGATGAGGCTCATCTCACTCAGTTTGATGAAGATGACCAACCTGAATTGTTGTTAATAACTCAAGATGAGCACATGAAGAAATCGTGTGTTCTTGAATGAAGCAGGGGTATATTTGTCCAACTACAACTCTGATGAAGGAGACAAGATCATGGTATTTGGACAATGGGGCCTCAAATCATATGACAGGTAACTCTTCATTCTTTTCTTACTTAGATAAAAGCTTTGATAGGTAGATGTAAGATTTGGAGATGGATCTGGTGTTGCCATCAAAGGAAAAGGTTCTGTAGTATTGAATAACCTATCAAATGAACAAAGGATTTTGACAAACGTGTTCTACATTCCACACCTTAAAAAGTAGTATACTAAGCTTGGGTCAAGCAACTGAAAATGGGTGTGAGGTTAGAATGAACGGAGAGCATTTATGGTTATTTGATAAAATAGGATAAATTGCTAATGAGATGTTAAGAGAACTCAGGAATAGGCTTTACAAGATTAATCTTGAAATAGGATCTCTAAAGTGTTATTCGGCCAAGATTGATGATCCAACATGGCTTTGGCATGGGAGGTTGGGTCATGTAAGCTTTCAGACTCTCTAGAGACTATGGCAAATAAAGAAATAGTTTTGGGAATTCCTAAGAATGAGGGCTGAAAGTCATGTGTGTGATGCCTGTCTTAGCAGGAAAACAAGTTAGGAACTAGCTTTCCTAAAGAATACTAAGTATAGGTCACAAAGTCCTCTTGATATGATTTCTATGGACCTGTGTGGTCCTATTAGTCCTAGAGACCAAGTCAGGAAATAGATATTTTATGCTTGTTAGTAGATGATAATACCAAGGTATATGTGGGTCATATTCTGATAAAAAGTAAGGATCAAGCATTTGAAGATGTTTCTAAATGTTTAAGAGCTAAGTGTAGAAGGGCAATTTGAGAAGATAGGATCAAAACTGTGAGATCAGATAGAGGTGGTGAATTCTTGTCACAAGAATTTAACAGATTTTTGTGAAGAGCATGGGATTGCTAGAATGCTAACTGCACCTTACTCTCCACAGCAGAATGGTGCTGTGGAGAGGAGGAACAGGACTATTATGGATATGACAAGGAGCTGTATGAAGGCTATGGGGGTTCAAGATAGCTTGTGGGCAGAAGGCTGTAAGGCACTCAGTATATCTTCTTAACAGGCTTACCTACAAAAGCCTTAGGAAATATGACACCCTATGAAGCTTTGATTGGGAAAAAGCCAAATCTTTCTCATCTTAAAAGTTTTTGGGTGTATTGGTCATGTAAAGGTTGTTAAACCAGGTCTAAAAAAACTGGATACTAGGAGTTTTCCTATGGTATATCTTGGGGTTCAGGAGGGAACAAAAGCTAGTAGGATGTATGATCCTAAGAATCAAAGAATTGTGATAAGCAGGGATATCACATTTGAGGAATCCAGGAAATGGGACTTTAAGGATAATGAAATTGGTGAAATGGTCTTATGAGTCAAGAAAGGAAGAAACTGAAACTATGACTTCAACAAAAGTCACCAATGTTCATATTGATGAATTGGGAAATCATGAGGGTAATGATTCAGATAGTGATAGAAGATGAGTGATACTGAATCAAATGATGTTTTTGATAGTAGTGAAGAAATGACACAGTCACCAGGAATCTCTGCACATGGTTCTTCTGAGCAAATAACTGAACAAAATCAGGGGCATTTTGGTCAAAATAGTGAAGTCAGGAGATCAGGGAGAGTTTCAACAGTTCCACCAAGACTTAAATGATTTTGTTTTAGACAATAGGCTTCAGGATGAGTAAGCAAAGACAAGAGGAACTAGAGTTGGTTGAGTTACTTCTCACTAAGGCTGATGAGCCAGTTGACTTTAAGGAGGCAAGTAAAGTCAAAGTATGGAAACAAGCAATGAAAGAGGAGATTGCTTCAATTGAAAAGAATAATACCTGGAAGTTGGTTGAACCTCCAAAAGGATGTCATCCCATTGGTCTAAAATGGATTTTCAAAATTAAAAAGGGATGCTCAAGGGGAAATAATCAAACATAAGGCAAGGTTAGTTGCAAAAGGATATGTTCAGAAAGCAAGGAATTGACTATGAGGAAGTGTTTGCACCAGTTGCTAGGATTGATACAATAAGACTGATATTGGCCTATGCAGCAAGGATGAGGTGGAAAGTGTATCATCTTGATGTAAAAACTGCTTTTCTTCATGGGGAGTTAAAAGAGGATGTTTATGTAAAACAACCAGAGGGGTTTGAAGAAAAGGGAAAAGAGCAGCAGGTGTTACAAACTGGAGAAAGCTTTGTATGGGTTAAAACAAGCTCCTAGAGCTTGGAATATAAAGCTAAATAGAGTTCTGAAAGAACTTGGGTTTACAAGATGCAAACATGAGCAGTCAGTTTATACAAGGGTAAAGTTTGAAACTAATTTGATTGTTGCTGTTTATGTTGATGATCTTCTTGTAACAGGTAGCAGTCAAAAGGAAGTGGATCTTGTTCAAGAAAGCAAATGCAGGCCAAGTTTGAGATGACAGATCTTGGGTTGCTCAATTATTATCTTGGGAATTGAAGTAGTTCAAAGTGATGAAGAAATTCTGATAAAGCAGAGTCTGCTTATGCTAAGGAAGATAGTCAAAATGGCAGGACTTGAAGAAGTGAAATGAATGCCAAGAATACCAATGGAACCTGGTTTGAAGCTAAGGAAGGAAGAGGGTGGAGTGGATGTGGATGCTACAAACTATAGGAAGTTAATAGGATCCTTGAGGTATTTAACACAGACTAGACCTGACATTACTTTTGTTGTTGGATATTTGAGCAGATTTATGCAAGAACCAAAGATTGGATCATTTGAAGGCTAGTGAAGCATGTTATAAGATACATAAAAGGAACTATGGATCATGGTATAGCATACAAAACTGGTATAAGAAGCAATCTTATTGGGTATCAGTGATAGTAATCACTGTATGGATGGAGATGATGGTAAAGAGCACATCTGGAAATGTGTTCTTCTACAATGGGGCTGCTGTTATCATGGTTTTCACAGAAACAGAAGATTGTTGCTTTGTCTTCTTGTGAAGCAGAATTTATTTCTGCAACATTGGCTGCTTGTCAAGCCATTTGGCTTGACAGGGTTATTAACTGAGTTAACAGGAAAGGAGCAAGGAAAACCCGTACTTATATGTGGATAATAGGTCAGCTATAGCATTAATGAGGAATCCTGTGTTTCATGGCAGGTCTAAACACATAAATTTGAGATTCCATTTCATAAGGGAATGTATAGAGGATGATCAAATTGATGTGCAGTTTGTAAGGACTGATGAACAAGCAGCTGACATTCTGACCAAAGCCTTTAGGAAGAACTAAGTTTGGTGAGATGAAAGAGGCTGTTGAAAATGGTTACCAGCTAAATGGTGAATAAGGAATTCTGTTTGTGTTGGGATTGCATCACATTAGCATAAGTAAGTCCATTGGACCTCTATTATGTGATGATGATGTTTTGTTGACACATGGAAATACTTGTTTCCTTTGAAAGAGAAGTGAATGAGATGTATGCTGGAATTAAGGGAGAGTTTATTGGAAAGTTAATTCCAGATTTAGCTACTTGCTAAATATACAGGGACTAAATGTGACAATTAGTGAAAGTTGACTAACTGTTATTAACGGATAGATTAGGGGTTCTTATATATTGGTTTAGGTAGCTGCAGTTTTGTGTAGATTTTGTAATCATCTTTCTCATTCAATAAAATCAGATTTCTCTTTCAATTTGTGTTAATCTTGAGTTTGCAATTTAGTTCGATCCGTTCTTGATCGACGATGTCGGTCGATGATGATGATGCGTACAGGTTCATCAGAGTTGGCACAACATCTTTCCGGCCGTCTGTTGTGTTCACCACCGTCTGTGGTGTGGTGGTGGTGGTCGGTAACGATTGTTTAATCGGAAGAAGCCATGGGATTGGAACCTTCGTGTAAACTAAGTTTTGATTATGTTTTCCCCAATTTAGAATTAGTATTTCATACTTTTAGATCAACCCAATTTTGTTAAAACTTACATGTGAAGCTTTCTTTGGTATATCAAAATTGGATTTGTTGGAATTTTGGTTAACATAAGTTTCGGCGTTGGCTGTGGTGATATAGGGTTGTAGGAGAAAGGGTTAGAGGAAAAAGATAGGTTTTATTATTAATGAAGGGATGAAGTGGGAGTAAGCAAATTGACAAAAACGCCCCTCTATGTGATAAGGGTTAACAACAAGAATAGATGGATTCTGTTAAATGGACCGAAAGGGCTAAGAAAATCAAACGTTGGGACTTAATTTGTTAAAAAGTTTAAAAATGGGCTGAAATGGTTAAAACCATCAAACCACAAGGACCAAAATAGAAATTTACTATTTTTTGTGTACTTTAACATCTTTTTAGGTAATAATATTTTTTTTGTACAGGATAATGAAAAAAATATTGATTTCATAATTGAGAATGAATATTGAATTTTAATATTTTGAATGGTGAAAAATTAGGGAGATCTTAAAAATAACGACCAGGTTGTCTGATTGACTTTTTAACTTTTAATATATTCATCATGTATATGTATGTATATTAGGACGGACCAGTGTTTACTTTAACGAATAGATATAACAATAGAAATAAAAAATAATAATATTTAAAAACATATGGATAAAATTTATAAGGTAAACTACTATTTTGCTCCCGAGGTCTGGTGAAAATCTCGGTTTTAGTTTAATATTTTAAAAATTATGAGTTCAATATAAGATTTTGACATTCTATCCTAGTTTTAGTCCAAATCACTAACATTCCACCCATTTTTGTTAACTTTATATGAAAAGACCAAAATACCTTATTTATTTTTTTTATTAAATAAATATAAAACAACACACGGGTGTGTCGTTTATCCGTTTTGCGAGACCAGAAGGTTAAGTATGAACACGTAGTTTATAGTGTTTGGGTGTGTACGAGAGTAATTCTATATCTGATTGTCGTATTCAGATTTTCTCCATATACTGGTATAATCACTCAAATCGATTAATTTGCTTTATAATTTGATGTTTTAGGATTCAAATTTGAGATCAATATGTGTTGTACAAAGGACACATAATTGAGGTGAATGGGTTATAGATGGGAATCCATTCAAATCCTTATTAATCTTCAAATTAAACATAGATCCCAGGTTCCTAATGATCATTCGATTTTTAACGAATTTAAGATTTGATTTTTGAAGAACAGTCCCGTTTTCGTTTTTTTGACAAAGTTTGAATAAAATTTTGAGATTTGGCGATTGATTGAATAGATCGGTGTGAAACAAAAGCTCATTCTTGATCGAAATCACGTTTTGGAGCTATTCGAAGGAATTTCATTATCGCATTACGCAATGTTTTGGTCGAATTATATAGAACACAGAGTAGTGTGTTTTCTTGGTGTTCATCAATATAGTTTGAAGATTTGGGGTTCCAAATTATGTTTTGATAGTGTTTTTCAATATGTTTTTGACTACTACATGATCATTTACAGTGTGCTTGCTAAATTTCATTCATAATCTAGGGTTTAGCATAAGTTTTGGCTCAATCTAGGTTCATCATAGGAGCATCATTCGAAGTATTCAAAGCCGCAATCACTACTTAATCCCTTATCTCTGACAAAGTTTGGGATTTTATGAAAGAAATAAGGTAAATCTCCAAATGGGTGATTCGGTTAACGGAATCGTCGATTCGAGCAATGGAATTGCACATATTACCTAAAGAGGGCCGGTTTCTACGGTTTTTACCAAATCGTTACATCCATTCCTCCCTATAAAGGAATTCCGTCCCGGAATTCACTTGGGCTAAAAAAAGTGAGGGTATTTACCTTGCATGTCAGCCTCCGACTCCCAGGTGAACTCATGACCACGCTTTGCGTCCCATGTCACCTTCACCATGGGAATTTTCTTCCTCTGAAGCTTCTTGACAATACGTTCTACAATCTCAACTGGCCTCTCGGTAAAACTAAGCTTTTCATCCACTTGAATTTCTTTTAGAGGGGTCGCGAGGGCTTCATCAACCATGCATTTGCGTAGATTCGAGACGTGAAACAAGTCATATACACCGCTAAGCTCTTCTGGCAAGTCCAACTGATAAGCCACGCTGCGTACTCTTGCGATTATCTTAAATGGACCTATATAACGAGAACTTAGCTTTCCATGTTTTCCGAAACGTATAATTTCCTTCCGGTGTGAAATATTAAGCATTACCATATCCCCGATCTCAAACTCCAACGGTCAGCGTAGACAATCGTCATAACACTTTTGTCGGTCCTGGGCCACCTTAAGCCTATTATGGATCTATCTAACTTTCTCGGTGGTTGCGATGAAAAGCTCGGGTCTCGTGAGCTGTCCTTCTCCCACCTCAGACCAACACAATGGTGTCTACCATTTTCTGCCATATGGTGCTTCGTTTGGCGTCATCTGTATGTTGGTGTGGTAACTATTGTTATATGAAAACTCAACCAAGGGTAGGTGGTTATCCTAGCTATCAATGAATTCTATCACGCATGCTCTCAACATGTCTTCCAAGGTTTAAATCGTTCTCTCACTTTATCCGTCAGTCTGGGGTGATAAGCCGTGCTTAACTCAATCTTCGTCCCTAGCGCTTCTTGGAAGCTTTTCCAGAAATGAGAAGTGAAACGACTATCCCTATCTGACACAATGGACAGTGGCACTCCATGTAGGGAAACTATCTTGTCCGCATAAAGTTGAGCTAAACGCTCCAAGGAGTAGGTTTCTTTTATCATCAGGAAGTGAGCCGATTTAGTGAAGCGATCCATGATCACCCAGATAACATCATTGCCACTACTCATTCTTGGAAGCTTGGTTACAAAGTCCATTGTGACAAGCTCCCATTTCCATCCAGGCAACTCCAGTTGTTGAAGGTATCCTGCTAGCTTCTGGTGCTCGGCCTTTACTTACAAACATATGGGGCATCTTTCAATAAATTCTGCAATTGCCTTTTTCATACCAGGCCACCAATAATTCTCTTTCAGATTCTGGTACATCTTGTTACCTCATGGGTGCATCATATATCTAGAATTATGGGCCTCAGGAAGAATCACGTCGCGAAAACCTCCCTTTTTATAAGTATCCAGATACGATCCCACAATCAGAGGATGCCGTCTTGCCATTTAGTAAGGCGGTTCACAATGGTCATCATCTCCTCCTTTTTGTCCACTTTTGGATCCGCCAACTGTTTCTTCTGAGCCTTGATAATGTCCTTAATCAAATCCACGTACATGTTTATCCTCATGCCCCGAACCTGAAGCGATTTGGGCCGCTCCTTTCTGCTTAACGCGTCGGCCGCCACATTGGCTTTCCCTGGATGGTATTCAATTTCACAGTCATAGTCGCTTAATACTTTCATCCAGCGTCTCTAACGTATATTCAATTTTTTCTGGTTAAAAAGATGCTACAGGCTTTTGTGATCGGAGAAGACCACGAATTTAGGCCCATAGAGGTAATGCCTTCAGATCTTTAAAGCAAATATCACCGCATCCAACTACAAATCGTGCATGGTGTTTTTTATTTCGTGCACCTTAAGTTTTCTAGACACATAGGCAATCACCTTATCACGTTGCATTAAAAACACATCCAAGTCCGTTAACGGACGCGTCACAGTAGACTACAATAGACGAAAGCAAGGGGTGAAGGGGTGAGGTCGTGAGTCAGAACGACTGAGTGAACAGCAACTGTTCTAACTTTTAAGAAACGTTGTAGGTTAAAACCCTAATTTAAGTTATTTTGAAAAAAAATTAAAATTATCAATAAAAACAGACGCATGCGGGATTCAAGCTCTGTACCTACTTGTTAAAGTAGTAGTGAATACACATATAGATTAAGAGTGAATCCAAAGTAATGGATCATCCTTAATTCAGCTAGTTCTCGACGCCAAAAATTCGATTTAAATAATATGAATTAATCGGTGTTGGCGGATAATAATAGGAATTCAGGAATTTCCCTACAATAATACCAATTCGTCACTTAGGTGTCAAAAATGATACACCGTTAGTTTTTCAATAACGGTGTTAAATTTTGCTGACTGGACTGATGACGTGGCATGCCACATGACATGTTTAACCAATTAATAAAAATCAGGGACTAGTTCTGTAATTTATTAAAACATATGGTTAAAAATGTAAACCTAATGAACCATAAAAAAAAACCCTATGTTTTCTCCGAAATCTGATCGCCGGACACCGAACTTGCTCCGGCGAACCACCTTCTTCACCACCAGATCCACCGCTTGGCTGTCGCTCCAGCGGCGGTACCACGACTGCATATCTACCTCCGACCAGCAGTACGGCCCGGCCACCGCATCGATCCGCTCTTCCGATGCGATTTTCTTGCATTCGGTTAGGGTTTTCTGGAGGGTGGAACTGGTCGGATAATCCGGCGGCAGCGATGGGGGTTAAAAACCCTAACTCAGATTTAAATGAAGGGTGGAACCGATGTATGAAACCGGCGGCGCCGCCGTACTTTGTTTTTTTCTTCCTCTTCGATCTTGCCGGAGACGCTTGGGATGAAGGGGACGATCAGGCGGAGACACCGGCGTTCGTGCCAGAGAGAGACCAGGCGGAGGGGTGGGTGCGTCCCCAGGACACCGACGTTCGTGCCAGAGACACCGGCGTTCGTGCCAGAGAGAGACCAGGCGGAGGGGTGGCTGTCGCTCCGGCGGCGGTACCACGATCAGGCGGAGACACCGGAGACGCTTGGATATCGCCGTCTCTCTCTCTCGAACTTTCATTTTTTTAATGGTTTATTAGGTCTATATTTTTAACCCATATGTTTTAATAAATTACAGAACTAGTCCCTCACTTTAAAAACATAGTCAAACATGCCACGTGGCATGCCACGTCATCAGTCCAGTCAGCAAAAATTAACACCGTTAGTGAAAAACTAACGGTGTATCATTTTTGACACCTAAGTGACGAATTGGTATTATTGTAGGGAAATTCCTGAATTCGTATTATTATCCGCCAATAGAGCTTAATTCATATTATTAAAACCCAATTTTCCTATTTTTATGTATAAGTCTATATATATATATTTTTTGAAATCCAATGTATTCTGTGAAACCGGTGCCATCTTATTAAGTCCGAGTTTATTTCTAAAATGGTGTTATTTTAAAACTTAATTATCAAATTTGGTGTGACAATCGGTCCTGAAATCGGTCCTGACC
>JBCNJP010000003.1:19600424-19637047 GCA_039602395.1 Deinandra increscens subsp. villosa
ACGACGGTTCACGTTTACGACTGACGTTCCCGATGAGTGTTTGCGATCGTCGTTTACGATCGCAGTTTACGATCCTTGTTTACGACCAAGGGGTTTACGATTGGGCTTTGGATTTCTTTTAATCGATTACGAACGGACTTTGTGTTTACGTTTGGGCCGAAACTTAACCGATCGTAAACTCAAGTTAAATATCGTAAACTCACTTGTTGGATCGTAATCTCCTTGTAAAAACTCGTAAACACCTAATATTTTAATATTTCATCAAACTTAAACATGTTTAAGATAAAATTTATGATGTTTGTGAAACGTGTGATTCAAAATCAAATGTTTTACTTGAACGATTCAATTGAGATTTTTCAGAATTTATCAAATTAAATGAGTTAATTAATTGAATTTCAAGTTGTTTCCAAACAAAATAGTTTTGATGAATATGTCTGATACATATGTCTTGTCTTTCTCAGATGGCAGAAGAGATGCTAGACGAAGAGATAAAGTTTGAACAGGATCACTGCATCCCAGCGTATCTGGAAGACCCACCAGAAAAGCATATGGAGTTATTCTATTCTCTGGTGGCCGGGATGAACACTTGCAAAATAAATCATGCACTGAGGACAAATGTACTTATTGATGAGATGCTGGTCAGAGAGTTCTGGGGTACTGCAAGAGCAAACGCTGACAAGACAATTATTACTGCAACTGTTCAGAACAGACAAGTAGTGATTGAGGAAGATGATATCAGAAAGGGGCTGAACATCATGGATAAAGCCACTGATCCAATCAAGTATCCAAAGGAGGTTGTTCTTGCTGGTGCTCAATCTATGGGGTACGAGGGGAAGTTTCCGCCAATCTTTAAGAAGCTTATGCCGCACTACTGGAGGTGCCTAGCACATTATATGCAAAAGTCTTTTCTAGGCAAGAGAACCAGTTTTGATCAGTTGAATCAACTACATGGAACTGCTTTCATCTCTTTGGCTTTAGATTGGGATTTCAACTTCTCAAAGATGATGTTGATGGACTGGGTAGGCAATGCTGATTTGAGTGCCAGAGAGCAATTTTTGATGACACCAAGGTTTTTGCAAATGGTGGTCATGAAGAAATACCCAATGATTGAAGAAAGGATCGAGAAGTTGGACATCAAAGTAATGGATTGTGGGGTTTTTGGTCTTCAAACCCAAGATAGAAAGGGCAAAAACAGCTTTCAAGGAAGACTTGAATGGGTTAAGAGAGGTGCGTTCCCAGAGGTGGCAAGGGAACAAGAATTTGATGAAGATGAACCTGAAGCTGCAGTGCCAAATGCCAGTGCATCCGTTGCAGAAGACCAAGACTTAACAGCAACTCCGGCTGTTAATGTTCAAGAAGAAGATGCAGTCATACCCTCCGATGAAGAGAATGTAATGGATGATATTCTCGCTGGCCAGGAGATTACTGATGATGATATTTATGGGAATCTGGGGCCCCTTAACCTTAAAAGGTCAAGGGATGACATGATCGGATCGTCAGGCAGTGACACAACCCCTCCTGAGCTGAATCTGGATGCTGAAGATGTTCTTGAAGAACCTGTTCCAGCACGTGAACCTTCACCAAGAAAGAGGTCAGATCCAAGAAGCATCAGATTCAAGCTTTCAAAGACCAGCTCAAGCATTTTGTTGGTACATTCAGCTGGGGCAAGTTCTGAGGGTCCCAGTGCTCAAGTAGAAACAGCTGCTGAAGATGTACAAGATCAACCTACTTCTGTGCAAACTGAAACTCCAGTTCTAACTGAACGTAGCCCAGTTCGGGAAGAAACTCAATTCCTGGAGGTTGATCATACCTTTGTTGCTCCAAGCCCTGTGAGAGTAAGCGCTGCACCTGTCTTAACTCTGCCTACAGCTGCCCCTAGCTTCAGGCCATTTCAAGCAGCGGAGCTTCCAGTAAATATGAGGATAAGTGCTGATCCTCAGATCAATTTCCTGATCTCTCAAAACAGAATTAGAGAAAATGAGATCAAGGCTCTTCAAGCTGAAAACAAATATATGAGAGAGAAGGAGGTGGTGGACAAAGACAGAATGAAATATCTGTACACCATGCTGGTGGACCTGAGGAAGAAGTATAATGAATTGAAGGATGTTGTGGGATCCAACTCCTCAGGTGCCCCAGGTCAAAGTTCATCACAGGGTGTGCATGGTGGTGATGAAATGAATGAAGACGATGGAGATGAAAATATTGATATGTCTGAATATGCCAGAGGAGGTAGAGTGATCTCCAAAGCTCCTGAAGGTCACGACAACTGGTTCCGAGAATTCTTTCAAGGACCAGCCCCCACTCAGTATGCTCTTGATCTTGGAAGTAGCTCATTAGACAAAAAGGGGAGTTGTGAACCCATCTTGTGCTGGCATTACGACGCTGAGAAGAAATTATTTACTGTGATCCGTGATGGCTATAGTCCAGTTGAATATTATAGAACTCGTGCACAATTCCATTCTTGGACTGAACCTGAGATCAGAAATCTACTTCGAGCCCCCTACATAAACAGATGGAACAGCCCTGACGGAGACCTTATCAGAAACAATTTGCTGAACCATCTAGAAAATAACTTTGCAAATTTTGATCTGAAGCAAGTAAGGTGGGTCCAGACTGAAAGTGACCCAGTGACTGGAGAACCTATTGGTGAAGCAAGGAGACCACCCACCAAACGTATAAGAGTTATCAATATGTTGGACGAAATTGAAGATGGTACCTTGGTCAAAAACTTTGACTGCTGGTGTTATGATCCAACGACACACGAGGTGGTGGTTCTCTGCAAGGCCCTGAGGCAGTTTCGCTTTTACGATCCAGTGGATTTGCTAAGGTTTGGAGAAAAGGATATCAAGCTGCTCGCCTCACAGCCTATTCTTGGAGATGAAAATGACTTGGAAAACGCTGTGAGGGTGGGAATCTTCCATGGGACGGCAAACCGGATTGTGGCGAACAGATGCTGGTCGAACAACGTTCAAAGCACATTCAGATTCGATCTGCTGCTGCCGTAAGTGGACTAATGGTTCATGCCTAGGGGAAGATTGTTGGGCTAGATTTATTTAAGGCATGAACATTAGTATTGGGCTTAGTTTATCTTTATTTTGGGTTTGGTTAGTTAATGTATTGGGCCATGTGGGACGTTTTTGTATTGATTATGATTAGGGCTTTTATGTTTATGATTGGGCTAGATCTCTTGTGTTGGGTACTATATAAACCCATTATGTTTATGATTGAAGTAAGATTTTCAATACACTCAAGGGTTTACGATTTCTGGTGTGTTTACCTATTTACGATCAGCTTCAAACAAGTGGTATTTCTCATTCAAGATTAGATCTTTTCCTTAGACCTAATCTATTTCTTCTACTTGTTTCTTGAATCAATCACATTTGAGGTTTCCGCACTCATTTGTGATCATATATCGTGTTGTCGGTTTTATCTCGGACCTACAATAATAACATCAAACAACAACACCTGCAACATGTAGAAAATATGGTCAACTACAAGAGTTGGTGAGTAATCACAGGTTTGAATAAATATATAATTTGAATAAAAGTGATTCATGCGTCAAGTGTAAATATCTAAATCATGATCAACAAGTATGAGTGATGTGCACCAAACCTAGACAAGTAAGGGAGCAATCACCCGGCGCCACACGCGAGGCAGGCCGGGTGGGTTGTCAGCCAGTAGATCTATCATTGTTGCCACGGCTCGATGGTTAATGGTACACATGTGATTAGAGACTAGCGACTAGCGATTAGAGAATACCACAACAAACAAACCACAAGTATCACATAATCAGAGAATCGCACATAGAGCACATAGAATCGTATGTTTGATTAATAAAGCGTTTAGAGATTTTGAATACTGGTACATGTTGCACCCCAAAACATTAAAATGAAAGAGGGGATATGAATACTCACCTCACAGGTGAATCGAGACGGAAGACAAGCGATAGCGATGCGAAATCACGTCCGGGGATCACCTTGAGGATAGACCGATGCGAATCCCAAAACAAAATAAATTAATAAAATAATTAACAAGGTCCGACTCACAACTCGATGGTGGTTTACTCAAGTGATAACGTACGGTTTCAATTTGGGTCCATTCCTAGTCTAATCGGTGAGGTCAAAGGGGCTTAATTTGCCTAATTTCATGGAAGTCAAACTTGGTCAAACATAGTCAAACTTGGTCAAACAGAAGTTAATATGGTCAAATATGGTCAAACATATTCATACATGATCATATATGAAATTCCAAGCAAAACTAACATCAAACATGGTGACAATTAGGCTAACCGACATATCTAGTCATAAAAAGTCATAATTATCACATAATCGGGTAACGGGCTTAGATCTAGTCTTGATGACATTTAAAGCAGTAAATACATCATATGTTATCATGAAAATACTAACTTAGTCAACAAAGAACCTAGATCTAACATCAAACAAGGTGAAAATTAGCATAACCAACGAATCTAGTCATAAAAAGTCATAATTATCACATAATCGGGTAACGGGCTTAGATCTGGTCTTAATGACATTTAAAACAGTAAATACATCATATTTTATTATACAAATACTAACTTGGCCAACAAGGAACCTAGATCTAACATGGTTTTCATGGATCTAGTCACAATAGTCACAAAAACTCAATTTTGATGCACAAATGAGGATCTATCTCTAATCATCATATAATTTTTAGATCTAGACACCTATTATCATAAATTTACAGCCTTGACATAGATCTAATCATACAAAATAGAGATCTAATCATTTCGACCCAAAAACTACCATTTTTATGAACAAATCACAAATCTAGCCTTTATTTTGCAAGTAGCACATAGATCTAGTCTAGATCTAACAAAAAGGTACCATCTTGATGACATAATACATGAATATTGTTCTATAAGAGCATTCATGACCAGATCTAACCATGAACCAACATAAAAATGGAGTTTTGATCCAAACAAACCTAGATCTACAACATATACACATGTATAACCATGGATCTGAGCCAAAAACATCATAAAGTTTCAATCTTGGACTCAAAACTCAATAGATCTAGATGGAGAAGGGTTCTAGATCTTAGATCTAGTCAAAGAAGGTAAAAAGATCAGATCTTGGTGAAAAGAGATGAGGAAAACCACTTACCGAAAAGAAACGACTCGTTCTTCACTTGATTTCACCAAAAATGAGCCTCAAACCTCTAAGATCTTGATCCTCTCTCCCTCTAGCCTTTTTAGGGTTTTAGGAGGTGAAATATGGAGGCTAGAAGGAGAATAAGAGCTTATATAGGCGAGTTTTTAGGATAAAATTCCGTAGCCACGTTTTTTAAAGGTTCCCGAGTGTCTAGCGTAATGTTTTCGCTCTAATTTCTTTGTTCTAGCTCCGATTTGACCCCTGTTTTTTCCTATATTCCAAATTTTAAACCCTCTGTCATACTAACCACATTTAATCCACTAAAATTGATATAAAATATGCCTTATAACGATTAACGGTTGATAAAATATCACACAAATTGCCTTTTTGGTCGGTTTTACCGTACGTATCACTTTTAAGCAATTCACCAACGTTTTGCGATCCGATCAAGTGTGTGATGACTCATGATATGGTTTGTGATCATATGACTCATAAAAATGATAAAAATTGATATCCAAGACTTAAAAACGTGATCTCCCGGTTAAAATTAAAATCGCGCGAGATTTACCGACTTTTCACCGATTGCGTTCTAGACCTTGAATTTCCAACAATCTTTGCTTGTATTTGCTTGTGTGCTTAACTAGTATCACACCCAAGTGTCATACATGCTTAGATTGATCAAACTCCCGGTTAAGACGTAACTAGTGACACGTTCGCGTAAAATCCGTAATAAGGACGAATCGACTCAATAAATATAATAACGGTTCAAATCACATTAAGTGAGGTATAAAATATCATAGAAAACATAACTCTTCATTTATTATCGATCACGGGTACGAATACATAGAATCGGGTCGGATCTGACAAACCGGAAAACCCGAAATGTTACATTGCATTATGCAACAGTATGAATGTAGACTATTTAAGCTTAAGAATACTTGAAGTTAGGACAAATTACAAATAAAGATGTCAACCGAATATATATAATTTGGAAAATACCATAGCAAACATTGGATTCATAATATATTTTCAAACCTGGATTTTTAGTAAAACAAGATACTATTATAACAAATAACTTTGTTATTATTACTGGTTTAGGTTGACTATAAGTAAAAGTGAAACCATCAAAGAAATTCCTCACCACCAAAGTTGCCAATTAAATTAAGTGAGTTTCGTTACCTTGCTCTGTTTTATAATTTAAAACGCTATGAGCCACAATGATGAAAATAAACCATTCAACAAAGCTTCGTGCGTAAATTGGTTATTGCACTATCTGTTACATTGGGAAACATTGCATAGAATGTGAAAATACTTTGTATGCTAGATATCTTACGATGCATGTGTTGTACCCCGTAGCTTATATATATGAATTGCTGGTAGATTTCTAGTCATTCCATTGCAGATAAATATTTGTGTAAAGATAGTGGCAATGTTGATATATTGTGTGTAGGTACGGCTCACCAACAACGTCATGTTGTTGACAAAGTTGATTTATACATTTTGCAGGGAATCAGTAGAGTGCACCGAATAGGTGATTCTACATGGAATCAAGCATACTCGAATAATAGGAATCCAAGAACCGATGGGCCCAATGTTTAGTTTCCTGATAAGATGCTAAGACAAAACCCATTATTGTTATTACTACTTCTAAGTTCGTAAAACTTTGTAGGCTGTCTGTAAATAAATAAATCATTGTCAAATATTATTATATTCTGTTGCTTCCGCGTGTATCTGATATCGACAGCCTGTTTTCCACAACACCTCCCCCGAACCTGACTGGGTGACAGGTGCGGGCGGGGTGTGACAATTATCCCAGCTATCACTGAATTCTATCACGCGTGCTCTCAGCATGTCTTCCAAGGTTTGAATCGTTCTTTCACTTTATCCGTCAGTCTGGGGTGATAAGCCGTGCTCAACTTAATCTTCGTCCCTAACGCTTCTTGGAAGCTTTTCTAGAAACGAGAAGTGAAACGACTATCCCTATCTGACACAATAGACAGTGGCACTCCATGTAGGGCAACTATCTTGTCCGCATAAAGTTGAGCTAAACGCTCTAAGGAGTAGGTTTCTTTTATCATCAGGAAGTGAGTCGATTTAGTTAAGCGATCCATGATCACCCAAATAACATCATTGCCACTACTCGTTCTTGGAAGCTTGGTTACAAAGTCCATTGTGACAAGCTCCCATTTCCATCCAGGCAACTCTGTTGAAGGTATCCTGCTGGCTTCTGGTGCTCGGCCTTTACTTGCAAACATATGGGGAATCTTTCATTAAATTCGGCAATTACCTTTTTCATACAAGGCCACCAATAATTCTCTTTCAGAGTGTGGTACATCTTGTTACTTCCTTGGTGCATCATATATTTAGATTTATGGGCCTCAGGAAGAATCACTTCGCGAAAACATCCCTTTTTTAGGTATCCAGATACGATTCCACAATCAGAGGATGCCGTCTTGCCCTTTAGTAAGGCGGTTCACAATGGTCATCATCTCCTCCTTTTTGTCCACTTTTGGATCCGCCAACTGTTTCTTATGAGCCTTGATAATGTCCTCAATCAAATCCACGTGCACGTTTATTCTCATGGCCCGAACCTGAAGCGGTTTGGGCCGCTCCTTTCTGCTCAACGCGTCGGCCACCACATTGGCTTTCCCTGGATGGTATTTAATTTCACAGTCATATTCGCTTAATACTTCCATCCAGCGTCTTTGACGCATATTTAATTCTTTCTGGTTAAAAAGATGCTGCAGACTTTTGTGATCGGAGAAGACCACGAACTTAGGTCCATAGAGGTAATGCCTTCAGATCTTTAAAGTAAATACCACCGCACCCAACTACAAATCGTGCATGGTGTAATTTATTTCGTGCACCTTAAGTTTTCTAGACACATAGGCAATCACCTTATCACGTTGCATTAAAAACACATCCAAGTCCGTTAACGGGCGCGTCACAGTAGACTACAATAGACGAAAGCAAGGGGTGAAGGGGTGAGGTCGTGAGTCAGAACAACTGAGTGAGCAACAACTGTTCAAACTTTTAAAAAAATGTTATAGGTTAAAACCCTAATTTAAGTTATTTTGAAAAAAAAAATTAAAATTATCAATAAAAACAGGCGCATGCGGGATTCAAGCTCTGTACCTACAGGTTAAAATTTGGCATCGAGAACTAGCTGAATTAAGAATGATCCATTACTTTGGATTCACTCTTAATCTATATGTGGATTCACTACTACTTTTTTTTATTTTATTTTTTATGTATAAGTCTATATATATATATTTGAAATCCAATGTATTCCGTAAAACCGTTACCACCTTACTAAATCCGCCCTTGAGTAACACAAGTCACAAACCATAATTTTTAACAAAATAATTTCATTTTAGTAAAATGTCCAATTGTATCGAAAGACCGACCACATTTGCAATTTACTCGGAAATAAAATTAAGCGGACACCAAAAGAAAAAAGAACGGTGTAGGCCGTAGGGTTACTCCACAAGTCCACATCTTTACATAAACCCCCGCACACAAGCAAGACGAGCGAAAAGGGAAAAAAAAATGCGTTTCACGGATTCGCCGGTGATCGAGCTCACCGTCGGCAACTCAAAGCTTTCATTTCACCAAGACAATGGTTCAATGCACGTCGGAACCACCGTCTGGCCCTGTTCCCTCGTCCTCGTCAAATTCGTCGAGCGTTGGCACCCTTCCTCTTCCCCTTCCACCCCCGAAAACCCCTACGCAACCCTATTCAACTTCACCAACCGTCGCGCAGTTGAACTCGGCACCGGCTGCGGCGTCGCCGCCATGGGCCTCTACCTCCTCGGCCTGAAAGAGATCATCCTCACCGACATCGCGCCTGTTATGCCGGCACTCAAGCACAACCTAAAACGCAACAAGCCTGTTTTAGGTAAGATGTTAAAAACGGCGCAACTCCATTGGAACAATTCCGATCAAATCAAAGCTCTTAAACCGCCGTTTGATGTTGTAATCGCTGCTGACGTGGTGTACATAGAGGAATCGGTGGCGCCGTTACTGGCGGCGATGGAAGCGATGGTTAGTGACTCAGGGGTGGTTCTGTTAGGGTATCAAGTTAGGTCGCCTGAAGCTCATGCTTTGTTTTGGGAGCAGTGTGATCGGATTTTTAGTGTTGAAAAGGTGCCTCATGAGCATCTTCATCCGGATTACGCATATGAAGAGTCTGATGTGTATATTCTGCGCAAGAAGTTGTAAACCCTAGGCTACACAACTGCAGCAATAAGGTGAGTTACAACAGTTTGGATCTATGATAATGTTAATTTACCATAGGACATAACTGATATTGCGTGATAGTTCTTGTTTATTTGTAATTGTATTGTTAATTAGTGGAGGGGTTGATTGACTAATCAGGCTCTTTGCAAAATATGTTCACAAATTACAAAGGAATTGTTTCTTGTTCTTATTTGCTGGTTGTTTTGTTGGTTGGTTGATTGATTTGGGGGTATAACTTGCATTATTCGCTTCTTTTTATTTTTTTTGTTTTTTATCACATATGTACTTTTGTTCTTGAGTAACATGCCAATTGGGTGCAAATTTGATCTCATAGAAGCTTTAATTTGGCTTGAAATAAGAAATGAGAAGTGGAAACATAGTTTATCATTGTTGGTTAAATTTCCTAAACAATATAAAAATGGATCAATATACTGTAAAAGCTCAAACACCGTGGCCCAATGGTATCCTGGTGTGTTATGGTGCTTCATCCTTTAGAGGTCAAGGATTCAAATCCTGCAAGTAGGCAAGTTAGGTGGTTTAGTAGTAGATTAGGTGCTGTTAACTTTCTATTTTGGGTGAGCTCAAACTTTGATCTTTTATTTTATAAGCTAAGTAAGCTCATCTTAAATGATGGAACTCTCCGCACAGTGTAACTTACTCAAAAAATATAACCCAGAGGTCCTAGACAATGTTGATTGCAAATCGTTGATCTTAAGAATGAAAATAGTGCAATTGGACTGACTACGTACGGGTTTGGCTAACATTTATGATGGATGCCGGAATTAAAGATGGCGGAAGTCGAACTGATAATATAGACGAACAAGTTGGCCCGATTCAAGAGGGGCTAAGCCTAATCTTTGATTACAAGGGATTCAGAAACAAGATATAACCTGACTAGCAAAAGCAAGCAAACTGATAGTTAAACCTAAACAATCTATCGACAGTTATTTTCCCCTTATAACCACCCACTACACATAAAATACTCTTGACCTTGACTTAGTGGGTCAATAGAGGATCCAAACAGCAGCTCCAGCTGCATTGAGCCACCCGGGTCGACCAGTATGCGTTTTCTGGGTTTGTATCATATTCCTTTCCATTTTTTTTTTTTTTTGTTTCAAGTATGCCTCCATTTTCATATATTGCACTTGGTCCATGTAGCATACAAATTTTGGGTCTTTCTTAAGACTATTCACAATAAGGGTCCATTATTAATGAATTGTGGTCCTCTATCTTATAGGATCACTGTGTTTGTTGCTTTATTTATTTTTGCTCTTCTTTATTTATTTTATTGATGATGTTGCGAACCGGGGATGTCATTATTCTGGGGAGTGGTAGGATTTGAGACAAGATAACTAGTGTTTCCTAGCTTTACATCTAGCATACTTATTGTATTAAACATGCAACATAATATGATGGATGTTAGGTAAGGTGGTTGTTTACTTGTTTAACAGATCATAAGAGAAATGTTAGCCTCTTAGATGGTGTTTGGTTTGCAGTATGGAATTAGTAAATCACTATGGGTATAGGATTGATAGGAGAGTGGAATGGGAATGTGCCAGGTGCGTATCGTGACCGTAACAGAACTGGAACAACAATGGAAATGGTTAATGGCTGAGCAGCTGGAACTTGGTAGCAGCCGGGTTGATAGAGTTTAGGGCTGCTGATCAGAATATGCACAAACACTATCTCATGCACACACAATTAGAAAAGAAAATGGAACACGAAGATTTAAGTAGTTTGGTCGGTGTGGCCTACGTCTACTAGCTGAAACTATAGAGTAATAGGGGTTAAGCTTAACACCCTCTAATTAGCTTTGGAAACTGCTCAAAAATAACTAGTGTCCAAAAAATAACTAGAGCCGGCTGCCCTGTGGTCGAAAACCTCCATACCCAACAGAATGGGGATGATTACTTGAAACTTGTAATTTGGTTTACTCATAGGTTTGAGTGTCATCCTCAGAATAGTATTATGGAACAACTACCGTGATAGCATAAGATTATGAAATGAAACAAGTACAGTTACACAATCTTTCTAAACATAAACAAAGTCGCAAATAGTCGTCAATAAATATCGGCCGTTCCAAAAAAAAATAAAAAATGAGGAAATAAAAACAAAACAAAATATATATGTCAAGATTTGTTCTTTCTTTCTTTCTACCTTTTTATCTAATATACTAAATCATTTCATAAATCAACTCATGCTTCTGTTATTATAAAACAAAATATAATCTATGTTGTGAATTTTGTTTTTGGTTTGTGTGACTCGGTGGTCTCTTTGGAAGCAATATCTCTATCTAGTAGGATAGAGCTAAGGTTTGTTCTTATCATATCATTCTTGGTGAGATTTTACTAGATATGTTTCTATTTATATCTAATATCAGATTTAGTTGTTTTGGTACGAAGTCATAAAAATATAGTCTTGAAGTCACATAAATATAGTTTTTTTTCTTCGCGTCTGTAATTTGTAGAACTATATGTATGGGTTTTTCATATAGTAACTTCATATATTTAGATATTTAGGTGGATTAAGAAAACAATTCAAGTTCATGAATTTTTGTTATAATTTTTGTTTTCTATGCGAAATTCCATTCAACTCACATCCCCCGAACCAGTAGGCTTCTAACTTTCTTATCTTTGAAACCATCAAAGGATCGATGTGGTACATCTTATCTTATCTTATCTTAATTCTAATAAAGCACTAAAATGGTTCCACATGTCTTTATTTTAGAGGGTCCATATCACCACTGTCACATGTCAAACTCACAATTAATTACAAATTTAGTAAATCACCAATTAAAACTAATTACCTTTTTTGTCCAAATTAAATTCTTATTTCAAAACAAATGACAAAATTAATGTAGATTTAATTTATTTACTCGGAAAATTGGAATTTAATAATACAAGTTATACCTTATTGGCGGATAATAATATGAGTTTTAACCCTTCCTCACAATAATACCAATTAAACAGGTAGGTGATTCTAATGATACGTCGTTAGTCTTAGACTAACGGTGTTAGTGACTTGCTGATGTGGCATATGTTGGGGGACTGTTTTTGTCATTTCTTAAAATGGAGGGTTTATTTGTAATGTGTTCTTCATATGATAAATTGGAAAAAGGAAAAGTGGAAAAAGGAGATCGACGGCCGCCTCCCCCTCCCCCTAACGTCCGGCGACCTGGTTTCCGGCGGCGCTACGGCGGCAGCCGGATTTTCGACCCAAATCTCTTCTTTTCTTCTCCTGAGTACTAACCCCTTTTCCACAAGCTTGGTTCACGTCGAGAATCGCAACAAAAACGGCAACAGTCGTGTTTTCTTTCGAGTCCGCCCTCGCCGCCGCCGGCTAGGGTTGCGAGGTGGTTGTGACCACCTAAAACAGATCCAACAACCCCTCTTGAGTCGCGATTCAGTCTCCTCAACCACAAATCGGTAAGTGGTGGTGATAATCTTGAGTTTTAAGTTCCGTTTCATCTTAGTTTCTTTGTTTAAAAATCCCGATCGTGACCTAAAATCCGGACCGTCGGAAAGATATAAATGATGATATTGAGGTGATGTTTGGCAGAAAATGGATGTAGAGATGATTTGGGTTCGATTGCAGCCGTGATTCGCCGGAGACGATGGTGACTTGGGCGGAGGTCGCTATGATCACCGGTTCGATTTTGGGGTTCGATTGCAGCCGTGATTCGCCGGAGACGATGGTGGCCGGCAATAGCGGCGGTGACTTTATGGTGGTGGTGGTTTGCAGGTGAACGACAAGGAGAGGTGGAAGGGGGAACGGCCGGTGTTCCTTTTTTTTTGTAATAAAGTTTACAAATATTACACAATCAGTCCCTCCAGTATAATAATTGTTAAAAAAACTCATTGAATGCCACGTCAGCAAGTCACTAACACCGTTAGTCTAATACTAACGGCGTATCATTAGAATCACCTACCTGTTTAATTGGTATTATTGTGAGGAATGGTTAAAACTCATATTATTATCCGCCAATAAGGTATAACTTGTATTATTAAATTCCAATTTTCCTATTTACTCAATAATTTGAGTCTTTTTTTTTAATTAATCAACAACTTTTCAATTATAATAATTTTTTAATTTATTAAATTACCATCTATTGTTTTATTATAAACTTAAATTCAACCCGTGTAGTACACGGGTTATAACCTAGTCTTAAGTATAGGAATTAGAAATGGGGAGAAAATAAGAAAATGTGATTTCGTTAGCCTCGTGAATTAGAGTAGAGAAGCAATGAACAATTTCTAACTAAGCTATAATTATATTGCTTAGTTTACAAGTCAAGTTCTGTTAATATAGACTAGTGTGTGAGGTAATGGGGACAAGGTTGTTGATGTGGCGGGAAGTGTTGTAGGGGAAGCGTTGGGAAGTGGGCCGACGGTGGGGACGTAGACATGAGTTGGGAAGGTTAAAGGTGTTTG
The DNA here is from genome assembly GCA_039602395.1 of Deinandra increscens subsp. villosa. NCBI lineage: Eukaryota > Viridiplantae > Streptophyta > Magnoliopsida > Asterales > Asteraceae > Deinandra > Deinandra increscens. Next base: position 19,614,226 of record JBCNJP010000003.1, read on the forward strand.
GGCTAAAGGAGTTGTGTATGTCGTATTGCCGGGCGGGGTGGTTGGGCCAGTGGGCATAGTGGGAGGCGAGGAGACCGAATTCCAAAGGAATGGATGGGGGTCAGAATTATGGAGGAAGTCGTAGGTGGGAGGAACTTTGTTTAGGTCGGAGGAGGTGAAAATATTTTCGTCAAAGACAACGTGACATGAGATGATGAGTTTTTGTGTTGCTATATTGTAGTACCTGTACCCCCTGTGGTTGGAGGCATACCTGAGAAAGACACACGGAATGAAACGATTTTGTACTTTGTTTATGGAGGTAGAAGAAAGAAGAGGATACAAAGGCACCCGAAAGTCCCAAGATGATTATAAGAAGGATGTTTTTGGTAGAGGAGAGTAGTGGGGGTTTGGTGTTGTTTAGTTGGAAGGTAAGATGTTTAAGCTATATGTGACTATTTGTAGAGCATGATGCCAAAAATTAGGTGGAACCGAAGCATGGGTGAGTAAGGTCCAATTATGTTATTAATGGATCTAATTTTATGTTCCGCCTTACCATTTTTAGGGGAGGCATGAGGGAACGTGTAATATTTGCATTTTATCCGATTGAGAAATCCGATCCGTTTTGAAATTTTACGATTTACCGATTTGCATATAATTGAGAATTGAAAAAAAAATCGGGTGTTTATACCCCAATTAATGGATCTAAATGATTTATAATCGTTTTTCGATACAAAATACTTAATTACAACCAATTGGATTTAAATTTGGATTTCTCGAATTGAAAATAAAGCAATTTCTGGTTTTTAAATGATTTCGGTACGCGATTCGTCATTCACCGGGAATCGAGTATTTCGTCACCGTATGTCAATTTCAACATAATTATGAGTTTAGTAATCAATTATCATGTCACGAGTCATCACACACTTGATTGAATCGCGAAACGTTGGTGAATTGCCCAAAATCGATATGTACGTCAAAACCGACCAAAAACGCATTATGTGCATTATTTTATTGACCGTTAATCGTTATGTGGCATATATATAATCATTTTGAGTGGATTTAATGTGATAAACATGATGATTAAATGGGTAATTTGGGAGAAATCGGGGCTCAAAAATACCTAAAAACGAAGAACCGAGTGCGAAATTAGTGAACCGCCGAGGGGGAGCACGGCCAGGGAGGTCGCGGACCGCGGCCAACCCATGTGCACACCCACTCGTGGTTTGCGAATGGGCCAGACGTCCAAAAACCTAAAATCCTTTCTATAAATTCATCCTAATCCGCATTAGCCCCCATCCTCTCCCTTCTAACACCCATAGAAACCCTAGAACGACTGTAAACATCTTTGATCAAGACCGTTGAAGTTTTGGAGCTCTAATTTGGTGAAATCAAACAAAGATTAGTGTCGGTTTTCATCCTTTGGTGCGTTTTTCTCCATCTATGCTTCTACTTATTTGTTTTCTTGTCATGCTATGATCAAGATCAGATCTTTAACATGTTCTTAGCTTTGATTTAGGTTGTAGATGATAGATCTAGTAAATCCATTTAAAAAGATATGATTTTTATGTTTTTTATGGATTTTATGATGAATAATGGATGGATCTTGATTCATGTTGGTAGATCTTGTTTAGGGTTGTTAAAGATTACATTTTTATGCATGTTTTACCATGAAGAATCACCATGCTTGATAGATCTAGGGTTCTTGAGATAAAAGCATGATTTTTATGCTAAAAGTTTACAATTTTCTTGATTTCTATATGAGATTTTGTAAGATCTTGAACATGCTTGATCATCTATGGTTGAATCTTGATAAAAACATGACCTTGAACATAGATATAGGGTTTAATCTTGTTAAAATCACCATCAAGTCTATGGATCTAGGGTTTTATTTGAGAAAGTTGCCATTTTGATGATTTTTCATGAAAAATATACATATATTTTATTCATGCATGATGGATCTATGGAAAAATTTATGATTTGATGATGTTTAGTGATAGATCTAGGCCACATGTATGAAATGTCATGAATAAAAAGTTGGTATAATTTACATGTCAAAAAATAATCTTGGTTAATTAAATTGTTTAGAAAATTATTAAATTAGGGTTAGATTGTAAATAATTAATTTTGCCAAAAATAAATATATGTATTTGATTAATTTATGTTAAATAATATGGTTATAAATTAGATTAGTGTGAAATTAATTGTTGAATGATACTTGTGGCCTATGTGAATTGATGGAAAATAAATATGATTTGAGACGTCATAAAAATAAGTAGTTTATCTATAATTGTTAGGCGTTGCATCTTTAGCCTTAGGAATATCCTACCTCATGACCAAGATCATACGTTATCACCATAATTAAATCACCAACGAGTCATTGAGTCGATTGTGTCGTGAATTTCAATTATTTATTTATTTATTTATTTATTTAATTGTTTATTTATTTATCTTTTCATTCCTCCGTCTTGTTTAGTCGCCGAGCTTGTCTTCGGGTCTAACCTTTCCGTTACAGGGTGTCGTTGTCTATTCGTGTCTCCTTCGCCAGGTGAGTATTCATAGCCCCTCATTCTTTTAAACGTTTTGGGGTGCAACATGTACCGTATTCAAAACCCTTACTCGTTATTATTTACTCAAAACTATATGCGACTCTATGACTGTTATGTGTGTTCTAGTATGTTAAACTTATATGGAATATTGATGTGGTTAGACTCATACTCATACTCGCGTGACATTAGTTGTAAAAGGTCAGGGTTACGGTAATAGATCTATTGGCTTGACAAGTCCACTTGGTCCGCCTCGCGTGTGGTTCCTTGTGATTGGAAACCTTATTGTCAGGGTTGGCTCATGCATACTTATTTGCTCTATCTCATAGTTAGTTTATCGTACTCGATTGCACTTGACTCATTGATTCGCATGTTTAACCAATGTAGTACACTAAACATATGTTTACTCACCAACTATTCATAGTCGACCTTTATTTTATACATGTTGCAGGTTTTGCTGTTTGATGATGTTTAGCTTGTTGATGACATTTTAGGATGCATGCGGACATAGTGTGACCTAATCTTAACAAGATTATTTGTTGTTAAATTGATGTATTTCCTTTGAATAATTATGTATAACTTATATCTTTTTGAAATAGGTTGATTAAGAATATCGCAACATTTAATCGTGCCCCGACATACTCCGTCGTCGGTTGGAGTGTGACAGAAAGAAAAACGAAATTGCATGTCGTCTTTTTGAGCAAAAAGTGTGGAAAGAGTTATTGTTATATTCAGCGTCGTTATCACATTAAAAACATTTAATATTACGTTGAATTTGAGTTTGGATTAGGCGATGAAAGTTGAGAAAGATGGCATGGACAAAAGAATTTTGAGCTAAAGGGTATGTCCATAGACCATATGTAGTTTGTATAATCATCCAAAAGAAGAATATAATAACGATGACCCTCCGAACTCAGAACCGGGGATGTCCATAAATCACTATACATGGTGTGTGTGTGTGGTGTATATAAAATATGGAAGAGGTTCAAATGAGAAGTTTGTTTTGGGTAAGAAGGATAAGAAGGAATTTCAGCCATTGGATCTTGATCTAATAAAAAAATGAAAGAGGGGTATTTTAGTCTTAGCCACTTTTGTTGACTTTTTATCTACTTCCCCCATTTTCTTTAAACATTCATAACTTTCACATACGACATTATTTTTTTTTAAAAATTACACCATAAAAACGAGGATTTTTTTTATCTTTAAAACGCATATAGTGTTGCTATATAAAAAATGAAAAAAAAATTACTCTTTCGATTTTTGACACAGGTCATTGTGTCAAAATGTTCAGATCATTGTGTCGTCGTGTCAAAAGTATATATAGTGTTGCTATATATAAAATTAAATACTCTTTCGGTTTTTGGCATAATATGAAACAATGATCTGAACATTTTGAAACATCATTATGTCATTGTGTCAAAATGTTCAGATCATTGTGTCATTGTGTCGTCGTGTCAAAAGTATATATAGTGTTGCTATATAAAAAATTAATTACTCTTTCGGTTTTTAGCATCATATGAAACAATGATCTGAACATTTTGACACATGATTGTGTCAAAATGTTCAGATCATTGTGTCATTGTGTCGTCGTGTCAAAAGTATATATATATTGTGCTGCTATATATAAAATTAAAAAAAAATTACTCTTTCGGTTTTTAGCACCATATGACACAATGATCTGAACATTTTGACACAATATGACACAATGATCTGAACATTTTGACACAATGACACAACGACACAATGACACAATGATCTGAACATTTTGATACAATCGAAAGAGTAAAAAAAATTTAATTTTTTATATAGCAACACTATAAGCGTTTTAAAGATAAAAAAACGCTCGTTTTTATGGTGTAATTTAAAAAAAAATAATAATGTCGTATCTAAAAATTATGAAGGTTTAAAAAATGGGGGGAATTTGATAAAAAGTCAAAAATACCCTTCCATCTTTTATTTTCTTTAGTTTTTCTCTCTAATTTACCTAGAAAAATTTTAAGCCATAGATCTTCATTTAATTGATGATCTAATGGCTATGATTCCTTCTTATCCTTCTTATCCAAACTAAACTTCTCACAATAACCTCACCCTATAAAATATAGCAATATTAATGACACCTTTGTACGTAAGCTTTTACATTATAAAACATGATTAACTACAACTACCATTTAACCACATAGCACGGGCAAGTGCACCCATCGTGAAGGAGTATAGCAGTGGTAAGTTGACCGATGGTCGTTCAAGGACACACGGAAATTGAGGCTCTTGACAATAAATCTTTCATTTACAACTTTAACCGATGTTATCAAATATATAGAAGTGGTTGTAGTTGTATAAAAGAATATAAAGATAATGAAAATTGGTTTTAGCTTAATAATCTTTATAAATGATAATATTACTTGAGTAGAATAACTAATGGTAAAATGAATAAAATGATGGTTTACATAACTGCCTTAAGATTATTGCCCTCCATATGAGGAGGATCGCTTTTCAGCCTAGAATTCTTTCTCGCGTTCCCTTGTCTCCCCGTAAGGATGGTGAGGGACCCGCCCTGGAATTAATAAATAGAGTAAGCGTAAATGCCAAATACTTGTAGGGCCCGATGGGTCCTCGGTGTCGTTACACTCGAATACGTTGTCATGAACCAGCAGGAGAACAACCCACACATCGGAGTAATGTATTATAAAAATCATCTTTAAGAAGGGACTGAGGTTCGTTTCCTTCATGCATTATTTTCGTGTAAACATGAGAGGTCGTAACCAGAGTTAAGTTCACAAACATGTATCTCACCGACTTCCATGAAGTGACAAAATATTACTAATCCCAATCCCAACCAGTACCTTCAAGCCATAGTTAGCGTGAAATCCGTGTATGTTTACATAGAAATTAAACTCATGAACGTATTACTTTGCATGGGGTGCGAGTCACCGTTAGGATCATGCATCGTCCCCCAATCAGTTGTCATAAGTCCGACTGGTAAGATTTTGACTCCTCAAATGGTCTATAATACGCAAGGCACATTTGTTTAAAAAGGTTAATAATATACTTTCAATTTAAAAGAGTTTTCATAAAGTCATCTGTACTTACTTTAAGGTAATTACGTAAGCTCAATTTACTATTTTACTCAAAAATCTGTTTTTTCTCAAGTATAAGAGCTTAATCAAACATAAGTATGATTTAAAGATTTGCTTAACATAGATGAATGGCTCATAGACAAACCTTAAACAACTTCTTATTAAGTGGAAGTTCTTACAAACATAGAAAGATTAAAAGGCCAGAAAACCGAAAATAAGAAGAAGAAAAACTACATTATTAAAGATAAAGTGGGAGCAGAGCTAGGCCAAGCCAAGCTGGTCAGAGCGAGTCTAAACCATATTTTCTTGTCAAAACTAGGCTCTCCTCAAAATGAGAAGTTGGCTGGCTATTTATAGGCAAAATTGGGATTGGGCACGGACGCTTCCTGGCAGGGCACAGACCATGCTTGGCATATAATCTTCAGGAAATCGTAGGGAGGCAGAGGCACAGATCGTGTGGCTTTAGTGGCACGATCCGTGTGCGTCAGTATTTACAAAAGTCAACTTTCCTGCATTGTTAAGGATGGGCACAGGCCGTGCTTGGCTTGACACGGGTCGTTCTTGGCTAGAATCGGGCCATGCCTGAGGTATTCTATCACAAAGCTTGTATTTTTCATCATTTCATGATTCTTTTGTGATTTGGACCTAAAATTTTCAAGAAAACTCAAAAGGAAACATTATTGGGTTATTTCGTTAATTGTTAGCTTGAAATAATCATAACTGTGATGATAAATTGATATAAAAACATGTATCTTTTGATGTATATTAGTACACAATGTCAAAAGGTGAAAATGTAGTAGATAGTGAATTATAAAATGAAAGTTTAACATGTTTACCAAAAACACAAGATTAACACAATGGAATATTAGAAAATTTCTGAACATGAATACAATTTTATTTATTTAAAATACGTAATATGAAGGAGTCAGATGCCCCAAGAGACAGTGTCGGAGGTTCTAAGAGAGAGCAGCAAAGGTAGAAGGGTCGGAGAAAGCAGAGGAGGAAGATGGCATAGGCGTCAAATTCAATAGATATATTATTATCGGTTGTTAAGCGGAAAACAGACAATAGATTTTTAATAAGATTTGGTGAAACAAGAACATTATTGATTTGAAGAGGGAGGTAAAGTGGTTGAGGGTGGTGTGGTCCGTCCCGTGAATGGTATTTTGGAACCGTTGCCAATAACAATATGGTTCAACTTGCTATTATTGATATAAGAGGAGAGTGTACTTGACGAGCTATTCATGTGATTGGTGGCTCCAGTGTCCAGGTACCAGTTATGATCTGGGTTGAGAGTCTCGGTATGCAGCACCTGCTCTATGTTGGTTGGAGGGTGGTGATGGTCATATGCATAGTGTGCCTAAGAAGTAGAGCCAAGAATACCCGGAGCATTATTCATTTGTTGTTGTTGTGGGCATTTAGAAGACCACAAACAAGGAGAATATGGTGCATGCACCCATGGTTGAGCAGTGTAACTATGACACTTATGCTCGAAACAAGATCGATGGGATAAAAATACAGGAAAAACAAAAAACGAGAAAACTAATTAAGTCATCGATGCGGACCACAAGCTATTATAAAGGCTTCCTGTGGTCTGCGACCCGGAAATCCGACGGGTTGGGTGTGCTACTCGGAAAAGATCCGCGTGTATTTCTGATACACTCCCTGCGGACCGCATGCCCTCCAAGTCATTCCCTACGGCCCGCTTCGCTTCCTAGATGACAAAAACTAACTTTTTTGTCTTGACATACCTAGTTAACACCCTCCACCTCATTTAAGCAAACATACCACTTCATTTCTCGAACAAAGCAATCTCCAAAGCTTCCTTTATAGCCGATCATGAACATTCAAGTCATCTCCAAACCTCTAACAACCAAGTAAGTCATCAATCTTATATAATTCATCAACTTTGGTGTGTTGAATGCTCATGAATTGTAATAATATGTGAATGATTATTTCTCATAGGGGTATAGAGTGTTCAAAGGTTGCTAGGAAGTAGATTGTGCATCTAAAGTTGCATGCAAGGTGAGTTTTGGTATTAAAATCCATTTTTGTGCTAATAGTGGTGATTGATTCTCTTTAACACCTGTGGATCATATTTCTAGCACAAGATTAAGACTCTCAAAGGTAGTGACACTGCAGGACAAAAACAATCAGCAACAAGGAAGCGGGTGTACAATCTTTAATACACAAGGCAATCAACAACCGATGAACTGTGATTTTGAATTCAATCTATACTTTAGCATTTCACAAGAAAAATGATTGTTGTAAACTCATAATTGAAAACAAAATAGGATGAATCAAATTTAAAACATTTTGATAAAGATTTGACAATTCTATGATGAACACAAACATGAACAATGAAGCACGAACAAGAAATTGATTATCGATCTAAACGTGATGAAAATTGAATATATCAATTGCAATGATCTTGCAAGTCTAAACCGAGTATAATGGAAGCAAATACGGATGATCTATATGAAATCTGTCATGGATGAAGCTTCGAGGAAGAAGAACGTATTGTGATTTTTCGAATTCAACTAAAAACGAAATTGAAGTTTATAACAGTTATAAATTAATATTTAAAAGTAATAAAAATTAAATATTTTATTTTTTCTTTAGTGAGAATATCTATAATTTGTCGTTGGTGCCAGGCGGGATTAATTTTTAATTTTTTAAAAAAAGTTCTTTGAAGTTTTAGGGACAAATTATTAAATATAGCTAGGAAATTTCAAAACTATCATCGGTCCATAGCGAGAAAATCTAAAAACTGATTATGTAATGTAATGTGATTGGAGGGATAGTTTAAAAATGTCATGATTAAAGGCTATTTTGGAAATTGAATGGCAGTCAAGGGCTCTTCTCGTGATTCTCCCTTTAACTTCTAACCATGATTAAAAGAACACCGTTTACGTCACTATGATAGACGCAATTGTTGGGCATAACTTTCTTGAAGGGTATGTTTTAAAGTTCTATTTAGTTGAATCATATAAGACATATCATCTTTGCACAAAAGGTCCTTCAGATTAAATCATATCATCTTGCACGTCAGTCCTAACCATTATATTTCCTAAATAGAATATTAAATTATCATCAATTGTTGTACGTAAAGTGCTTTGACTTTTGAAGTTAATGAACTACCATTTATGCACAAATTAATCTTGTTTTGTTTCATTTTAATAATTTAGTGCTAAGAAATTCATTTTCAAAATTGGCACTTTACCTAGCAATGTACTACGTACGGAAAATGAGGACTTCAATGTAACTTTGTTCTCCAATAATTAATAATCAATCTGTATCTCAATCCCATTTTTTTTAGCATGTATGTCCCTTTATTTAATGTAGTGTTTAGAAAGTCCAACTCTTTTTTGTGATTCTTTTTTTTTGTATCTATACAGTTGTTTGAGTTCTAAATTTAATAGATTTTTCAATGCAGAGTTGTAAATCAAGAGAGACAAAGAAATTATTGAAGATTTAATAAAGGCTTGATAGCTAATTTGTTAGGAGGGTAACTATCCTTATTCTGAGATTGAGCTTTGGGTTAAAATTGTAGTATTCCGAAGATTAAATGCTCAATTATACTTTACAATATGGGAAAAATGGATTTTAATAATACAAGTTTTACCTTGTTGGCGGATAATAATACGAGTTTTGAATTTTTTTCACAATAATACGAGTTTTGTGGGTATTGGATTCTAATGATACCTGTTAGTTTTTTACTAACGGTGTTAGTTTATTGCCTACGTGGCACCTGACGTGGACTATTTTCCTCCTACGTGGCACCTGACGTGGCACCTGCCACGTAGGCAACAGACTAACACCGTTAGTAAAAAACTAACGGTATATCATTAGAATCCAATACCCACAAAACTCGTATTATTGTGAGGAAATTTCAAAACTCGTATTATTACCCGCCAACAAGGTAAAACTTGTATTATTAAAATCCATTTTCCTACAATATGACATATATTACATCTCTATGTAATATATTACATCTCTATGTTATTAAATATTCATAAATTATTGGACAAAACAATTTAAAGATCAAATCTAATTAGTAAAGTATCACTCTAATAAACGAGTATAAATATGTTCACATTATGGTCAACTAAAGTAAAAAAAAATATCAAAGGACGAAAAGAATAAACATAAATGTTTTTAATTGTCAAGTTCAATTCATAAAATAAATTAAGTATTATAGCATGTACTTGTGATGAATATGGTCATTAAGTTTTTTTTAGTATGGTAATGTTTTTGTAATTTCTTTTGTATAATCCACATGCTTTATGTTTGCATTATCCTTGTGTATAAATTTATTTTTATATAGTCTATTATGTATAAGATTGTTATCATTATTGCAATGGTCATTAAGTTTTTTTTAGTATAGTAATGTTTTTATAATTTCTTTTGGATAATCCACATGCTTTATGTTTGTATTATCCTTGTGTATAAATTTATTTTTATATAGTCTATTATGTATAAAACAAGTGGGTCAACCCGCGCTTCGCCGCGGAGTTGACCCGTTGGCATTTCCTATTGCCCGCGCTTCATGGCGGGGTCTTTGCACGTCGAATATGTCAATGTTAACAAAGAAATCAAACGTCAAAACAAAGCAACCTAGAGCAATAAGTTTTAGTATGAACAACAACATGAAGTAAGATTAATATCACTCCTATTTGTCAACAACCTGCAATTTAATCACAAATCATATTGTATATCACTTATTTAATCCCATACAAAAAAAAAGTGTGTTTCAAGTATAAAATAGTACATGTGAAGCTTCTTACCTGGACGGGTGAATCTTGAGATCAATGGTTCTTTTCCAAATTAACACCTATATGATAACAAAAAAGTCAGCAACCAATTCTCCTAATATAAATAAAACCACATTTTACATACATATCATAACTCCAATATGATCTTTATCAAGTTGAATTGCAAGAATAAAGACAAATAAAAGTTTAATGTAATTCCAGTTACCTACTATGAAGATCCAATTAAACTCGTAGCTAATTCAATTTGTGGCTGAGCTCCAAGAGATGCCTTCAAAAGTTGGCACCTATCACATAGGAAAACCAAATTTTATAATCTGACCCAGGTTTAGTTGGCATCAAAGGATGTCTCGTCTCATTGATTATAAAGTACTGCTTTAAAGCCTCTTTACAATACCTACAAAATGCTAACCTTCCCAACCTTTCAAGTATAACCATCAATCACGACTTGGGTTGAAACAATCATCGATCATGAACCGGGCTGGAACACACCTAGTACAATCAAATGAAGAAATCAATCTAGTGATTTAACGGGTCGATCTGGGTTTCATTGGTATAAAACTTGGACCAAATTCTTTTTAGGGCTGAAAGAAACCTTATATAACTTGCAATGTTCGTTTGAAACAAACCTTAAAATCATCCGAAACCTACCTTCTGAGGCACCGTATCATCGGCATCAACAAAGTACTGCCTGGGATCCACCATAGGTCACATATTAATATCACAGACAAAATTTAATAAAAAATATTCAAACATTTCTTGAACATGAAGATACATCTTACTTCACAACTGAATATGCAGGATTAGAACGCAATGGATTAGGATAAGTCTGCAGAAAATAAACAACAAAGTAACATTAGAATAAACTGATCATTCTTCAGTAACACTTTTCGTTGACCACTTCAACATTTGGTCAACCATCATTTTTTACGTTCTTGCCCTAAAAACCAATTTCATCATATTGAAAAATAGAATCCAACCTATGAACCTAAAGATGAAATAACCTAAATTGCAAAACTGGGTACAAAATGTATTATCCAACCAACCTTTACACCTCTAAAATATATTAAGAGGAACAAACAGAAACTTCAATGTGTGTCTGTGTGAATATTACCAGCCCACTACCATTTTTTTACACAATTTTAAAGCTTCTTGAAAACTAATCATGTAATGAAAAATCTTGGAAAATGACTGTACAGAACCACACACATATTAGACACCACACATGGTGAAAAGACATTAGCTATCCAACTTGTTAGCAACACCAAATTAGTCATACTTGCAACCTCTAGCTGTGTGTTTGATAGCTATAAAATAAGCAATTAAATAACATTATCAGTTCACAGTTGCTATGAAATTGCTACCTAAATTTATCTAAATTTGATACCATTGAAGTGCAAAAGTTATATAAAGCTACTTTGCGTAGAACCAAGAATTCTTACTTGAGATTTAGTGCAGTAGGGCGACTTTTAGGTGGCTCTGGTTGAGCCATGATGCCATTATGTGATTCCATTTCTAATGAAGGGAAAAAAGGCATACCCCGGGCTGTAAAAAGCCTGAAGACATAATAATATTTACTAAACAATAACCAAATGAACCCAAGAACCCATATCACATAGTTTTAAGTTCTAATAGAAGCACATACTTTGCAAAATCGACTTGCTTGCAACCCCCTTTATAAACAGTATCTACAACCTCATCAGAGAGTAGATTTCCGAGATGGCAAGTGAGAGATCTGTGAGTCCTCATATAGGCAATCAATCTGCATAGCTGAGAATCAGCAACCCAAGACCCCACCCAAAACTCACACGAATAAAAAAAACACACACACAACACAAACTGAAAGCCCCACTCAAAGTGTGATGTTGTGAATAAACATAGATATAATGTCATACAATGATACATGATAAATTTACCTTCAAACAACGATGGCAACAATCTTTAAAACGGGATAAATCCAGTGGTTAATATCTTCTAAGTCTGCAAAATAAAATTAACAAAAAGATTGTAGAATAGGAACAACTCAAACATTACTAAAGATCCCTCACATCAAATATCAAAAACTAACCCATTATACTACCAATGCAACAAAATAAAACCATCAAAACCAAGTGCAGAAACCTCAACAAATAAGGCAGTAATTGAGAACGGAAGGGTTTATATATCAAGCAAAAACTAATTATACTGACCCCTTACAATCAAAGATGAAACCAAAGCATGTATCATGCACAACACCTGTAAAAGAATAAGAATGAATAATTTATCAATAACAAAGAACAAAAGTAAAGCAACCTAAGACAACTTGCATAGTAAAACAAAGAATAAATCATTAAAATAACTCTGTAATCGACATATCTAAATGATACCCAGGTTCTATTTCTCAACACAAAATGAGTAGCTTGTACAAATTTATAAGTGAAGAAACATGCTTAAGAAATAAATAGTATTTAAAGGGGATATCACGTGAACTGTTGTGCAACTTGAGAACCTTAAGCTTGTTATCCGGCTTAACAAATGCATCAAAAGCCATCTGGATAAATTAAAAAAATAGATACAGAATGATCAAATAACCTATACAAAGAGCTAACAGATTTGAACAGGAATGATAGCAAACCAAAATTAATAAACATAAGATGATCACAAATGCCTAGATAACAAAGACAAAGGTATAACATCTAAAAAGGATAAAAGAAAACCAATTGAGAGAAGAAACGAAATACTAAGCCACATAAATCTTACCTGCATTCTCACTGATCACAACAACAATCAAGATTCATCATCATCATTCACCGGAAAAAAAACCCCACCACCATGGCCGACCACCCTCCCCCGCCGCGCCTAATCAACCTTCACTCCGCCACCAAAATCTTGAACCAAACCACCACCGCCGTCTTCTCCACGCGCCACCACCTCCGTATCTTTCTTCTCCTTTCTTTCCTTCTGTTCTCTCTCCGCTTTACCCTCGAAAACCTCACTCATTCACTCACACCCCATTTCGATAACGACTCTTTCGTACAATCACTCCTCTATCAAACTCACCTCCCGCCATTTCCCGCCACCACTCGCCTCCCGTTTACCCGCCGCAACCGCTTCGGAGTTCTCAACGATCTTGCACCCGATAATCTTGATCATCGATTCTTTGATGACACCCAGAAACCCAAACTGAATCACACCTCATTCAAACTCGATAACGGAATTAGGGTTTCTGAAACTGTGCGTCCGAACTCAAACTTTCTCATTCAAACTACAACTCAAACTAAATCTGGTGCGATCCCCAAAAATCATTCGAGTTACCCATGAAAATCGAACTCGCCTGTAGAAGAAAAACAAAAAGAAACCATGGATCCAAGGAGATCTTCTCTATGTTTTTAGGTTATTTTGTTAAATAGCGATGGATGAAGATGGTGAAAGTAGACGGGAGAGGAACTATGGGCGAGTAGGTATGAGAGGAATGGGAGAAGAAGTGGTGAACTGCTCTTGAAGGACAGAGATGGTGACGTGAAAAAGAGGGATGGCCTGCACTTTGCGCCTTGGTCAACATGCATTAGGGAGTTGTAAGCTGTGTTTTATAACTGGTACCATGTGTGTGTGCAATATAGACTTGTACACTATGTTTTGGAGGTGGTACTATAAGTTGTCTTATATTATTATAGGATAATTATTATTATTATTGCAATGTCATATGTTGAAGATAAGACATAACTTGCTTTACATGAAATCCTTGGGTGCTAATACATTTGAATATCAATAAGCTTGGAAATGAAAAAAGGCTTTGAAAATTTAATACCTCACTATTATCCACTTCTTGTTGGACCAAATTAAAAGAGGTATGACCACCATAGAACGGTAATACTAGCAAGGCTCATTATGGGTGAATTCATATAATATTGTAGGACTCCAAGTCTAAGTATAACTTGATATGTAGAATCACCTCACAAGGTTTTATGTGGTGAAAATATTTCTACTAAGGAGATGTTGAAAAAAGAACATTCTCTATATTTCACTTCTCAAATATGGCCTAATATCATGTGTACTTGTGGCCGAGCAAAATAATGAGCTCCTAATAAAAAATCACGAGTCTCATCTCGTTGGTAGAAATACCTAGAAGTGAATGTGGGCATGTGGCAGCATATAAATATTATGACCAAAGTGGAAGCCATAGTTATGGTCTTATTATATAGTGACTAAAGTAAAACTTTTGGTTATGGTCGTGGATGTGATAACAAATAAAGAGATTATCATGTGTTTAGATTAAAAACACAACATCCTCATGATGTTATCCTAAATGCTATCATTTACTATATAGCTAGTTATGAATAAATTAACTAAACCAAAGTTATGGTATATTATTACTCACATATTGTAAACCACTTGTTATACATTCAAGATTCTATGACTTTCTGTTATTCTGGTGGAAGTTATGTAATAGTCAAAGTGATAAGACTTGAGCATCCCAAATCATATAATTTTACTATAACTCAAGTTTATTTAAAGACATGTTATAACATCATGTATTGTACAATTTGATTTTATTGTGCACCTCATTCTTAACCTAGATAAAATGATTAAAAGACAAGTTGGGTTTTATTAGCACAATCTCTCTAAAGGGTATAAACATGTTTTATAAAACGATATGTTATAAATTTGAGAAGGGAAATTGGTTTTAAATAATCCAAACTATTAACAATTGACTAATAATAATCCCAACTAAAGAAATGTTTTTTAACACTCCCAACTTTCAAACTATTTTCTTCCAGTGAGCTTTTTCTAACGGAACCCTAACTCTGTTAAGATTTTGATGACGTGGCAGCCTAGTTGGGTGCCACGTCACCAAAATTTTAACGGAGTTAGGGTGCCACGTTACCAAATTTTAACGGAGTTGGGGTTCCGTTAGAAAAGGCTCATTGGAAGAAAATAGTTTGAAAGTTGGGAGTGCTAAAAAAAATTTCTTTAGTTGGGATTATTATCAGCCAATTGTTAATAGTTTGGATTATTTAAAACCAATTTCCCATTTGAGAATTACATGTTTTGACATAATAACATGTCCTCTGGATGCTTTAAATTATTCATGTAAAGGGTAGTAGAATAAAAAAAAAATACCTATTTGAGGGTTATTGTTACTCTCATAAAAAAAAATTATAAATTAGATATGATACCCGAAGTTTCATGCTCCTTAAATCTCATAACCGATTTATATAAGGCCATAAGATCTAAGGCTAGTAAGTCTTGAATGATTCGGACATATAAATACTTCTCAATTGATGTTATTTAAAGAGAAGATTATTATGAGGAAAAATCAGACAATTTTCCCCCCATTTTCATACATTTAGTACACTCATGAAGTATCAATAGTATGTAAAGTATGAAAGAATTTCATATCCATATGTTTGAGAAAATCATGAAACCTGTTTGGTTTTATTCCATTCCTTTTAGTGAATGTGAATTTATATTCGTCGATGTAATGATCATGATCATGAATGTAATTGAAGAGATTGTAATGATATTCACGACGATGATGTGATCGGCCACCATAGTGGCAAAATAGGAGAATGATTATATGAAAATGAAGTGTGAAGATCAGAAACGTGACATTACACGAATGTTTGAATTGATGCATCATTCTCTTGTATTTTAATCTCTTATTAAATAAGCATAAGTACAACGAAAGCATATAAGATCATAAACTAAAAGTTTATATATCATGATCATTTTATTGGCATGACCGGTTAGACCACACCGAGTCAATAAAATTCAGATTTTAGCTTGAAATTAATAATGCACTATGCAACAATAATATAAAATTGGTTTATGAATGCCAATTCTTTATTTTTTACATTATTTGCATAAACCACGTCCATATTTAAATTAACCTATACAAAGAGCTAACAGATTTGAACAGGAATGATAGCAAACCAAAATTAATAAACATAAGATGATCACAAATGCCTAGATAACAAAGACAAAGGTATAACATCTAAAAAGGATAAAAGAAAACCAATTGAGAGAAGAAACGAAATACTAAGCCACATAAATCTTACCTGCATTCTCACTGATCACAACAACAATCAAGATTCATCATCATCATTCACCGGAAAAAAAAACCCCACCACCATGGCCGACCACCCTCCCCCGCCGCGCCTAATCAACCTTCACTCCGCCACCAAAATCTTGAACCAAACCACCACCGCCGTCTTCTCCACGCGCCACCACCTCCGTATCTTTCTTCTCCTTTCTTTCCTTCTGTTCTCTCTCCGCTTTACCCTCGAAAACCTCACTCATTCACTCACACCCCATTTCGATAACGACTCTTTCGTACAATCACTCCTCTATCAAACTCACCTCCCGCCATTTCCCGCCACCACTCGCCTCCCGTTTACCCGCCGTAACCGCTTCGGAGTTCTCAACGATCTTGCACCCAATAATCTTGATCATCGATTCTTTGATGACACCCAGAAACCCAAACTGAATCACACCTCATTCAAACTCGATAACGGAATTAGGGTTTCTGAAACTGTGCGTCCGAACTCAAACTTTCTCATTCAAACTACAACTCAAACTAAATCTGGTGCGATCCCCAAAAATCATTCGAGTTACCCATGAAAATCGAACTCGCCTGTAGAAGAAAAACGAAAAGAAACCATGGATCCAAGGAGATCTTCTCTATGTTTTTAGGTTATTTTGTTAAATAGCGATGGATGAAGATGGTGAAAGTAGACGGGAGAGGAACTATGGGCGAGTAGGTATGAGAGGAATGGGAGAAGAAGTGGTGAACTGCTCTTGAAGGACAGAGATGGTGACGTGAAAAAGAGGGATGGCCTGCACTTTGCGCCTTGGTCAACATGCATTAGGGAGTTGTAAGCTGTGTTTTATAACTGGTACCATGTGTGTGTGCAATATAGACTTGTACACTATGTTTTGGCGGTGGTACTATAAGTTGTCTTATATTATTATAGGATAATTATTATTATTATTGCAATGTCATATGTTGAAGATAAGACATAACTTGCTTTACATGAAATCCTTGGGTGCTAATACATTTGAATATCAATAAGCTTGGAAATGAAAAAAGGCTTTGAAAATTTAATACCTCACTATTATCCACTTCTTGTTGGACCAAATTAAAAGAGGTATGACCACCATAGAACGGTAATACTAGCAAGGCTCATTATGGGTGAATTCATATAATATTGTAGGACTCCAAGTCTAAGTATAACTTGATATGTAGAATCACCTCACAAGGTTTTATGTGGTGAAAATATTTCTACTAAGGAGATGTTGAAAAAAGAACATTCTCTATATTTCACTTCTCAAATATGGCCTAATATCATGTGTACTTGTGGCCGAGCAAAATAATGAGCTCCTAATAAAAAATCACGAGTCTCATCTCGTTGGTAGAAATACCCAGAAGTGAATGTGGGCATGTGGCAGCATATAAATATTATGACCAAAGTGGAAGCCATAGTTATGTTCTTATTATATAGTGACTAAAGTAAAACTTTTGGTTATGGTCGTGGATGTGATAACAAATAAAGAGATTATCATGTGTTTAGATTAAAAACACAACATCCTCATGATGTTATCCTAAATGCTATCATTTACTATATAGCTAGTTATGAATAAATTAACTAAACCAAAGTTATGGTATATTATTACTCACATATTGTAAACCACTTGTTATACATTCAAGATTCTATGACTTTCTGTTATTCTGGTGGAAGTTATGTAATAGTCAAAGTGATAAGACTTGAGCATCCCAAATCATATAATTTTACTATAACTCAAGTTTATTTAAAGACATGTTATAACATCATGTATTGTACAATTTGATTTTATTGTGCACCTCATTCTTAACCTAGATAAAATGATTAAAAGACAAGTTGGGTTTTATTAGCACAATCTCTCTAAAGGGTATAAACATGTTTTATAAAACGATATGTTATAAATTTGAGAAGGGAAATTGGTTTTAAATAATCCAAACTATTAACAATTGACTAATAATAATCCCAACTAAAGAAATGTTTTTTTAACACTCCCAACTTTCAAACTATTTTCTTCCAGTGAGCTTTTTCTAACGGAACCCTAACTCTGTTAAGATTTTGATGATGTGGCAGCCTAGTTGGGTGCCACGTCACCAAAATTTTAACGGAGTTAGGGTGCCACGTTACCAAATTTTAACGGAGTTGGGGTTCCGTTAGAAAAGGCTCATTGGAAGAAAATAGTTTGAAAGTTGGGAGTGCTAAAAAAAATTTCTTTAGTTGGGATTATTATCAGCCAATTGTTAATAGTTTGGATTATTTAAAACCAATTTCCCATTTGAGAATTACATGTTTTGACATAATAACATGTCCTCTGGATGCTTTAAATTATTCATGTAAAGGGTACTAGAATAAAAAAAATACCCATTTGAGGGTTATTGTTACTCTCATAAAAAAAATTATAAATTAGATATGATACCCGAAGTTTCATGCTCCTTAAATCTCATAACCGATTTATATAAGGCCATAAGATCTAAGGCTAGTAAGTCTTGAATGATTCGGACATATAAATACTTCTCAATTGATGTTATTTAAAGAGAAGATTATTATGAGGAAAAATCAGACAATTTTCCCCCCATTTTCATACATTTAGTACACTCATGAAGTATCAATAGTATGTAAAGTATGAAAGAATTTCATATCCATATGTTTGAGAAAATCATGAAACCTGTTTGGTTTTATTCCATTCCTTTTAGTGAATGTGAATTTATATTCGTCGATGTAATGATCATGATCATGAATGTAATTGAAGAGATTGTAATGATATTCACGACGATGATGTGATCGGCCACCATAGTGGCAAAAGAGGAGAATGATTATATGAAAATGAAGTGTGAAGATCAGAAACGTGACATTACACGCATGTTTGAATTGATGCATCATTCTCTTGTATTTTAATCTCTTATTAAATAAGCATAAGTACAACGAAAGCATATAAGATCATAAACTAAAAGTTTATATATCATGATCATTTTATTGGCATGACCGGTTAGACCACACCGAGTCAATAAAATTCAGATTTTAGCTTGAAATTAATAATGCACTATGCAACAATAAAATAAAATTGGTTTATGAATGCCAATTCTTTATTTTTTACATTATTTGCATAAACCACGTCCATATTTAAATTAACCTATACAAAGAGCTAACAGATTTGAACAGGAATGATAGCAAACCAAAATTAATAAACATAAGATGATCACAAATGCCTAGATAACAAAGACAAAGGTATAACATCTAAAAAGGATAAAAGAAAACCAATTGAGAGAAGAAACGAAATACTAAGCCACATAAATCTTACCTGCATTCTCACTGATCACAACAACAATCAAGATTCATCATCATCATTCACCGGAAAAAAAAACCCCACCACCATGGCCGACCACCCTCCCCCGCCGCGCCTAATCAACCTTCACTCCGCCACCAAAATCTTGAACCAAACCACCACCGCCGTCTTCTCCACGCGCCACCACCTCCGTATCTTTCTTCTCCTTTCTTTCCTTCTGTTCTCTCTCCGCTTTACCCTCGAAAACCTCACTCATTCACTCACACCCCATTTCGATAACGACTCTTTCGTACAATCACTCCTCTATCAAACTCACCTCCCGCCATTTCCCGCCACCACTCGCCTCCCGTTTACCCGCCGCAACCGCTTCGGAGTTCTCAACGATCTTGCACCCAATAATCTTGATCATCGATTCTTTGATGACACCCAGAAACCCAAACTGAATCACACCTCATTCAAACTCGATAACGGAATTAGGGTTTCTGAAACTGTGCGTCCGAACTCAAACTTTCTCATTCAAACTACAACTCAAACTAAATCTGGTGCGATCCCCAAAAATCATTCGAGTTACCCATGAAAATCGAACTCGCCTGTAGAAGAAAAACGAAAAGAAACCATGGATCCAAGGAGATCTTCTCTATGTTTTTAGGTTATTTTGTTAAATAGCGATGGATGAAGATGGTGAAAGTAGACGGGAGAGGAACTATGGGCGAGTAGGTATGAGAGGAATGGGAGAAGAAGTGGTGAACTGCTCTTGAAGGACAGAGATGGTGACGTGAAAAAGAGGGATGGCCTGCACTTTGCGCCTTGGTCAACATGCATTAGGGAGTTGTAAGCTGTGTTTTATAACTGGTACCATGTGTGTGTGCAATATAGACTTGTACACTATGTTTTGGCGGTGGTACTATAAGTTGTCTTATATTATTATAGGATAATTATTATTATTATTGCAATGTCATATGTTGAAGATAAGACATAACTTGCTTTACATGAAATCCTTGGGTGCTAATACATTTGAATATCAATAAGCTTGGAAATGAAAAAAGGCTTTGAAAATTTAATACCTCACTATTATCCACTTCTTGTTGGACCAAATTAAAAGAGGTATGACCACCATAGAACGGTAATACTAGCAAGGCTCATTATGGGTGAATTCATATAATATTGTAGGACTCCAAGTCTAAGTATAACTTGATATGTAGAATCACCTCACAAGGTTTTATGTGGTGAAAATATTTCTACTAAGGAGATGTTGAAAAAAGAACATTCTCTATATTTCACTTCTCAAATATGGCCTAATATCATGTGTACTTGTGGCCGAGCAAAATAATGAGCTCCTAATAAAAAATCACGAGTCTCATCTCGTTGGTAGAAATACCCAGAAGTGAATGTGGGCATGTGGCAGCATATAAATATTATGACCAAAGTGGAAGCCATAGTTATGTTCTTATTATATAGTGACTAAAGTAAAACTTTTGGTTATGGTCGTGGATGTGATAACAAATAAAGAGATTATCATGTGTTTAGATTAAAAACACAACATCCTCATGATGTTATCCTAAATGCTATCATTTACTATATAGCTAGTTATGAATAAATTAACTAAACCAAAGTTATGGTATATTATTACTCACATATTGTAAACCACTTGTTATACATTCAAGATTCTATGACTTTCTGTTATTCTGGTGGAAGTTATGTAATAGTCAAAGTGATAAGACTTGAGCATCCCAAATCATATAATTTTACTATAACTCAAGTTTATTTAAAGACATGTTATAACATCATGTATTGTACAATTTGATTTTATTGTGCACCTCATTCTTAACCTAGATAAAATGATTAAAAGACAAGTTGGGTTTTATTAGCACAATCTCTCTAAAGGGTATAAACATGTTTTATAAAACGATATGTTATAAATTTGAGAAGGGAAATTGGTTTTAAATAATCCAAACTATTAACAATTGACTAATAATAATCCCAACTAAAGAAATGTTTTTTTAACACTCCCAACTTTCAAACTATTTTCTTCCAGTGAGCTTTTTCTAACGGAACCCTAACTCTGTTAAGATTTTGATGACGTGGCAGCCTAGTTGGGTGCCACGTCACCAAAATTTTAACGGAGTTAGGGTGCCACGTTACCAAATTTTAACGGAGTTGGGGTTCCGTTAGAAAAGGCTCATTGGAAGAAAATAGTTTGAAAGTTGGGAGTGCTAAAAAAAATTTCTTTAGTTGGGATTATTATCAGCCAATTGTTAATAGTTTGGATTATTTAAAACCAATTTCCCATTTGAGAATTACATGTTTTGACATAATAACATGTCCTCTGGATGCTTTAAATTATTCATGTAAAGGGTAGTAGAATAAAAAAAAATACCTATTTGAGGGTTATTGTTACTCTCATAAAAAAAAATTATAAATTAGATATGATACCCGAAGTTTCATGCTCCTTAAATCTCATAACCGATTTATATAAGGCCATAAGATCTAAGGCTAGTAAGTCTTGAATGATTCGGACATATAAATACTTCTCAATTGATGTTATTTAAAGAGAAGATTATTATGAGGAAAAATCAGACAATTTTCCCCCCATTTTCATACATTTAGTACACTCATGAAGTATCAATAGTATGTAAAGTATGAAAGAATTTCATATCCATATGTTTGAGAAAATCATGAAACCTGTTTGGTTTTATTCCATTCCTTTTAGTGAATGTGAATTTATATTCGTCGATGTAATGATCATGATCATGAATGTAATTGAAGAGATTGTAATGATATTCACGACGATGATGTGATCGGCCACCATAGTGGCAAAAGAGGAGAATGATTATATGAAAATGAAGTGTGAAGATCAGAAACGTGACATTACACGAATGTTTGAATTGATGCATCATTCTCTTGTATTTTAATCTCTTATTAAATAAGCATAAGTACAACGAAAGCATATAAGATCATAAACTAAAAGTTTATATATCATGATCATTTTATTGGCATGACCGGTTAGACCACACCGAGTCAATAAAATTCAGATTTTAGCTTGAAATTAATAATGCACTATGCAACAATAATATAAAATTGGTTTATGAATGCCAATTCTTTATTTTTTACATTATTTGCATAAACCACGTCC
>JBCNJP010000003.1:19637547-19660182 GCA_039602395.1 Deinandra increscens subsp. villosa
CAAGACAACACACTTTATCCCGATCAATGAAAGCTACCCAACTGAAACACTGGCACAGTTATATATCGAAAAGATTGTAAGTAAACATGGCATACCTTTATCTATTATCTCTGATAGGGATAGCCGATTTACTTCAAGATTTTGGGCGAGTTTTCAAAAGTCTCTTGGAACAAAGATCAATTTAAGTACCGCATATCACCCTCACACTGATGGTCAGAGTGAACGTACAATTCAAACTCTAGAAGATATGTTACGGGCATGTATAATTGATTTTGGTGGTAGCTGGGACTGTCATTTACCTTTGATAGAATTTTCCTATAATAATAGTTACCATTCCAGTATTAAGGCAGCACCTTTTGAAGCCTTATATGGAAGGAGATGCAGAACTCCTATTTGTTGGACAGAAGTAGGAGAGAATCAGTTAACTAACACAGAAGTTATTCTGGAAACGACTGATAGAATCCAACAGATACGAGAGAAATTAAAAGCTGCCCAAGATCGACAGAAGAGTTATGCTGATCGAAGAAGGAGGCCTTTGGAGTTCCAGGTTGGAGACTTCGTGATGTTAAAAGTTTCACCTTGGAGAGGTGTTATTCGGTTTATCAAACGTGGAAAGTTAAGTCCAAGATATATCGGGCCGTATAAAATCATCGCAAAGGTTGGATCTGTTGCTTATACATTGGAATTACCAGAGAAGTTGGGAAACATTCACAATACATTTCATGTATCACATCTCCGTAAATGTTTAGCCGACCCAACTCAAGCAGTGCCTTTAGATGACATAGAAGTCAATGATAAGCTAAAGTTTTCTGAACAGCCAATAAAGATTCTCCAAACCCAGGAAAAGAAATTAAGAAAGAAGGTTATTCCACTAGTGTTGGTACAATGGAAAGGTCAGAAGGGACCAGAGCAAACGTGGGAATTAGCCGACGAAATGAAAACGAAATACCCTCACCTGTTTAAGTGATATCCAAATTTCGAGGACGAAATCCTTTTAAGGGGGGGAGTGTTGTAACACCCCAAAATCTAAAGGTAATAAATATATATGTTTTTATATATTTTTATGTGAAAATATGTGTCGTATATGTGTTTATGTGATTAACATGTTAAAATGTTAAGAAATGCGTATTTGAAGTTATAACAATAAACTATGCATAAGGTAAGTATTTATCGGGTTAGATTATCTAAAAAAATAAATAATAATAATAATATATGTTTATATGTTAAATATATGTTATATGAATGATTAGTCACCATGCTAGGTGTCAATTCTCATGATTAGTCACCATGCTAGGTGTCAATTCTCATGCTTAGTCACTAGGACACTTGTAAGAAGCATGTGAGACACTCTTGGCTATAAATAGACCATGGATCCATCCATTTTTCCTTGCTAATTCACCAAAAATCAACCTAAAACCTCTAAGAAACCTCAAGAACACCAAGAACACTCTAGCTTGCATTTTTGAAGATTCAAAGGGAGTTAGGAGCCCATCCTCTGGAATAGATCAACCTAAGGTATGTTTAACATTAGCCTTCAATTAGTTTTTATGATACATAACACTTAGATTTGCCTTTTAAGAATAATGCAAGATTAAGGTTCTTAAACATGTTTTGTTGAGATTGGGAGTTCTAGTGGGAATCATGGGTTGAAATTTGGTATGAAGCCTTAGAATAACATGTTTTAAGAAATCCTTAAGTTAATTTCATGTTTAAAGAAGGGTTGGTATGGTTTCACCATGTTGGTTACCAAGAACAAGTAAACCAAGAACAAGAACATAAACATTGGTGTTTTGATCATAGTAATTCCGCCTCCTGGTCGTGATAACGCCTATACGGTCGGTCATGATCATCACCACACTAAAACACAAATATGGGTGATATCTCATAGTAATCCTGCCTCCTGGTCGTGATAACGCCTATACGGTCGGTCATGAGAATCACTCATCAAGTGCATAAAGGTTTGGACAAGGGTAATGATATTTAACAAAAGAACATGTTTTTATATATAATAAGTATATATAAGTTCAATTGTGATAATTAGTAAAATATACCGAGCTATTCGGGTACTTAGAAATTCGTGCGGACCGGAAGGGTAAGCGCCTGTACACTGGGGTTTCTGGCATAGCGAGGGTGTCGCATAAATCCCAAATGGGACCTGGCATCCCTCACTGGGCAATCTCGGAGTGAGCGTTTACTTATAGGAATGCGTGTCTTCATATTATAATTAGAAAAGTCATATTGACTATAAAGGACATTTTAGTCATTTTAACATCTGAGAAAGTATAATCTTAGGATTATGGAACATAGAAGATGTTTATAAAATAAAGCCTTTCATTAATACAACCCGGTACACGATTAGGTTTGGATCAAGGCCTTTAGTGAAGATTCCGCCTGAGATTATTCAAGTAAAAGACAAAGGTGAGTCTTTCTCTCACTGGGCAATTACTTTTATGAAACGGGATGTGTTGTTCTGTATTAAATTGTATATTTGACTACCATTAGTATCTATAAATGTTGAGGCCTGAAGGGTTAGATACGATCTTGGAAGAGGGCCCATGTGACACGTACAAATAGGTAGTATGCATACAGATAGACCTAGTTGCTTGGACGATCATTCCCGATCCTGATTCTGTGATCCCTGCCATGGATATACATGTTTATATGATACTGTAGTCAAAATTTAATTACATATGAACTGCTACGTTTATGAAACTCACCAGCATTATGCTGAGCCCCAAATGTTGTCTTTTTCTTTTGGACGCACATCTTAGGTACCATGTAGTAGCAGATAGCTAGACACGGATGGGACGAGGAAGAAGCTAGTATAGAAGTCTGAATTTTGGTTGGACGAAGACATAGACTTCTAGTTTCAAATAAGAACTTGAATGTTGTATTATCTTTGTACTTTGTAGATCCTACAACTTTTGTTATGAATAAAGTTAAAGACTTCCGCTGTAAACTTTGATTAGTGCCATGTGCTTTCTTTTATTCGACGCGTAACACTCCCTAGTGCTTATCCTGGGATGCGGGTGTTACAAGATTAAGACTCTCAAAGGTAGTGGCGCTGCAGGACAAAAACAATCAACAATAGGAATCAGGTGTACAATCTTTAATACACAAGGCAATCAACAACCGATGAACTGTGATTTTGAATTCAATCTATACTTTAGCATTTCACAAGAAAAATGATTGTTGTAAACTCATAATTGAAAACCGAATAGAATGAATCAAATTTAAAACATTTTGATAAAGATTTGACAATTCTATTATGAACACAAACATAAACAATGAAGCACAAACAAGAAATTGCTTTTCGATCTAAATGTGATGAAATTTGAATATATCAATTGCAATGATCTTGCAAGTCTAAACCGAATATAATGGAAGCAAATACGAATGATCTATATGAAATCTGTCATGGATGAAGCTTCGAGGAAGAAGAACGTATTGTGATTTTTTGAATTCAACTAAAAACGAAATTGAAGTTTATAACAGTTATAAATTAATATTTAAAAGTAAAAAAAATGAAATTTATATTTTTTCTTTAGTGAGAAAATCTGTAATTTGGCGTTGGTGCCAGGCGGGATTATTTTTTAATTTTTAAAAAAATTTCTTTGAAGTTTTAGGGACAAATTATTAAATATAGCGAGGAAATTTCAAAACTATCATCGGTCCATAGCGAGAAAATCTAAAAACTGATTATGTAACGTAATGTGATTGGAGGGATAGTTTAAAAAATGTCATGATTAAAGGCTATTTGGGAAATTGAATGGCAGTCAAGGGCTCTTCTCGTGATTCTCCCTTTAACTTCTAACCATGATTAAAAGAACATCGTTTACATCACTATGATAGACGCAATTGTTGGGCATAACTTTCTTGAAGGATATGTTTTAAAGTTCTATTTAGTTGAATCATATAAGGCATATCATCTTTGCACAAAAGGTCCTTCAGATTAAATCATATCATCTTGCACGTCAGTCCTAACCATTATATTTCCTAAATAGAAGATTATATTATCATCAATTGTTGTACGTGAAGTGCTTTGACTTTTGAAGTTATTGAACTACCATTTATGAACAAATTAATCTTGTTTTGTTTCATTTTAATAATTTAGTGCTAAGAAACTCATTTTCAAAATTGGTACTTTACCTAGCAATGTACTACGGAAAATGAGGACTTCAATGTAACTTTGTTCTCCAATAATTAATAATCAATCTGTATCTCAATCCCATTTTGTTTAGCATGTATGTCCCTTTATTTAATGTAGTGTTTAGAAAGTCCAACTTTTTTTTGTGATTCTTTTTTTTTTGTATCTATACAGATGTTTGAGTTCTAAATTTAATAGATTTTTCAATGCAGAGTTGTAAATCAAGAGAGACAGAAAAATTATTGAAGATTTAATAAAGGCTTGATAGCTAATCTGTTAGGAGGGTAACTATCCTTATTCCGAGATTGAGCTTTGAGTTAAAATTGTAGGATTCCGAAGATTAAATGCTCAATTATACTTTACAATATGACATATATTACATCTCTATGTAATATATTACATCTCTATGTTATTAAATATTCATAAATTATTGGACAAAACAATTTAAAGATCAAATTTAATTGTATAGTATCACTCTAATATAAGAGTATAAATATGTTCACATTATGGTCAACTAAAGTAAAAAAATCAAAGGACGAAAAGAAAAACGGAAATGTTTTTAATTGTCAAGTTCAATTCATGAAATAAATTAAGTATTATAACATGTATTTGTGATGAATATGGTCATTAAGTTTTTTTTAGTATGGTAATGTTTTTGTAATTTCTTTTAAATAAATGCTTTATGTTTGCATTATCCTTATGTATAAATTTATTTTTATATAGTCTATTATGTGTAAGATTGTTATCATTATTGCAATGGTCATTAAGGTTTTTTTAGTATGGTAATGTTTTTGTAATTCTTTTTGATAATGCTTTATGTTTGCATTATCCTTGTGTATAAATTTAATATTTATATAGTCTATTATGTATAAAATTATTATTATTATTGCAATGTCATATGTTGAGGATAAGACATAACTTGCTTTATATGAAGTCCTTGGGTGCTAATACATTTGAATGTCAATAAGCTTGGAAATGAAAAAAAGGCTTTGAAAGTTTAATACTTCACTATTATCCACTTCTTGTTGGACCAAATTAACAGAGGTATGACCACCATAGAACGGTAATACTAGCAAGGCTCATTATGGGTGGATTCATATAATATTGTAGGACTCCAAATCTATATGTGAGTATAACTTGATATGTAGAATCACCTCACAAGGTTTTATGTGGTGAAAATATTGCTACTAAGGAGATGTTGAAAAAAGAACATTCTCTATATTTCACATCTCAAATATGGCCTAATATCATGTGTACTTGTGGTCGAGCAAAATAATGAGCTCCTAATAAAAGATCAGAGTCTCATCTTGTTGGTAGAAATACCCAAAAGTGAATGTGGGCATGTGGCAACATATAAATATTATGACCAAAGTGGAAGCCATAGTTATGGTCTTATTATATAGTGACTAAAGTAAAACTTTTGGTTATGGTCGTGGATGTGATAACAAATAAAGAGATTATCATGTGTTTAGATTAAAAACACAACATCCTCATGATGTTATCCTAAATGCTATCATTTACTATATAGCTAGTAACGAATAGAATAACTAAACCAAAGTTATGGTATATTATTACTCACATATTGTAAACCACATGTTATACATTCAAGATTCCATGACTTTCTGTTATTCTGGTGGAAGTTATGTAATAGTCAAAGTGATAAGACTTGAGCATCCCAAATCATATAATTTTACTATAACTCAAGTTTATTTAAAGACATGCTATAACATCATGTATTGTACAATTTGATTTTATTGTGCACCTCATTCTTAACCCTAGATAAAATGATTAAAAGACAAGTTGGGTTTATTATCACAATCTCTCTAAAGGGTATAACCATGTTTTATAAAATGATATGTTATAAATTTAAGAATTACATGTTTTGACATAATAACATGTCCTCTGGATGCTTTAAATTATTCATGTAAAGGGTAGTAGAATAAAATAAATACCCATTTGAGGGTTATTGTTACTCTCATTAAAAAAATTATAAATGTGCTTAGATATGATACCTGAAGTTTCATGCTCCTAAAATCTCATAACTGATTTATATAAGGCCATAAGATCTAAGGCTAGTAAGTCTTGAATGATTCGGACATATAAATACTTCTCAATTGATGTTATTTAAAGAGAAGATTATTATGAGGAAAAATCAGACAAATTTTTTCCCCATTTTCATACATTTAGTACACTCATGAAGTATCAATAGTATGTAAAAGTATGAAAGGATTTCATATCCATATGTTTGAGAAAATCATGAAACATGTTTGGTTTTATTCCATTCCTTGAAGTGAATGTGAATTTATATTCGTCGATGTAATGATCATGATCATGAATGTAATTGAAGAGATTGTAATGATATTCACGACGATGATGTGATCGACCACCATAGTGGCAAAAGAAGAGAATGATTATACGAAAATAAAGTGTAAGATCAGAAACGTGACATTACACGAATGGTTGAATTGATGCATCATTCTCTTGTATTTTAATCGCTTATTAAATAAGCGTAAGTACAACGAAAGCATATAAGATCATAAACTGAAAGTTTATATATCATGATCATTTTATTGGCATGATGGGTTAGACCACACCGAGTCAATAGTGATGTGAAACATATTGAAGAACGTAAGATTCTTCAAGCTTATAACTAGCATGTAATATTTGCTCTTAAGGGATTTATTTACATATTAAAATGAGTGTGAATTCCTAAGTACACTGGAAGTGATAAGGATGTAGTGATATATATATATATATATATATATATATATATATATATATCCTAATGTATGTACCATTTAGTGTTATAAACCGATGCATCATCTAAATGGTTATCAAATTTGCAACTTGAAGGTTGCATGATTCGTTGCTTAGTTGGTAGCAAGAACATTCTTCCATATTAATATATTTATTTTGGTAAAATGATGAATCTACTCCCATGTTACTGACTATTATTGGAATAAATGTTAAACTTCATGTCGTTTAAGTTCGTACACGAATAGCATTTGTTGTGGACAGTTACCAAACCTCTACGATTGATTGCAAAGCCAATAATCATGAGAGAAAAAAATTATGTTTGTATGTAAGGTGTATGTGATTTTACATAAAGTGACATTAATTCACATAAGGCCAGTAAGTTATAATACTTCCTCCCCGTTATAGTTGATTTATGGTTAGTAACCGATATATCCCATCAAATAATTTTTGATTGTGTGATATATTCTAAAATTGCTCAACCATAATGCACAAATATGGGACCTCAAATAAGGTTAGGAACAAATATTGGGTATGAATCACTATCAGTAGTGATAGATTAATTTTACAACTCAGATGTATGTTCTCATAAACAATTTTTCCCAACATTAGGGGGAGATTAAAAACAGTTGGAAAATGTATAAGTTGGAATAAATTAGTGTATCATCTTGATCCTCAAGCTGAACCATGGTGAACTAGAATTTAATGGATAATTCATTTACAAAGATTAATATATCAATTACAAGACGCATTTACTAACCTTAAAAAGTGACTAAGTAACATATACCAGCTGCTAATGCTTCAATTAAGATTGGCGTCCTAGAAGGACAAATAAATATTGATAATAAGTCTATGTCACGTTTGAATCGTGGTAGGCTATTCGATTCCAATAATAAAAATCCTCGAAAAGTGAAGCAACTAATGAGGATGGTCAAGTCGAGGTACTAGTAGAAGAGTCTCTTAAAGTGACATTAGACATGATGGTTCCAGAAGAACCTTAGGTACCTGAAAAATGATGAAGAGATATCGATAAATTATATCATGTCTAAACATATATGGAATCGAAACAAAATCGACGTCGATAATATTTTGGTATAATAAGCACTAGAAATAATAAAAATGATAAGGATCAAGAATTAAGATCTGCCTATGATCAAAAGTCGAAATGATTGGCCAAAATAGAAAGACGCAAACCAGGCAGAGTGAAATTCTCTCATATGTTGGATATAAACATGTCTATTATACATAGGCATGATTCGGAAAAAATAAATGAGTAATACAAAGAAAATTGGTGGCACGAGGATTTTCGTAAAGACCTAAGTTTGATTATGAGGGGACATATTCTCCGGTAGTGGATGCAATGAGATTCCAACAGTTCATTAGTTTGGTAATACAATTGAGAATTGATACATGTCTTATGAAAATTATGATATCCTAGGTATATGGCTCACTTGATGATGATACATGAATCTTTGGAGGGTTTTAAGTGCCATAATAATAATATAAGTTATCGAGAATGTTATGATTGTTGTATACACATTTGGATCCGAATACGTTACGATTCTTTGTATACGTTGAATGCTTAAATATAATCAGAAGTCCATATTAACCCCCAAGATTAAATACTTGATGGTACTTGAAATATCATATATAAATATTCTATGCACCACTAAGCATCACATGATGACATGATATGTCAATAAACCATAGATAAGAATGGTATAATGTTATCAGTTTTATATTGATTTGTTAAATGATTAAGTTTAGGTATCAAAACTCCATATGAGTGAATGCATTTGAATAATTGATCAAGATGGAAATTATTCCATAATTGATTATAAATGCCTTAACCATAAGTATAAAGCCTTGAGAATATATTATTAAAATTTATCATGTTCTGTGTATGGACTAGAAATAGTTTTGTTATATTTCATATCAACACATGACTATCTCGGGATACAAGGATATTGGTATCATGTAAATGGTCCATATGCCAGAAGAACAATCTCGGGGTTTACAGTTATTTGGAAACATACTCATCCATCATATATGCTAAAAATTGTTAGATTAAGAGATACATAAAATGATCACTTCCGAAGAATAAAAAAAAAATATGGATGTGAGAAATACTACAACTATGTGCAATTGTTGCATTAACATATCACTCTTTTAAATTTATTTGCATGATATTGCCTTTGTTCAATGATGAAATGTTGGAACGTATTAAAAATATTTTGCAGGTATAAAGGTATATGTTTATATTTTACTAACCTATCGAAACAAGTTTTGTTAGTCATTTAGATGCATGCATTGTTATACAACACCATTTTGGGTCTTGTGGTATTTATCTATTACGCATGAGGCAATGAACATGTGGTGGAACTCTATAAGAAGAACGATAACCAGAGTTAAGAAATGGTGTCCTCTACCGTTGGAAATGTCGCCTCCTACCCCAATCAGCTATTGGGTTGGCTTTAAAACATATTGCTCAAGTTTGGGAGTTTTACATGAAGATCATATAACATTGGTCGCTTAAGGAGTTGCACATCAAGGGATTAAGAAGCAAATCAACCACTATAAAAGTACCGAGCACACGGCTTAAGGAACTCCACCTCAAGAGATCAAGAAGATCGATGCTACTCACGTAAATCATACATGTCAAAATAAGGGGTAGACAATACACGCTGCACTATTTTTCCCTTAGCTATGGTTTTATTCGACTGGGTTTTCCTAGCAAGGTTTTTAATGAGTCAGCATCCCCAAAGCGTATTGAAATAATAATATATTTTTGTATACATTCTATGGATAGTCAAGGGGGAGTATTATGAATATTTATTAAGTGACCATCCATATCCCATAACCCCTATTTATTATCATGTATCATTATGTATGTATTAATGTTATAGCCGTATAAATGGTGGCTTTTGTATATGATGTGTAAATGAATGAAATGAGTTCTCCCAATTATATATTATATCTTTCTCTCTATGTTCTTATCTTTATACACATTAGATTAGATTGCTAATGGGCTGTTGTTATTAAATACCAGCAAGATTTTAGATTTGGAGACTTGATATGAAAGCAAACAAAAAAAGAGATTTGAATGCTAACCTTGAAGAATTAGAGACAAGTAGACATTAATAATCAATGATCAAACTTTTCATTTTTTTATGAAGATGACTAGATGAGAATTGCGAATTTGTAAAGGTGAGAACTTTAAATTTCGGTTTTGTGAAGTAGATTATATATATATATATATATATATATATATATATATATATATATATATTTTAATGGCTAACTTTAATCTACTTTTAATCTAACCCCTTAAATCATCAAAGAATCGTTTATGTCGGGATAGAAACCAGGACCTCCAGGTAAGGCAATGCCTTACCACCATCGGCGGATTTAGGGGAGGGTCCGGAGGGTCCGTTGACCCTCTGGTCGCCTGAATTGTATGTTAACCGTAAAGCTGAGCTGAGAAACATTTTTTGAGGTTGACCCTCCAAATTACCTCTCTTTGAACTCTAAAGTTAAAAAGAAAAAAAAATGAAACACAACGTTTAAAGCTTGGCTTAGTTTGATAGTAAAACAAAAAATGGAGAAGATGAGGTTATGTAATGGAGAAGATGAAGTCAGGTTTTGAGAAATGAGCCAAACAATAAATAAATTACTTTTTATAATTTCTTCTCATTGGTTATTGAGCTTAAGTCCTTTCATATTTAAAAATAATAAAATTTACTTATTTTTAAACAATTATTCTTTCTAATGAATATTTTATTCAGATTTTATTTTTACTGTGTTAATTTGTAATTGATATAAAGGGTTGGGTTTTATAGAAAACCAATGTTTTGCAAAAAAACCAAAAAAACAAAGAAAACAATTTATTTTTTTAAATATTTTTTAGATGTTTCTTTCATGATTTTGAGAATACTGGAAAAAGAAAAAAACTTAAAAAACATTTTCGAGTTTTTTTTTAAATAAAAATAAAATTTAGATTTTAGCTTGAAATTAATAATGCACTATGCAACAATAATATAAAATTGGTTTATGAATGCCAATTCTTTGTTTTTTACATTATTTGCATAAACCACGTCCATATTTAAATTAAGTTTCTTCTTTTTAAGTAGTTTTAATTATAATGTATTATGCAATACTATTAGTACTATTGCATGATGCATTAATAAAAAATCACTAAACTTTTTTTTTAATTTTTTCCCATAAATAAAGCTAATAAAATTATAGACTTTTTGGTGAAATTCTTTTTAAAAAATTATTAATATATGAAGAAGTTATACAGAAAAAAGGGTGATTTTTTAATTTTCTGGATACTTGTTGGTTTTCTGTAGATATTTCCCCTTGATATAAAATGATTTTCAATTCTTTTACATTACCGGATCTTTATTACCTCATTATCTTTATTACGACTTTGATTTGTAAAAGTATATTAAATAATTAATAATAAAAATTTATAGAAAAGGTTGAGTTGTTAAAAATTAAAACCTTTGAAATAAATTAATCAACTTTGAGATAGACTATTAATTGTTGTTTGATAAATACCGTTGAAGGCGAGTAAGAGAGTCTTTTTATGAAAACATTGTAATTTTAATTGTGATCCTCTGGTAAAACCATCTGGTTCCGCCACTGCTGTTTTAAAAACCGGATTAACCCGGTCGGTTCGATTATAACCAGTTTTTAGTAATACTAGGTCAGAAAGTGAACCGCCGGGTTTTCCGGTTCAACCGGGTAAAAACCCGGACCCTGAACCGGGTTGAACCGGGTTTGTTTTTGTAAGGGAATAATTTGTGGCTTGTGTATTAAATGATCACTTGACGGACTATTTTGAAGGCCTATGTGATAGAATAGGTGGAGATTAGCTGCGTTATGGTTATATTGGGTCACTGGGCCAATTTAGATGTGGTTGGGCTCAATTAAACAATGTTTAGAGGGAGTTTAGTGGGCCTATATGGTCAAAAACGGGAATTAGTGGGTAATTAGGGTTACCAAAGATAGATTAGCTTGTTTTCCAAGCTAATCTCCCCCTATATAAGGATAGCTAATCTAGGGGTTTAGGGTTGCTGATTTTGGGGTGTTCTTGGTGTTTTCAAAGAAGTGTAATCGAAATTCTCCCATAGAGAATTTCGAACCTTTCAAGTGTGTTGCAATCAAGTTTCGATCTAGCATTCTCAATCGGTTTGTGTGTTTCATTATTTTCCTAAGCATTTGTTCTTGTTTATGTCGTTTATACTTGAATCACTCTAGTGTTTGGATTCCGCACACTCACTAGAGATCGTGATATCGTGTTTGGGTTCTTTTCGATCCTTAAAATTGGTATTAGAGCCAAGAAAACAGTGTTTTCGAGGCTCTCACGATATCGGATTCAAGAAACTAACGGTTTGGTGAAGTTTTTATCAAGTGTCGCAGGTTCACGACTCAAAAAAAAAAACTGCTCTCAAAGTGTGTCTGGTATTCGCAATTCATCAGGTGTAGAAAACGCACCAAAATTATCGTTTACAACTGTGGTTTACGGTCGCACATGAAGGTCAACGAGGGTTCTTGGTTAAAGGTCTCGTGAGTTTTAAATTCGTTAAGGAGGTTTTACGGCCCAATCTCGAAGGATTCCCGACTGGTGTATGTATTGCTATCGGTGAAGTAATTTAGGTGATTGATTTTCAATATTCAAGGTGTGATAATTGTGCAGGTTACAAGTGTTGCAGAAGCAAGAAGCCCGTGTTCTATAAGCCCTTCGATCGAAATCTGTGGCTTTGACCCTTATTTCGATCGAAATCTTTGACTTTACGACCCTTTTGGATACCTTTCAATCGAATCCTGGGGCTTTTCGATTAGGCTGAGAAGCTTTTCGATTAGGCTGAGAAGCTTTTCGATCGGCCTCGGTGCTTCTTGATCAAAGAGTACTTTCCGGTTCACCACTTTCGATCGGAAAGTCCCTTCATGACGTTTCGATCAGGTCCGTTTCGATCGGAAATTCCCTTCGTGACTTTTCGATCAGCTCCGTTTCGATCGGAAAGTCCCTTCGTGACTTTCGATCAGCTTCGCCTCTCGATCAGAAAGTCTCCTTCGTGACTTTTCGATCAGCTTACACTTTTCGGTCGAGCCGAAACTCTGCCCGATCGAAAAACTGTCTTTCCGATCCAGTTGAGACTTTTCAATCCGATCATGGCACTCATTCAACCAGGTAGCACTTCATATACCAACAACAATGAGATATGTTGTAATCCTAAGTGTCAGGCTATTTTAAATGAATGTAAAGACTGGGAACGTAAGTTTACAAATGAGACCATAAATCGCGAATTAATTACTAGAGACCTTAGGGAGTCCAAAAGTAAGCCCAGAATATTTAGAGAGAAACTTGAGGCCATTCAGGTAGATGTTAAGAGTCTTCAACGTCAGGTGAGTGATAAAAGCACCTATCTTAGGCTTGCTAACGCTAAGGTAGAAGAGCTAACTAAGGAGGTGGAGGAACTAAGAACCAAACTTGACACTTCCCAATCTGCCCTTGAGAAACATCAAGTTATTCAAAAGAAAATGATGGACTCCCATCATTCTTTATTCAAATCAGAGGAGCGATTCGAGCATGTAAAAGAAACATCTGGCCTCGGGGATGGAAATTTTCCTCCCCCATTACAACATGAATACATCAGAGTGCCCTAAACTGCCGATGAATTGTTGAAAGAGTCCCTGAATGAAACAACCATGGTATATGGGCCTCAACCAGCACATAAAGATGAAGAGACAGCCACTGAAGCAACTCAGTCTAATAAAACTACTGAGTGTGCAAGCTCAAGCTCCAGTGAGGTGAAGAGAGCTGATGAAGGAAAGTTGGTTCCTTATCCAAAGATCGAGACTCCTTATTCCAAAGTTGTGGATGAGGTAAAGCGGGAACGAGTGGTGATGACTACAAGGCCCAATGGTAAGATATTTATGACAACAGGGTCTATGTTCATTCTGATTGAAGGAGAAGAGCGACCCTCATTCACCACTAAGTTCAAAGGCTTGGGTCATGATGGTGGTTTATCATCAGACATTAAGACTATAAGGCCCAAGATCACCATCAAGCCTCCAACTTCTGTTCCTGTCAAGATTGAAAGGCCCAAGATGACAAGCAAGTCTCCAGTTTCATCAGTAGGCTCATGCAATTGCAATTGTAGAAATGTTGCCTCGACATCAAAGAATACATGGAGCACAAGAACTGCAAAAATTGATTCAACTCAAGCTTCGAGAAACCAGTCCGCAGTCAACCCAAGATCTGCAAACAGGTCAAAGATGCAGACACAAGCAAATGGTGCTCCACCTCAGCAGTTAAAGACAAACGGTTACACGTCTGACTTCTATCTCAAGAAGCAGACATGCTTTAATTGTGGCAATCCTGGTCACATTGCCCGAAATTGTCTCTATCGCCCCTATGAGCCATATTATCCGCAAAGTCGGAGTGGTTCGTCTCAGGAATTAGTTAAGTCTAAGCCAATGAAGGTGCAACCGCCTAAGGCAATGAAGCCTGTTTCTCCTAAGATGAAACCCTCTGATCAACATTGGGGCGCTGCCAAAGAGCAAAGGACATTTTCAAATCAAAAATATGTTTTTCCAAATTATGAAAATTTTCATAAAAAGGTGAAGAAACCAATTTCAAAACAACACAAAGATGATAAACCTAAAGTTACCCCCCCCCCCCCCAAAGGTAACTAAAACTGTTTTGAAAAGGAAACCTGAAATGAAGAAGGTTGAAATACCTAAAGTCACTACTTCAAAGGTGACTAAAACAACTTTCAAATCACCTGAAATTTGGAAACCAAAATCAAAGGCAGCTGCAGCTCAAATTCCTGATTTCTCAAAGGGAGTGTTTTTAAAAGAAGTTTCATTTATTGATGCTTCAGGAATACCCAGAACCACAATGGCCTGGGTACCTATGGCTAACTGATATCTCTCACATTGTGCAGGAACAGTCAAGGAGGACTTTCATTAACCTTGTTTGTTTGTGATAGTGATTGTTATAGGCACAGGATAGGAGGCATCTCTTCACTTCATGACATGAAGATTTTTATGGGGAGTATGTTTTCCTTGTGAGAGGTAAATCTGAAAAAATCAGCAGAAAAGGTAACATTGTCTGAATTGTTTGTTTCTTGGCTAGTTTGATGTGAAGTATGGTTGTGCATGAAACAAAACCCATTTCTGAAAATTTTCAAAAGATAAACTTTGAAGGTTAGCTTGGCCAGTTTTAGTACATATTTAGTATTGTGTCAGTGTGTGCTTAAAAAAAAAATAGGAATAAGGTGTGTGTTGTTATTAAAAATCAAAAAGCAAGGGGAAGAATAGAAAAAATGAAATAGTGAAAAGATGAAATAGTAGACCCTTCAAAAAAAATTGTGCTTTTTAATTTTTAATCTTTTGTTTGTGCGTTTGAGAAGGTGGGAAGTGAAATAAATTTCCGTCTTGGAGATGGCCGACACGCGCAAGGCAGACGTGAAAGACATGATCCATGGTGATATGTTGGTAGGCTCGGCTCTTTAATATGAAAAGGTATGCGTTACACACTTAAAGATAATGTATGGCAGTTTGTTGGGTAACAACACTTAGGTTAATTGCATTTCTATTTGACTGCAAGTTCAAGTTTCTGATACACACGTTTGTCTCCAAGAGTGTGAAATTGAGCTCAAAAAGTCGGTGTCCCCTCTGCTTTGCGTGAGCAATGACCTGGGGATGCTTCGCATGTATGTAAGGCTCTCCTCTGCTTTGTGTGAGCAATGACCTGGAGTTGTCCATACATACGTACTTCTAGATCATCTAAAATTAAAAAAAATAATTAAAAATAATATACACCCAAAAGATGCCAAAGAGCACATCAAAAGAGACCCTCACGAGTCCAAAACCCTCAGCCTTTTTTCTTTTGTGTTATCTTAAGTTTTTATTGTTTATTTTTCAACCATGGCCATGTTAATTTAAAGGTTTTAATAAGTTTTTATGGGTTTCATGCATGAATGTATCACCCCTCCAGAATCTCAGGGGGAGATAATGTGAAGAGTCCTCAGGTTCAGGGGAAGTATTTATGGAAAACCCGTAATCAATGTTAGGGTTTGTGTTAAAAAATGTTGTTCTCCTGCTAACCCAGTAACCAGGTATCATATACTGGTTAGTGTTTGTGTTTGTTCCATGTTGTGCTTGACAGGTTAAGTGGAAAAGAGAACTCATGGACAAGAAGGTCAAGGACTCAGTTGACCAAAGCAAGAACTCTGCTACTGTTCGTGTTGAAGAACCAGCCGGAAAAGGACTTACCCTATGCTCAGAGGAGGTTTGTTGGTTTTTTAAGTGAAGCTTCTGAAGACTCAAAAGATACCATTCACAAGTTGAGGGGAAGCTAAATGCCGTCAGTTCAAAGATCTATAATCAAGAATGCCAAGATATAGGTTTTCAAAATTTAACCTTTGAAGTTAATGGCAAGTCAAGACAGTTACTGATGATTCAGCAAGGACTCAACAGTTTTCAAGAGGGAGCAAGTATTTGAGAATTCTCCTCTCATTACATGTTCCTCATTTGAAGTCCAAGCTAATGCTGATTGAGAGAACACTCCCTAAAGTCATTTGTTGTTGCCTAATGAAGATTGTTAAAAAAAGAATCTTCACCAACCCATGCTCAAGCCAAGGTGAAGACTGCAAGGTTCTGAAGATTGAAAGTAGAAGACATTTAATATCACAAGCCAAGGGGAAGATTGTAAGGGAATAATTTGTGCCTTGTGTATTAAATCATCACTTGGCGGACTATTTTGAAGGCCTATGTGATAGAATAGGTGGAGATTAGCTGGGTTATGGTTATATTGGGTCACTGGGCCAATTTAGATGTGGTTGGGCTCAATTAAACGATGTTTAGAGGGAGTTTAGTGGGCCTATATGGTCAAAAACGGGAATTAGTGGGTAATTAGGGTTACCAAAGATAAATTAGCTTGTTTTCCAAGCTAATCTCCCCTTATATAAGGATAGCTAATCTAGGAGTTTAGGGTTGCTGATTTTGGGGTGTTCTTGGTGTTTTCAAAGAAGTGTAATCGAAATTCTCCCATAGAGAATTTTGAACCTTTCAAGTGTGTTGCAATCAAGTTTCGATCTAGCATTCTCAATCGGTTTGTGTGTTTCATTATTTTCCTAATCGTTTGTTCTTGTTTATGTCGTTTATACTTGAATCACTCTAGTGTTTGGATTCCGCACACTCACTCGAGATCGTGATATCGTGTTTGGGTTCTTTTCGATCCTTACATTTTTTTTATTTATTAATTTTTAATTATTTTTTTTTAATTTAAATTAATCTAAAGAAAAGGCAGAAAAGGCATTAAAAAAAGTTGGGTTACGTTCACGGTTCGCGTTCCACTGGAAACCAAAAGGGCGCTACAAAAAACCCCATAATCCACGAACTTGGAGGGGCGATCGACGAACTTGGATGAGATTCTCGAAGTGATCAGCTAGAAATCGAAGTTATTAACCAGGGTACAATCGACGAACTTGGGGTATTGTAATTTGTATTGATGTTATTTTGGATGATTTTAATTTGTTTTAAACTTTATTGAACTTTTCTTTTTGATATTTGTTGTGGTTGAAAGTTTATAAAATGTATATTGTAAATTGACAGGTTTTAGTAGTCAATCCGGTTCAACCGTCCGGGTCAACCCGGTTGAACCATTTTTTGAGCAAGACCTGTCCGGTTTAAAATCTGGTTTTTAAACATTGCACATTATTTGCATCGATTGAATTGCGAACATTATTTGCATCTAACTAGCATCGACCTGTAAAAACTGTATGATATACGATTTATACTTTCACTAGTTGTTTTTAATACTTTTTAATACGATAGAGATGCCATCCCTTTTGAACCTTATTCGGTTGGTTTATATCAATGATACGAACCACCGAAACATGACCGAACTACTTATTTGCATTTATTATTGCACCTCACCAGGCAGGTCTTCAAATCTGTTTTGCCTACAAAAAAAAAAAAAAAAAAAAAAAATTAAAAAAATCATGCAAAATATAAAATACTTAGATTAATAGTTTACATTTAATCAAAATAGGCCCACTTAATTAGTATACTACTCAAGATTGACTGGATTAAGATCTAAATTATGTCATCAATGAACTTATAGTTTAATTGTATTTGGAGGACTTGAGATCAAATATGCCGTTAAAAAAAAAATCTAAATCATGCCAAACTAAACAAACTCAAACCTAAATTGTAGCTTATTTAACAAACGAACTTGAGAATCACGTATTAATCTTATTTATAAAAGTATGCTATTATTTTTTATTTAATAGATATATAACTACAAAGTGAATATTATTATTAGGAAAATTGGAATTAAATAATGAATGTTATTGGGTATTGGCGGATAATAATCCGAGTTCCAATATCGGCCTACAATAATCCCAATTATTTGGGTTTTGGAATTCATTGGGCCGCCGTTAATTTTTCACTAACTTCGTTAGTTGTGTGCGGACGTGGCACATGCCACATCAACAAGTATGATGCCACATCACCTTCCACGTCAGCAAAATGATGCCACATCACCTGCCACGTCAGCAAGTACTAGCGGAGTTAGTGAAA
The DNA here is from genome assembly GCA_039602395.1 of Deinandra increscens subsp. villosa. Lineage (NCBI taxonomy): Eukaryota > Viridiplantae > Streptophyta > Magnoliopsida > Asterales > Asteraceae > Deinandra > Deinandra increscens. Next base: position 19,656,047 of record JBCNJP010000003.1, read on the forward strand.
AATTAACGGCGGCCCAATGAATTCCAAGACCCAAATAAGTGGGATTATTGTAGGCCAATATTGGAACTCGGATTATTATCCGCCAATACCCAATAACTTGGATTATTTAATTCCAATTTTCCTTATTATTATTACTATTATAAATTAATAAAAGTAACTAAAAATATAAATATGGGTGAGAGTTTTACAACATATGTGGTCAATAGCATATTTAATTAAAATTATAAATATTTTTTTTCTAGAAAAACTTCAATAACGCGTTATCATTCATTGTAAAGATATTACTTTTTTTTTTGAACAGCGATTTCTTAATCGAACCTGATGCTCAGCCCACCACGATGACTCAGTGTCTCTGAGAGTGTCTCAAGTCTGCGGGTGCGAGCGAGTCTGGACACCACCTCCTTGCCCCAGTTCGGGAGAAACCCGCCTGCAAGCAGCCACCGGTAAAACCCTCTCCCCAAAGATTCGAACCTGGGTCGCTAAAAGCTTCCCAAGCCCAAAGAGCTTTGAGGGTACCAAAGAAACAAATAATGTCATTGGTGAGGTTTGAACTTGAGTCCATAGAAACTCAAACCAAAGCCCCAACCAACTCCACTAGATGCCATTGGTAGTTAAAGATATTACTTAATATTAATTTACGCATAAAGTATATAATGTTAAATAAATTGTTACCCTTTAAACTTAAAAAATATTAGGTTTTTTTTTCATTATTTTCAATTTTAATTATGCTTCAAGAGTTTAAGAGTATTATGTAATATATTCTAAGTTTAGAGGTTATATAAAACCCCTTTAAAATTAGCACGGAATAAATAGAGACAACTAAAAAAGTGAACATACCACGGTTTCGCGTCATACAACTTTGAAAAGAACAACCGATGATGCAATAGTACTTTCGACCCATACCAAATCGACCAAACACGGGTTTACGTCCAACAGCTCTACGAGCATTATTCGACTTCGATGATCCAGGGATTTCAGTGGGCGGTGATGAACGGGTCGTACCAGTCAAACCCAGAGGGATCTTGTTCGAACCGGTGGGGCTAGAATAAAATCGACCCGGTTGAGGAAAACATTTGGCCAAACAATTCCAATAACATGGAATTTTGCCTTTGGGTGCAAGAAGCACACACTGATTGAGACACCCACTCCAACATGAGTAGACTCCAGCCTTCCCTGGTTGTGATAGCAGCATCATAACAGCCAAAGTGCTTATCAAAGTACTAGTCTTGATGCCCAGAGTACAACCTACCATCTTGATGGTCTACCCTCACCCAAAAGTGTTACCAAGTTTTTTTTCTCAATTATAGGCAAGGATGAACCGAACTCAATTTAATGCTCATTAATATTGTTTTGACTCGTGTGCTTAAAATAGTAGGTGTATTTTTTAAAATATAAAATTTGTAAGAAATAATAACCGATTGATTATGTTAAGTATTCATAACTTATTTCCTATCCTTATCCCTATAATTTATATATTTATTAATTTTTTTCTCTCTTCCACTTACAACCACAATTAAATAATACTTTTTATACCTTTATAATTATTTTTTCTCTCTCTTCAAACCCCAAATTTTACAATTGCATTCACAGTTCCCCATCCTCATCCCTATAATTTATACTTTAATCATTACTTTTTCTCTCTTTTCCACTCATAACCACAATTTAATAATATTTTTTATACCCTTATTGTTACTTTTTCTTTCTCATTCAATCACAACAAAACCCCAAATTTTAAAAAATTATCAGTTTTTTCCCTAAATATAGGGATGAACAGTAACTTTTTATCTCTCATCCACTCACAACCACTCAAAATCACATCCTAAATTTTGAGGACTATACACACATAATTTTAGGGAGTGGGTTGTGAATGCTCTAAATTTTTCCTAAAATATAGGGATTTACCAAATTTTTCTCAAATATTTCTCTCTCATCTACTCACAACCACTCACAACTACACCTCAAATTTTAAGGTTTACACATACAACCATTATAAGAAATGGGCTGTGAATGCTACGCGTTATCCATCTTACGCATTTATAATAAGATGATGGGTTTGGTATATGTTATTTTGTTTTACTTTTTTTCAAATAAGGTGAATATACTATGGAGACAATAACATATTATTAACTAGATTTTACTGCTAGCGTGTTTGGGTTGGGATAATACGGGTATATAAAATAGTTGTAGTGCTAAAATGTAAAGTAAGAAAAAAAAATGTAAAATGATTGTGCAACGACGTTAAAAAAAGATATTATTGTAGACATGGGCGAAGCTTGGCTGAAAGACGGTTGGGGCAGAAAGTCATGGGGCCAAAAAGAATGGGGCCGGACTATGTAAATAAATTTTTTTCGGACTGAACATGTATAAATTTACACTACCGAGCAAAAAAACAGTTGGGACCCGGTCCCGGGAGAAGCTTCGTCCCTGATTGTAGAGAAAACACAAAAAAAAAAAATTACGCAATAAGATTAAAAAAAAAAACTATTAGAGGCTGACACGTAATATTCAATTAGTAAAATCACGTAGCCCAATCATATGGAAACACTATTCATTACAACATGAACTATATTTATATATATAGGGATTGGATATACAAAAAAACATATTTTGTCTAAAAAGAATAGGAAGATATTTCATCCCTTGATTTTCCAAATTAATGGTTGAGATTTAAAAGCAATAAAATATGAGAGAAATTAAGGGGTGAAGGGTATTTTTGGTATAACCTTTTTTGTTGACTTTTTAAAGTTTCTCCCACGTTTTTTAAATGTTCATAACTTTTTTTATACGACATTAGTTTTTTATAAAAAATTACACCATAAAAACGAACATTTTTTTCTCTTTAATTTGAGTATAGTATTGATATATAAAAAAAAAACTCTTTAAAAAATCCATTAAAAAAAGTGTACTAGTTTGTCATGTATGCACTGATTTAAAAAAAATATACTAGTTTGTAATAATTGTATTGTTTTACATTTAAATAATATGATTTATATTGTTTTGTATTGTACGTTTTGTTTTGAATTAAAGCAACTATTTTTATGTTGTTTTGTGTTAAAACAACATATTTTATATATTCTTTAAAATAAAAAAACACATATAATTGTGTTATTTTTCATTAAAAATGTACTGAATTTAAATCTATACTGATTTACAATAAGACAATATTATTTGTACTGTTATACGTTAAAAAAACATTATTTCTGCTGTTTCAAAGTAAAACAGTACATATAATTGTGTTAGTTTGCATTAAAATGTACTGTTTTAGTCAAAATAACACTATATGTACCGCTTTGATTTAAGACTAAAATGCCCTTATTCTTACATATCATAATCCTATCGCTTTAAATTCTTTTTAGGCAAAATCAATTTCCTATTTAATCAGCCTCTTTATATATACTTTTAAGTTAAACTTTGAACATTTATGTTGGATTTCATAATGTGAAACTAAAATGTTCAGGGGTGAAAGTATTTGTGATACAGATCTAGAGAGTCCGCATGCCCAACCCGTGTTCGGAAATCTGAGACCCGTCTCTATCGGGTTTAATATTTTATTCTATCTTTACTTTTAAATAAGTATATCGTTTATTTAAAAGGTTTTATTTAATTATTAATTAGTTTCCTGGATGGTTTGTGTTTCATTTTATTTATTTGCCTATTTAAAGAACTCTTTGTAATCTTTTTGGTTGATTGATTTGAATAAAAGTTTAAGTTTACTTTGGAGGTTTATCCAGGGTTTCTAGCACGAGGTTTTGGGCTAGGTTTTCATTCCTTGACATAGATCAAGGGTTTCTATCCGCTTCCGCTATCAATTTGCCTATGGGTCAAAGTTAAGGGTCTGCCTACTATTTTTATTAAAATTGAGTTGGGAGAAAATGTGCGCGTCAGACTATGAGCGGGAGAAAAGAACGGGGGGATTAATTTCTTGTAACTTGTGAGCTAAATAAGGAATCCCTAAAATTTGGTAGAGAAATTAAAAAATTATGAATCAAGCCTATTTGTAGTATTTGTAGGCTGTTTCTTCTGAGATTTGAGATGTTATATGCGTATTAGAGCATTCACATCCCATTCCTTATAATGGTTGTGAGGGTAAACCTTAAAATTTAAGGTGTAGTTTTGAATGGTTGTGAGTAGAGGAG
>JBCNJP010000003.1:19660682-19733224 GCA_039602395.1 Deinandra increscens subsp. villosa
TGAGAGTGACCCATCTTTGGGTTTCCTGGGTAAACTTCGGGTTATTCCGGGTAGGTTCAAGCATCGGAGAGTTAAACAGTGGTCGTACTTGTTAAAGATGGTTGCTTTATGGCTTAGGAGGTTAATTGATAGTTGTGCTAGGAGAAACCGGGTGGAGTCTGGTGTTTTTGTGCTGAAAGATGTGAAATCGAAACCTCCAGATGTTTTGGGAGGTTGTGTGATGTTTAGAGTTGAATGATAAGTGCCGGGTTTGTATATTCTGTATTTGTGATTTAAATTTCTGCAAATTTTTCGTTTTTCGTGTATTTTGCGTCTTTTGGTTTCGTGTTTTGTGTTCGCAGGTGATTTTGGAGATTCGTGCTATGAGCAATTTGAGGATGTGCAGGTCAAATTTGAAGTTTTGGCTGAGAATTTCGACTGGAGGAGCTGGTATGTGAAAAAGGAGATAGAAGAATTTTTGGGTCAAATTCCAAAAAATTCTCTGGAAATCACGCTCCAAGCGTATCGCCTGGAGGTTGGTAGGTTATAGGCGATACGCTTGCATCCTTTGGCGGGCCGGTTGTGTGCAGCTCTAGGCGTATCGCTTGGGAGATTCAAGGTTGTAGGCGATACGCCTAGGGGAGGTAAGTCAGGAAAATTTCAAATTTTCAATTTTTATATTCTTTCTGTTTACCGGAGTTGGTGGATCGTTGTTGGTTGCTGTGCTGGATCTCTGGGGTTTCAGGTGAACACGTTTCTACTTGTTTTATTTTATTTATTTTACTTCTGCTTTATTTTTTGTTCCATTCCACATTGAGGGCAATGTGTGATTCAAGTGTGGGGATGGGATACTTTCGTATATAGTCTTGAGTCTTTTATTTTTAGTGTTTTTAACTCAGGAAAAATTGAAAAAAAAATTGAAAAATTGTTCAAAAATGTCCAAGATTCTGGCTGCAGTTAATGGAAAATGATAGTAAAACTGGGAATTGATGTTCTAATTTTGTGCTTAAATGTTTAATTAATGATTAATTTGGGAAAAGTGGATAAGTTTGGTTGAATGGAAAGCATTTCTAATTTATGATGTGTCGGTAGGCCCAGCTGACCTAGGAGTATCTTAAATTGCCTATGTGTTTATTGTTGTATAAATATGCTAATCAGTCTGTTAGTGGTTTCCCATTTTAGGAGTGATAGGAATACTGAATCTGATGATTAGGAGGGAAGAGACCGCTTTAGGCTAGATACTCCTATGTCCTTAGAATTTCAAATGAGCATGTAGTTAATAATTTGGCTAATGAATTAGAGTGAAGGGGCAGAATACTCATGTACAAACTAAGGATAGTATCCCGTGGTAAGTACCTCTGATGATGTTCCTGATCTCGCGGGAAAAATACTCATGTATGATTTCGGGGGTAAGACCTTGTGAAAAAATACCTCTGATGATGTCCGTTGGTAATTTTAGGTAAAAGTGACCAATTATAGAAAAAAAAAAGAAAAAAAATGATAGCTTAGAGGAATAAATGCTCAGGAATTTGCATATAAATAATTAGTTATTCTTTGGACATCTTAGTATCTGGTTTAAGGGGGGTGTGGAAAAATAAATTCGAATCATTTATACCCTTTGCTTTGACTGAATTTGATTTGGTAGGAGGTTGAACTTGACCTTTCTTTAGTGGGATCCATTGCGACTGAGCTTATATTCGGTAATTTCATAAACACATGGGGGCGAAAGAAAAGGTTGGTGGTTGGGTTTAATCGGATCGAAATATCGACAATTGTAGTTAGGGTGTTATTACATTATGGAATGTGGAATTGTATGGTGGCTGTTAATTTTAAATGTTAAATGTTTAGAGTCAAGCTCCTGGTTATGATTCCATTGCAGTATTTTTCGAGGACGAAAAAAGAGTCAGTGTGGGGATATTTGATGTGTTGCAAACACATCCCCTTTTCTTATATCTTTTGTATGTGTTTGAGTCAAGTTTGAGTCGGTTTTCTTTAGTTTTATCTGTTTTTAGTTAAGTTGAGTCTTCGAGTCAGTTATTCATGTAATTCTGAGTTTTACAGGTTTTGTATGAAATCCCGAGGCTAAGTATGGAGTTGGAGCTTTGAAGAAGAAATTAATGAAGAAGTGCTGAAGGAAGGTCCCCAGGCGTATCGCCTGGGGAGTGAAGTGTAGCAAGCGATACGCGCGCCAGGAGAAAGTCAACAAGGTCTTAAGTCGGTTTGACCGACTAAATTGTCGTGTAATGGTGTCCATGCGTATCGCCTGAAGAGAAGAGAGCAGCAAGCGATACGCTTGCTGCCTATTATTCCGGAAACTTTGCTTAATCGATTTAAATAGATCTTTAGGGTTTAGTTTCGTCATTCTTCGACTTCCAGACGGCTAAGAGCGATTGAGAGGCGATTTGAGGAGCAGAGAGAGCAAGGATCAAAGGGGAAATCAACGGTGGATCAATCTTTCATCATCAAAGCGATAACGGTTTCATCTTTTCTCGTTGAATTTGTTGCTATTATCATGTTCAGTGTTCAAGCTTTAAACTTTATTATGATTTCTGTAACTGAGATGATTGTTGGCTAAACTTTGATTGCCACCTAGACTCGTATGATGAATTTGACCTTTTGACTATTTTATTCGGTTTTTGACTAATTGATTGATGCTACAATTCTATTCAATTCCAATGATTATTATGATTTGATGCATATGTGTGTTATGATCAGTATATTAGTTGATTGTTGGTGCTTAATTTACCCGCGAATGTCTTTCGGTTTAGGTAGATTAACTAAAGTAGTTAACTTTAGGGTTAATTGCTGAAGTGTAGTTAAAGTTCTCTTAGCTATTGCATTGATAATTAATTGGTAGTCTGGTTGTAATGTGCTGCTAAACTAAAGACTTAAAAGGTATAGGTTTAACGGGTAGTCGGGTTGGTTGAAGTCTTGGGGTTGCATTGTCTCAAAAGGAAGTGTCCTAGGGTTTTGTCTAGCTTGCTATTCCGTGTCAGTCATGATAGTTATTGATAGCTCCGGTTAGTCTAGGTGTGCCTTAGGTATATCCGAGGGTGGCTAGGGTAATTGAAGTGGGAAGGACTTAAAAGGTGAACCCTTGTTCGAGCGTTAGGATTGCATGCTAGGAAGGACTTAAAAGGTGAACTAGCCACCATCAGATTAGTCAAGCCGAGTGAAGTTGTCATTAGTGATTAGGATTCTGAGTCTAGGTGGTATCTTTCTCTGTCTCTGAAGGTTGTTAGTTGATTGTTTGCTGCTCGTTTGCTAGTTGTGTGCTTTAGGTAATTTTAGTTAATCCAATTCTCAATTCAAATCAAATCAATTTACTCAAATTTCCATTTCTTAGGTCTAGGTTAATTCTTGTCTAAAGTAGTGTCCTTAGGTTCGATATCCGGTCTTGCCTTAGCTATTCTACTATCCGATAGGTACACTTGCCTTAGGGTTCGGGCTAGTTTAGGTATTTTCGGTAAAATTAGGTGTGTCTAGGTCTAGTTTAGGTCTAGGTTTTTATAGTAGTTTTTAGAGTCGTTCCGAACACATCAATCGTAAACACACTTAAATTGAAAATTAAAATCATAAAACACTTAATTTGGTTTTTAATCTCTTTGAACTTAAGTTAAAAATTGATGGTGTTTGTGAACTTTGATGAGCATGTGTTTAAATCAATTATTCTCCATAAAGTTTAAATTAAAATTTTTGTGAAATTCAAAAGTAAAATTTGTTTTTCAATTAAACTTCGTCAAGGGTTGATAAAATTAATTGCTCTTTAACGAACAAGTCTGATGCATTTGTCTTGTCCTTCTCAGATGGCAGAAGAGATGCTTATCGAAGACATAAAATATGAACAGGATCACTGTATGCCTGCTTATCTGGAAGACCCGCCAGAAAAATACATGGAGTTATTCTACTCTCTGGTGACTGGGATGAACACATGTAAAATCAACCATGCACTAAGGACGAATGTACTCATTGATGAGATGCTGGTCAGGGAATTTTGGGGTACTGCTAGGGCAAACTCCGACAAGTCAAGGATTACCGCTATGGTCAAGAACAGACAAATTATTATTGAGGAAGAAGATATAAGGCAAGGGCTGAACATTACTGATGATGCTTCACATCCTATCAAGTATCCGAAGGAGGTAGTTCTGGCAGGTGCGCAATCAATGGGGTATGAAGGAAAATTTCCGCCCATCTTTAAGAAGCTTCTGCCGCACTACTGGAGGTGTCTAGCGCATTACATGCAGAAATATTTCCTTGGCAAGAGAACGAGCTTCGATCAGCTGAATCAGCTACATGGAACAGCCTTCGTTGCATTGGCCTTAGATTGGGATTTTAACTTTTCAAAGATGATGCTGATTGATTGGATAGGCAATGCAGAACTGAGTGCCAGAGAACAGTTTTTAATGACACCAAGGTTTGTCCAAATGGTGGTGATGAAGAAGTATCCAATGATTGAGGAGAGGATTGGGAAACTAGATGTGAAGGTAATGGACATCGGAGTTTTTGGCCTGCAAACCCAAGATAGACCGGGTAAGCAATCTTTTGAAGGTAGACTGGAGTGGGCTAAGAGGGGTGCGTTCCCAGAGGTTGCAAGGGAACAAGTGATGGATGATTCTGAGCCAGAAGCTGACGTGCCGGTTGTGAATGCTATAGTGGCTGAAGACCAAGACTTAACAGCAACTCCGACTGTTAATGTACAAGAAGAAGATGCAATCATACCCTCCGATGAAGAGAATGTAATGGATGATATTCTCGCTGGCCAGGAGATTACTGATGATGATATTTACGGGAATCTGGGGCCCCTTAACCTTAAAAGGTCAAGGGATGACATGATCGGATCGTCAGGCAGTGATACAACCCCTCCTGAGCTGAATCTGGATGCTGAAGATGTTCTTGTAGAACCAATTCCAGCACGTGAACCTTCACCTAGAAAGAGGTCGGATCCAAGAAGCATCAGATTCAAGCTATCAAAGACCAGCTCAAGCATTTTATTAGTGCATCCAGCTGGGCCCAGTTCTGAGGGTCCCAGTACTCAAGAAGAAGCAGTTGCTGAAACTGTTCTAGATCAACCAGCTCCTGCTCAGACTGATTCATCGCTTCTAACCGAACATAGCCCAGTTCGGGAAGAAAGTCAATTCATAGAGGTTGATCACACTTTCGCTGTTCCAAGCCCAGTGAAAGTGAGCGCAACACCTGTCTTAACTCAGCCTACAGCTGCTCCTAGCTTCAGGCCATTTCAAGCAGCGGAGCTTCCGGTAAATATGAGGATTAGTGCTGATCCTCAGATCAATTTCCTGATCTCTCAAAACAGAATCAGAGAGAATGAGATCAAGGCTCTTCAAGCTGAAAACAAGTATATGAGAGAGAAGGAGGTGGCGGACAAAGACCGAATGAAATATCTGTACAACATGCTGGTGGACCTGAGGAAGAAGTTCGATGAATTGAAGAATGTTGTGGGGACCAACTCTTCAGGTGCTCCAGGTCAAGGTTCGTCACAGGGTCTGCAAGGTGCTGAAGCGTTGAATGAAGACGATGGTGATGAAAACATTGAGATGTCTGACTGTGCTAGAGGAGGAAGAGTGATCTCCAAAGCTCCTGAGGGTCATGACAACTGGTTCCGAGAATTCTTTCAAGGACCAGCCCCCACTAAATATGCTTTTGATCCTGGAAAGAGCTCTATTGACAAAAAGGGGAGTTGTGAACCCATTTTGTGCTGGCATTACGACGCTGAGAAGAAATTATTTGCTGTGATCCGTGAAGGCTACAGTCCTGTTGAATATTATAGAAATCGTGCACAATTCCATGCTTGGACTGAGCCTGAGATCAGAAATCTGCTTCGAGCTCCTTACATAAATAAGTGGAACAGCCCTGACGGAGACCTCATCAGAAACAACTTGCTGAGCCATCTAGAAGACAACTTTGCAGATTTTGAGTTGAAAGAGGTAAGATGGAGAGAGACAGGGACTGACCCAGTGACAGGGGAGCCCATTGGTGAAGCTAGGAGGCCACCCACTAAGCGTACAAGAGTCATTAACATGTTGGACGAGATCGAAGATGGCACTCTAGTCAGAAATTTTGATTGCTGGTGTTACGATCCGACAACACATGAAGTGGTGGTGCTATGCAAACCGATGAGGCAATTCCGATTCTATGATCCTGTGGACTTGCTAAGATTTGGAGAGCGAGACATCAAGCTCCTAGCCACCCAACCCATACTTGGAGATGAAAACGACATGGAGAATGCTATAAGGGTTGGTATCTTTGATGGAACTGCAAAGCGGATTGTAGAGAAAGGATGGTGGTTCAACAACGTTCAAAGCTCATTCAGATTCGATCTGCTGCTGCCGTAAGTGGACTAATGGTTCATGCCTAGGGGAAGATTGTTGGGCTAGATTTATTTAAGGCATGAACATTAGTATTGGGCTTAGTTTATCTTTGTTTTGGGTTTGGTTAGTTAATGTATTGGGCCATGTGGGCCGATTTTGTATTGATTATGATTAGGGCTTTTATGTTTATGATTGGGCTAGGTCTCTTGTATTGGGTACTATATAAACCCATTATGTTTATGATTGAAGCAAGCTTTTCAACACAATCAAGGTGTTTACGATTTCTGTGTTCATCCATATTTACGATCAGCTTCAACAAGTTAGGGTTTCTCATTCAAGATTCAATCTTTCTTATAGATTGAATCTATTTCTTCTACTTGTTTCTTGAATCGATTGCATTTGAGGTTTCCGCACTCATTTGTGATTAGATATCGTGTTGACGGTTTGATCTCGGACCTACAAGGAGGGATAAATATTTAAGGAAAAATCTGGGGAATCCTTATATTTGAGGAAAAATCTGGTGAATTTTTAAAATTTAAGGTTTGAAGAGAGAGAAAAAGTAATGATAAAGGTATACAAAATATTATTTAATTGTGGTTGTGAATGGAAGAGAGAGAAAAAGTAATGATAAATATATAAATTATAGGGATAAGGATATGGAATTGACTGTGAATGCTCTTACAAACTGGATCCTTATATGTAAAAAAACTGATAATGTCCATTTTGTTAATTAATTCTTAATGATGAATTGATTTTTCTGTAATCCTAAACATCAATTCAATCATACAATCATCGAACACAATAGGAATTGTAAAACTTATTTAAAGTAGGGCAAACAATCTTTGAAGATGAAGTCATTTGTTGATTGTGAATTATGATGATTGTATATTAATTCCATGTATTTCTTCCTTAGTTATAGGTACCTAGAAGGAAATCATAATTGCCCCATTAATTTATTAATATTTACATTTACTTCCATCAAATACATGTTGGGGACCACTAATGTCATAATATTAACATATTTCAATAATTATTATAAAATGACCCTAAAGCATTCACAATAGAATCCTCATCCCCATTCCTATAATTTATACTTTTATCATTATTTTTTTCTCTTTCTTCCACTCACAACCACAATTAAATAATACTTTTTATACCCTTATCATTACTTTTTCTCTCTCTTTTTAATCACATCAAACATCAAATTTTACAAAATCATCAGTTTTTTCATCAAATATAGGGTGAACAGTAACTTTATCACTCTCCTCTACTCACAACCACTAACAACCAAACCCCAAATAATAGGAGTTTCACTCACATAATTATAGGTGCTCTACTGTGAATGCTCAGGCCACAATTATATGTATAATTTCCAATATTCTCCCACTTGGCCATGTGACCATTCATGATGAGTGTTAGTAAGTTTGGCTAAGATAATACCCATAAAGTTTCATGTTAAGATCTTAGCAAAAAGATACAGTCATTCGAGTTGTTTTAACACGAGGACCCCCATCAATCATACTTAAGTCTTAACATAAAACACTTAGAAAACTTTAAAACCAAAATGACCAAAATATACAAAATTTAATTGTATAAGTGTGTCTATGTATAAATAAGTACATGCATACATTATTATAGATGATGATATTATACATTGGAGGAACTTTTAGCAAATATATCATCAAAATATTATTATCATACAAGATTTCTAGTAAAACTCATCTTTGTTACGAGCTCTTGAAAGACTTTGGTGGTAGACCTTTCGTCATCGGATCCGCAATCATATTATGAGTGCTAATGTACTCGATACAAATGTTATTTTCCTCTACTCATTCTCGTATGAACAAAAACTTTGTATCAAGATATAACCTTGCCCCGCTCGAACTGTTTACTAACAACAACACAATTGTCATAGTAAATCTTCAATGGTCTTGATATGAAGTTTACAACTTTAAGTCCACTTATTAGGTTCCACAACAAGATTCCATGGCAAGTCGCATTATAAACGCCAACATACTCTGCCATCATTGTTGAAGTCGTCGTTAAGAGTTATTTATGACTTCTCCACGAGATAGGCCCACCTGCTAACATAAAGATATACCCCGAAGTTGTCTTTTTGTCATCTTTGCATTTGGAAAAGACGGAATCAGAATAGCCAATTACTTCTAAGTTATTTGTTCTTCTATAAGTTAGTTTGTAATCCTTGGTTCTTTGAAGATATCGCAACACCTTTTTTGCTGCTTTCCAATGATCTAGGCCAGGATTAGATTGATAACGGCCTAGCATTCCAGCAATATATGCAATATAAGGATGCGTACAAACTTGAGCATACATCAGGCTTCCGACTACAGAAGCATAAGGTATCATTCTCATTTGTCCCTTTTCTAACTCTGTTTTCAGGCATTGAAAAGAACAGAAAACATCTCCTTTAACTACATGAGAAACTGAGGAAGAGCATTGTTGCATGTTATAATGTGTAAGCATACGATCAATATAAGCCTTTTGAGACAACCCTAATGCCCTATTTGCTCGATCACTGAATTTCAATAACGATCACATAAGAGGCTTCCCAAGATCTTTCGTGTCAAAATGACGGAAAGTAATCTCCTTGACTCATGCAACAATTCCAAATTGTTACTTGCCAAAAGAATGTCATCTACGTAAAGGACAAGTATGACAAAATTGCTCCCACTCATTTTAAGGTAGGTACATTGGTCACTTATTTTTTATTGAAATCATTCATTTTCGTAACTTTATAAAATTTCAAATACCATTGTCGCGATGCTTGTTTTAGACCATATATAGACTTTTTCAACTTACATACTATGTGTTCTTGACATTCAGACATAAAACTTCCGGTCGGGTCATGAACACATCTTCATGTAAATCACCATTAAGGAAAGCTGATTTAACATCCATTTGATGCAGCTCCAAATCAAAATGAGATACTAAGACCATAACGATCTTTAAGGAATCCTTTTGAGATACAAGAGAAATGGTCTCCTGGTAATCGATTCCTTTCTTTTGGTTATAACCTTTTTGCAACCAAACATGCTTCATATCGTTTGATGTTTCCATTTAGATCCAACTTGGTTTTATAAACCCTCTTGCATCCTATGGGCTTCACCCTCTTAGGTAGTTCAACCAGTTCCCAAAAATTATTTTTACTCATGGAATCAAGCTCATCAATCATAGCTTCATCCCACTTAGACGATTGGTCACTACTAACGGCTTCACTATAGGAGGTCGGATCGTTATACTTTCCTATGCCGATGTCTGTATCCTTAAGATTGGTTATGTAATCATCAAAACTAACAGGTCTTCTGTCACAACCCCAAAATCCATTCGCGGAGTATCACCGCAATTGGGAGTGTGACCGACCAGGATCTGAGTCGCCAGACACATCGAACACTCTATATGCTCGACAAAACGTTTAAAAATCATTTCCATCAATTAAAGTTTTTAAACGGTTTATCCGACTTAACGAAAGTTCTCAATGTTTAGCAGAAGCATCTCATCAGAGTTTTAATCAAGTTTTGCATAAGCGACAATTAAACATAATAGTTCAAAATGTCTTTTGCCCAAGCGACAAAAGATAGTTAAATGTTTACAAACATGCAAATCACACAATGAATGATCCTAAACGTGCTCCTTAGCGTACCTCCTAAGGACCTGAGAAGAATAATACTAAAAAGTGTCAAAGAAAGGTTGGTGAGTTCAAAAGTTAAAAGCGGATAAATAAAAATTTATCAAGAACTGTAAATAACCGGTCACCCTCACGAGGCCTAACCCAAGAAGGGACTTCACCCTGAAAAGCTTATTTACATACCCGTGGATAGCTAGTCCATAAGATTTTTGTAACACCATAGGGTTCATGACACCATTACTGACAGTTAGTTTGCCTTCTAACCATACAATTTGCAAGTATTACCAAGCTAGAGATAATATAATACCCAGTGGTCGAGTAGGGCTTGTTAGGCCAAGTAGATTTACCTCATAATTCTCCGTTATCAAGTATTCATGGTTCACTAAAGCATAATGACTTTCAGCAAACAGATTCATGCATGATTTTAGGGTTGGTTATTACTCCTAAACTCATTTATTACCATCCGCCACCTTTAGGCCAATTCTCTCATGCTAGCCAGCAACCCCGTGTGCCTCCATGCCGCCACAAATCACCTACTCAAGTATTTACGGTTCTTCAAATGCGACGTGCCTCCAACCGCTCATAGTTGTTAATGCTTCTACCCCACATGCTTATATCACGCACATGCCTCCTTACACGCTTATGGACTTTGCTTAACCACCCTTGCATGTTGCATGGTGGCTCGAGCAGCGCAAGCAATTCCAAGCCTAATGATCAGATGATTTGGGACGTATATTGACTTTGGTCCCGACGTTTTGAAAAATGGGTGTTAGGCCACGTGTCATGTACATGTGGTATTTTTTTCAGGCTTAAGCGCAGGTGGTCAGCTTTTAAATCACTTTTAGAGTTTTTGACTTTGGCCACAGCGTTTTGGAAATGGGTGGCCCGCCCCGAAGCGCGGGCGGGTCACCATCTTGTTATAAATACAAACTTAAATGATAACAAGACGTGTTATTATTTATTGCAATATTCAAAACTAGATTGAATATATATATATATATATATATATATATATATATATATATATATATATATATATATATGTGAAATTTCAAATACAAAGGGCTCAAATCGTGCGAAGTGTAGGAATGACTCTTAACCATTTGATCTATAGATTCAATGGTTCAGCTTTAATCATGATCTAAGTAAAAAGTAAGGAACAAATTTTAAAACGTGAAAGAGCTGGAGGGGTAGAATTGGTATAGCCTACAATTGTTGACTTTTTTCAAGTTCCCCCAAATTTTTTAAACGTCTACAACTTTTTTATATGACATTATTTATAAAAAATATTTCACCATAAAATCCGAAAATTTATTCTCTATAATTCGAGTATAGTATTGCTAAAGTTTTTTTTTTCAAAATTCATCTATCTGCTCTCGTATAACTTGCGTGATTATGAAATATAACTTGCGTAATTATGAAATATAGTTTGCGTGGTTACGAAATATAGCTTGCGTGATTATCAAATATAGCTTCCGTGATTATCAATATAACTTGCGTGATTATCATTAAACGCATGCGGACAATATTGCCCTCCTTCACACGCTTCGCACGGAAAATCCCCTTTGTACAATAACTTTCCCCTATATATATAGGGTTAGGTTCAAATGAGAATATATATATATATATATATATATATATATATATATATATATATATAAAATTCTATAAGATGTATATATTTATTTGACTATAAATATAATTTTTAACTTAAATATTTTTTTGGACGATAAATATTTAATCCAGGTTTTCCAATAAATACAAACGAGAATATTACGTTAAGACTTGACCGGGATCACTTGGGTAACTAAACGTTACTCAAATGAACCAAGACCATTGAATATGTCTTATTATTTATTATTAGAACGTTGTTTCGGCTCGTTAGTTCATACTCGACATCACTAATCGATCACCTTGTTCAGGTGAGTCTCATGACCCATTTCCTTTTAAATACTTTGGGGGAGAAATCATGATACAACAAATCTTTTTACTTGATATTATGGCATACCTCTTTAGACGTATGATTACATGTTCTTTTCATGCCCCATCTTAGAGTACATTTCGTTACATAACGTCCTCTCATAAAATCCCACTATTAGATGATTTCAATTAGTTCTGGTACGAAACGATAGCTAGTGAATAGATTTATTTGGGTTGATAACCCTACTTACGATTGGTCGCTCCAACGCTGACTCCATGGTTTTAGTCAATAAGTACATGCCATTTATTCTATTCCATTCAGTATTCTTCGGAAAGATGCCACGAGTAAGTAAATCTGTTAGTGTTTGAAATCAAGGTTCATGTGAGATCATTACAACAATGGTAACCATTATAATATCTTGTACGCCATAAACTATTTACAAATTTATTTGTAGAGTCTTAAACCTGTGAACTCACCAGCATTATGTTAACCTTTTCTTCTCATGTATTTCTCAGGTAACTAGTCACAATCGACATGCGAATGGGACCACAAACTAAACGGGCCTGCATTTGGATTCGTAGTCCCAACTATCTTTTTAAATAAATCTTTTAGTACTTATCTTTTCAAACATTACTATATTGAGATGTAAGACAGTGTCATATCACCACATTTTCCGTTGTAATTAAACGACGTGTTGTTTTCTTATAATGGTTTGAATAAATTAGAAGTCATTCTATGTATCCACGACTATGATTCCATGACGTCACACACCTCCGTTCTTTAAAGTTCAGGGTGTAACAAGAATACACAGGAATATCTAAATGAGCTTATGATAGACTGTAAGATGCTATTTGAGGATGTCAAACTCACTGAAGGGAGGGACAGGTGGTGGTGGGGTGCGAATTGTGTGGAGAATTTTGAAGTTAAACCCGTAAGATCTTTAATTCAGGAGAAAACGCTAGTATATTTGACAAAAAATTGAATTAGCTAGGATGGATCCCTATTAAAGTAAATGCATTTGTTTGGAGGGTGATGCTAGGAAAAATACTGGTTAAAGAGAAGCTCACTAGAAGAGGTGTTTTGATTGACTCAAGGTGTGGCCTTTGTGATTGCAATAGTGATACGGTGGATCATGCTCTATGTTGGTGTGGGAGGGCTGCTGAAGTATAGGCAAGAGTTCTTCAATGGTGTAGAGCACCTATGTTGGGTATGTCTTCAATTCATGATATATTGGCTGCAGTAAATGATTGGCAGTTGGATGAGTTGAAAAGAAAAATAATGATTGGGATTATCCAAACTACACGTTAGACCATATGAAAATCGAGGAACAAGAAGATATTCCAACAAATTCAATTAAGGGCTTAGGAGATTGTGGACACTATAAAAATGTGTTTATTTCTTTGGATCTGTAACAGAGGGTGGCTGAGAGAAATAACGTGGGACCTGTGGAACGCTTTCACTATGTAATGGTTAGATGGACCTTGGGTGGGGGGGGGGGGTCTCCTTATTTGGTTTTTTTTCGTGTGACTTGGGCAGCAAGCAACACCTAGCTGGGAAAGGGGGGGGGGGGCTGGATGGGATATGTGTCTTCTTCTATTTAGTACTTGGTGTGGGTTTAGTGTGCTTATTGGGTTAACGATGGGGTACCTTGGGGTGAAGACAGCCAGGGTTGTCAAGGGTAGGTGGATAGGGTGGATGGTGTCGGTTTTTAGGTATTCAAGGGTGAGTGCTAGGTGTTGGCTTGCTTGGTTTCATGTTTTTTTTTTCAAGTGGGAGGCGGGGGAGTCATGGCTGTAAAGAACACTTCAGACATAATACTTTATAAATTGGGTGGGGGCAAGATTTGGGTGTGTGCATGACTTAGTGTGTGTGAGTTTGGGTATACACAGACCGAATATGGGGTTTAAGTGTGTGTAGATTGCATGGGAAATAGTTTAGATAATTTCCAAAAGGGACTGAAGTAGCGGTCTAATGTACTCGTTTTTGTGTTGTTTATTCATGGGGTGTGTGCATGGTATGATAATGCATATTCGTTTCGTGTGAACTTGGGACCGGGGATACAAGGGGTGTTGCAGTGTTGAAAACTCGTTGTCATACAGGGGTGGGGCAGGGGATATTCTTTGGTCTGTGTGTGTGTTTGGTGGGTACATATACCATCGATTCATGTATATGTACATCTATTCGTATTTTGTCTCTTTCGTGTGGTGTTCTTTCCTTCGTGTTAATTGTCACAACTCCAAATTTTCAGGTCAACTTTCTTATCTTATTTTTACTTATTTAATGTCACCGTCTAAGCTACCGGCTTAGACCCGTATAGAAAACCAACGAGTTAGGACTTTTTTTTCTTAGGAATAGATTTATTATTTTCATCCGTGAGCACATCCCTCTTCACGTACGACAAATCTCTAGCTTCGAGCCAAAATCCTCGTCTTCTTGCTACTATTACCCTATTTTTCGCCAAATAACACGTGAACACAATAAATAATTACGTCAATACAACCAACCTCGACGATGTTTTTTTCTCTTTATCAAACATTCCTTCTTGAAGATACTCTCTCTTGCAATCATCCTCTAGGAACCATGCTAAGTCAACAACCGAGACAAGCACTCTTCACTCACTACCTTCTTCCTCAATTCTCTACTCCTTCTGCAAACACCCATTTCTCTTACGACTATAGCTAGGAAAAAATAACGAACGTATAGGAATTCCTCTCCACTAAGTATACCTATATACCTATATGTATATATATATACACATACATATATACTTTCTTTTGATAACATTTTCCTCTACTTTGTGAATCCTCCGTTTACACCTTCACCCATTCTTATGATTTTTTTAAAATCTTGTCTCTTCGTAGGAAGCAAGTCAGTTGAGAAACGAACGACATGCTACACAACGAAGAGCACATCCTTCACCTTTCGTGGGCTAAACTCCCTTCATAAAATAGCTCCTCACTTCCAACAACTCCCACCGATTCTTTAATCTTTTCACATCTTCTTCCACATCTTTGCTTTTGGACGGTAAGGTAACTCCTTGAACATGGGGAGCCTACCTCCAAAATCCTCTACGCCCCTTCGATGACCAGATAACGGAAACAAAAAGAACTACACAATGCTCGACAGTGAATCGACAACCAAGAAGGACGAACACACAAGACATCATCAACCCTCTACTCAAACTTCCCTAGTCATTTAGGAAATTCTTAAATTCCTATAATGTATATACCTTCATTCCTACGCGATTACGACACGTTGTATAACTCCAAAAATTTCACACGGAGTACTTTTTCTCACACTTTTTCTCTATGATTTTCTTGTCACTACATGCTTAGATCTAACCATCTTTTACGCTCGCATCTACACAATTCTATGTCCTCAATAGGCGCGTCATATTTGTTTACATCTCCCATATGTGAATATAGATGTCCGAAGTACCAACACTTTGTACATACATTACGACAACCTTAGTTTCAGGAAGAAACTCCTTAAACATGGGGAGAATGTAACACCCACACCAATGAACACCCTCATATTTTCCACCGGTACGTAGACTCGAACTCGGTTATCCGTAAAATGCTACACGTATCCGAATTTGACGAATAGGTAGTCCATTTCATGTAGAATTTATCCACGAACAATAATACGATATTAGTTTCTCAATTTGACTTCATTTTCCCCGAGATAATTGTTGACCAGATTTGTTTATCGAGTCGACTCGGTACCGAGTTAACTCAAAACCATCCAAAAGTGTATCCAAACACTACCAAACACATTTTTATACTCAAAATAACCAAACACCACCATCCGTATCACAGTCCCAGCGGCCGGAGGCCATGGCTGCCGCCGGTCGGCCCTCTACAACCGTGAACCACCATCCAAATGTCATCAGCAGCCCCAAATCTATACATGCATGTGTGAATCAGAGATTAAAAGAGAGATATCAAACCTAAACAAAAAGAAAACGGGGTAATCGGACCCTTACCAAAGCCGGGATCGCGAGATGGCCAGAAAAGGGGGGCCACCGTCATACGGCGGAACCCTAGCCGCCTCTATAACACTCGAGTATCGAACGGTTATATTTATAAAACCCTAAAGGTTTATATAGAAATTATAACATTTATATATGTATTCATGAAACATGAAAGAAATAGATAAAATGGATCGACTTACCAAAATCTACATAAGGGAGATTGTATCCCGGCACGTTGTGGCCGTATCCATCATTTCAAATCCAGATAGTTGATTCACATCAGGATTTTGGCAGCCGCTCTGATGCGTGCGAAGATATATATAAATATAACCTGCAAAATGACTTTTAAATTTATAGCCTAACTCATTGTTTCTACGCATGCATATAGAAAACCGAACCTATCGTATGGAAGCATGAAAGAATGACTCAGGGTCGACCTAAGGAAGCAACGGTGTAATCATACTTAACCTAGCTAATATCTTTAAGACTTTATCATAATTCTTAATCACTAATATTAAAAGAACTATGGTAGAAATGATGGATTGAAAAACCAAATATATAAAAGCAGATATCATCTA
The DNA here is from genome assembly GCA_039602395.1 of Deinandra increscens subsp. villosa. NCBI lineage: Eukaryota > Viridiplantae > Streptophyta > Magnoliopsida > Asterales > Asteraceae > Deinandra > Deinandra increscens. Next base: position 19,677,106 of record JBCNJP010000003.1, read on the forward strand.
AGACTGATCATTACTTCAACATTACCTAAACCTGACATTGACGCATCGTTACTTAACTGTCTAAAGGACACAAAGTTGCTAGAAACTGGTCCTACAATTATAATCACAACCACAATGAAGTATCAACGAATTAATGTCTTAGTTATAAGGCACATGTGACTTTTGGAATTGCAAGGTACATTTCTTGGATCATGTGATCAGCGATAGAGGTATTCCCCTACTTTGGTTACTATTGATTCTTGTTTATCTTTTTGTGCTCAGGTAGTGTATGAAAATACAGCAACCAGACGTAGTAGAACCAGTCCCTGAACCAGAAAGATTTCTACACAGCAGACTCCAATCTCATTCCAAAACTGTTGTTAAAGTCATCCACGATCCAATACCAATGGCTCTCGAGCGGACCGTCATGAACTACCTAAGGCCAAATGCAATCAATTTTGGTGCAGCTATCGCCCTTCCTGGTGTTGATGCTAACAACTTCGAAATTCGACCCCAGTTGGTGCAGATGCTACAAAATTCTGCCGGGATCGCGAGATGTGTAAATAATGTTATTGGTTTGGTTGTATCTTCACTCACCAAACTCACATATCCCTCCCTCTTGCTCCCTTGCTATTCTTGGCCACCCTCAGCCACCGCCACCCTTCCAATCGACCACCACCACAACCCACAACCACCACCACACTAACTTTTTAGTGAACCAATACCCAACACTAACTTTTTCTGGAAGAAGAAGATTACTTCGGAAAAGTTGGGTAGTAGTTCTGATTGTCACTCACCAGTTGACAATGGTTTACTAGAAATCATAAAACCAAAACAGGAATGGAGACCGAAATTTGTCTCTACGGCCAACACAGATTTTGTTGAAGACACTGGACGACCTACCATCGTTGGGGATGAGGGTCGGGGTTTTAAGAACTTATTATTTTTCAGTGTTTGCAGGTATTTCAAGAAGACCTGTTAGTAATCAAGAGATTGCTGACAATGAGATACTTGTGGTTGTGTTAAGTTCAAATGCATGGTTCTTATCTTTGAAAAGTTGATTTTCAAAAATTTCATTTTCAAATATGTGTCAAGTGTTGATCGATCATTTTCATTTTTTTTTTCATTTTCTTTCGTTCATATTTTTAGGGGGGGGGGGGGGGGGATTCGAAAATTCAAAAAATAGTGTTTTTTGAATTTTAGGGGGATAAATTTGGAAAATATAAAAAAAAAATGAAACATTGAGAAATTGATCCGACAAAAGCGAGAAATGATAGTACATCAGCATATACGTTTATCTGCCATGGATAGATTAAGTCTAAAGGTTGTAGGTACTTGCATAATTTGTGAATGTGCATGATTAATCTGATTTCTGCAAGTAAGATATAAACATAATGTTTACCTGATGAACTTTGGTTATTTGCTTCTTGATGATTGCTGTGTAATGATTATGACAAAAATAGAATAAAGAGATATCCTGATGAATGCATGCTTTTATTTCGAAAGATTTAAACTTGTTTGATTTTCTTCATTTTGTCAAACGATCAGACTTTCTCTGCGTATCGAAAGATCTACCTAATCGTTGTTCGTTTGACATTCTGCTTTATTTTCTTTGGTGTTTTCGTATAATTAATCGGACTTTCTCTGCGTATACGGAAGTATCGACCTCATCGTTGTTGAATTATACAACTTCAACTTGTTTTGCTTTCTTATTTTCTCAAATACTTGGGCTTTCTCTGCGTGTCCACAAGACCGACCTGATTGCTAGGTATTTGAGGTCCTGCTTTATTTTAGCATGACTCATCAAGGATCATTAAATCTCTAAGAAAATTTGCTTATATATGATAAACATGATGATTTGCCAGTATTTCTGATAGAGTGGAGGCCGAGTTATCAGTGCATGATAATATTACCTTAAGCATATCTGAAAACGATAAAAATGATTGGTGCATACTGAAATAAACATAAATGTTGTATTTGCGATTATCTTGGCTTGCATGCTGATTAAGACCGAAATTGAAATGTGCTAGATGCGTTATGTCTGATATGATCTTGCGTCGTGATCTTTCTCGCAAAAGACAAAAAATAGTGTTTGTTTCTGTATTGCATTTACATTTCATTTCAGAAAATATCAAAAAGATTTTTGGTGTGTTTTAGTATAAAATTCATAAAAGCCAAAAAGATTTTACTTCTTATTTGTTTTCGATTGATCGACACAAGATACGAAAAACATTTTCAAAAATATATCTTGGATTCTCGAAGAGAAGTTTTGCGCCAGGATTATTTATGATGGCCAGGTACTCAAAGGAAAGAGTTAATCACAACTTCAAGTCTTCTGAAGCTGTTGATAAGGATGAAAGAAACTGTGCATTGTCAACTATTCAAAAATCAAGCTATCATCAAGTTGAGGGGGAGTTTGTTCGAATAATATGTTTTAACTGGTGAACGGATACTGCACATGACGAGGGGGAGTTTGTTCATGCATAATATGTGCGTTATGTGAAATACCTGAACGAGACGATGTGATGATCAAAGACAAGTTTATGTTGCTCGCCGAACTAGGTCCGAACATGAGGTTCAGACCAGGCGAACTTAGAGTTCGGCTGGGGTTCAGACCAGACGTGTATAAATAGGAACTTGTGCTTTTAATGTTGTAACGGTGAGAGACTAGTTGAGAGAGACCAAATCTTAACTATGTGTTGTTTAGAGTGTTTCTCTAGAGAGCTTCATTGAGAGTTTGTAATTGAGTCTTTGTTGATTTCAATAAAACAAACTATTATTTACATCTTGTTTTCATCTCGTTCTTACTCTACGATCAAGCAAACCTTTAGTAAGATCCGTCTTACGGTTTTTCAATAAACTTTATAATTTAAAGAAAATAATTATACTACCAAGTAGATTGTTAGGGGAGGCGGTATGGTAGCTGGCTCCATACCCAAACCGCATGCGGTTCCACCAGCTCCACAAACCCACCATATCGTGTGACACGGTTCCTCCTTCCCCGACTCCACTTTTCGATTTCCACGGTTTGGAGAAACCGCCCCAAGCTGGCCTTCCAACGGCTATATTTTTTACCTTTAATTCTCAATGGCTATATTATTTTTTTTTCTTTTTTACCAATTACCACTATAAATACTACCCTATTTAATGTTTTTTACACACATCTTCTTCTTTCACCTATCTTCTACAACTTTATTCATGGATAAAGCAAAGAAAAAATCCCCCGCTCCCACCAAAAAATATAAACCGAAGGTACGACCGATCAAACCTCCAATGCAAATCCTCCACCCCAAGCACACCCGACTTTTTACACATCACATCCTTCTCAACAACTTAAAAGTTTAACTTCTCAAGTACCTCCCTCAAGTGTTTAGCGTGCTCCACTTTATTCCGGGAGTATACTAGTATATCATCAATGAACACTATCACCGACCGATCCAACATGGGGCTTGCATACCCGGTTCATGAGATCCATGAAGGCCACAGGTGAATTAGTTAGCCCAAAGGATCACCAAAAATTTGTAATGTCCATATCTTTTTTGAAGGCCGTTTTGGAAACATCCTCCTTTCCCACCTTCAGTTGATGGTACCCCGAATGTAAATCTGTCTTCGAGAACCATTTTGCTTCTTGGAGCTGATCGAACAAATCATCAATTCTGGGAAATGGGTACCTGTTCTTCATCGTGAGTTTATTCAACTCCCGGTAGTCGATGCACATACACATGCTACCGTATTTCTTCTTAACGAATAACACCGGGGCTCCCCAAGGGGAGATATTCAACCGAATGAACCCTTTATCGAACAACTCCTGGATTTAGGTCATCAACTCTTGAAGCTCTGTCGGCGCAAACCTATAAGGGGCTTTGGCCACCGGTTTAGCATTTGGCACTAGATCAATTTTAAACTCCACCTCTCGATCAGGTGGTATCCCCGATAAATCATCCCGGAATACATCTCTGAACTCCCGTACTACAGGTAAATCATCAATTGTGGGACTTTGAATTCTGGTAGCCACCATCGTCGCAAGGTAGGCTTGGCACCCATGCATCATAAGCTTTCTAGCTTCCATCAACGTGCATAACATTGGTGTGTTATGCTTTTCACCATAAATGGTGAGTTTGCCCCCACTTAGCGAAGATATATCTATCGCCTTTCGGTCACATATGACCTTCGCATGGTTACAGGATAGCCAATCTATCCCCACCACTACCTTGAATTCTCTCATTGCCATCGGAATGAGATCAATCAAGTACTCATCGTTGCCGACAGAAATTTGCTTCCACGACATACATAAAAAAAATAATACTTTTATCTTTAGCTGTTTCTACCTCTAAGGGTATATGTAATTTTTCAATCACAAACGAGGGATGCATAATAAAATTATAAGAAACAAATGATCTATTAGCTCCTTTATTAGATAATACGTGAACAGGTATTGAGTTAACTAAATATGTACATGCCACCACGTTAGGGTCTGATTTGGCCTCTTCGGCCGTAAGTTGGAAGGTAGGGCTGTGCAAACGGGTCAGACCCGCCAAACCCGGGTAGAACCGACCCGGGACCGAGAACTGATTGGGACAAATGTAGGAACCGGGAACCAGACCCTGTTTCAGGCGATCGGGTCGGTTATCACCGGTTTTAGTAATTGGGTCTGCCGGTTCCACCAAAGAACCGTATAGTCCAAAACTTTCCTCAAACCTAACCGCAAGTTTCATAGCCGCTTCTGATTTAGCATCAATTTTTGTAACATTTGAGGACAAACACATTATATGATTAATATCGTCTCTAACAAATTAGTGAGATTACAGACTAACATCGATTTTAAGTTTCTAATAGATTACCCCAACAAACACATAATATTCTGGGTTCGGTTTACGGTTCTAACGGGTCGGTTCCACCGGGTAAGTCGGGTTTACCCGACTTAAGCTCACCCCTATTGGAAGGTCCTGCCTATAGCTTTTGGCACCTCCGTTCTTCCACCACTTTCTGCCCCCTCCTTTTTGAGCTTTGAGCAATCAACTTTCTTATGCCCCATTTGATAACAATTAAAGCATCGTGGTGCTCTAGATGGGCAGTTGGAAATGATATGGCCTTTCTTGCCACAATTCAAACACGGGCGATCTTTGAAGATGCACTCCCGCGAGTGCCCTTTGTTACAAATTTTGCATTTGGAGCCACCCCCCTTTGAGTTCTTCTTGTTGGACAAATCACCCACCTTATGCTTTTTAGGGGGATTAGGTTTCCCCCTATGGGTTTTCTTGCCTCTCGGGCTACTTCTTCTCGGACGATATCCAACTCTCTCACCCGAGCGGAGTTGATCATTTGTTCTACCATTGTAAATTGGGAAAGGAATATGAACTCCTTGATCCTTGCCTTCAACATGTTACGGTAAAAGAACATTCGGTAGGCAACACATCACAACAGAATTTAATCCGGTCCAGGTAAATCCCAGTTTTTTGATCAACTGTCTAAGCATCTCCCTGTTTTGCTAGGAAGTGAAAATAATTGATCGTACTTTCTTTTACTTTGCTTTAGTCACTAGAAAACAACATGTCATATAATTGTAGCAGAAAATGTGGTGATATGACATTGTCTTACATCTCAAAATAGTATTTTTCGGTAAACATAAGTACTTAAAGATTTATTTAAAAAGATAGTTGGGACTACGACTCCATATGCAGGTTCGTTGAGTTTATGGTCCCATTTTCATGTCGATTGTGACTAGTTACCCGAGAAATACATGAATTATAAAGATCAACATAATGTTGGTGAGTTCATAGGTTTAAGACTCTACAAATAAATTTGTAAACAATTTATGGCATACAATATATTATAATGGTTATCGTTGTTGTAATGATCTCATATGAACCTTGGGTGTGTAAATTTTTGTTTTTGTGCGTATTTTGGCATTTGTGCGTGTTTTGGAAATTGTGTGTACGCTAAGGGCACTATTACTCATGCTTTTAGTGTGTGTAAAGTATGTTTTGTGTTCAAAAATGAGCAAAGTTCGAGGTTTGTGAACAAATTATTGTTTGTGTACTAAGTTCTCATCCTAAATATCCATATCTATTTGTAAATTTTAGGTTTTTGATCGCATGGATGAGGATTTTTGTGTATGTTTGTGTTGAGGAAGTGTTGTATTATCAAGCGTTTGGTTGTTTGTTGATCATTTTGTGTGAATCTTTGTGGTTGGAACACAACTAAATGGCGTGCATAATCTAATATGCTATTCAAGCATCGTTGCCATTTGTTTGTTGCATCTAGGATTCTACTCTTGGGTCACTTCTAGAATCCAATGTGTATACACTACGTCAAAACTAACCTTTGGCCACGGAAAAAAACCGTGACAAAAGGTGTTTTGTCACGTTTTTTTTTCTTCCATTCCAACCGACACTATAGGTGCCGTGACCATATGTACCCTACGGCCACGTTACAATATCAGTGGCTGAAGCCACCTATAAGCGTGGCTAAAGGGTACTAATATTTGTTGTTGTAATCAAACAATTCTTCAGAAAAGCGTGGCCAAAGGGTCCCAACGGCCACATGTGTTTGGTTAACGTGGCCTTTGGTATTTTATGGTCACGTATATTCATGTTTTAGCCACATACATTATAAAAATACGTGGCCAAAGGGTTGCTGAAATCATACATTTTGTCACAGTACGAGTGGCCAAAGGGTGGCAACGGCCACGTTAAAATATGAATGGCGTGGCCTTTGGTATTATATGGTCACGTATATTTGTGTTTTAGCCACATATGTAATAAAAAAACGTGGCCAAATGGGTTGCTGAAATTATAATTTTTGTCCCAATACGCGTGGCCAAAGGTTGGCAACCGCCACATCAAAATATGAATAGCGTGGCCTTTGGTATTATATGGTCACGTATATTTGTGTTTTAGCCACATATGATATGAAATAACGTGGCTAAATGGGTTGCTGAAATCATAAATTTTGTCCCAATACGCGTGGCCAAAGGGTGGCAACGGCCACATTAAAATATAATAAGGGTGGCCTTTGGTATTATATGGTCACGTATATTTGTGTTTTAGCCACATATATTTGGAAAAAAAAAAGTGGCTAAAGGGTAGTTGAAATCATACATTTTGTCTCAATACGCGTGGCCAAATGGTGGCAATGTCCACGTTAAGATATAATAAGAGTGGCCTTTGGTATTATATGGTCACGTATATTTGTGTTTTAGCCACATATATTTGGAAAAAAAAGTGGCTAAAGGGTAGTTGAAATCATACATTTTGTCTCAATACGCGTGACCAAATGGTGGCAACGGCCACGTTAAGATATAAAAAGCGTGACCTTTGGTATTATATGGTCACGTATATTTGTGTTTTAGCCACATATATTTGGAAAAAGAAAGTGGCCAAAGGGTAGTTGAAATCATACATTTTATCTCAATGAACCCTATATTTAATTACAAATCAAATAAAATTTAATTACAAATCAAATAAAATTTAACACATATATTTAATTACAAATAAAATAAAATTCAATTACAAGTCAATACAAATGAAATACAAATAAAAAATTAAAGAAAATTACACTGCATACAAGCATTATTCTCAATCTAATTCAATTACAAGTCAACAACACTACCGCGTAAGTGGTCTTCATCTTCAACTGTCCAGATTTGAGCTTAATTAGGACCATTTTTTATTGTATTCCTTCCTATACCAAAACATATAATTGATAATTAGGTTATGGAAATTGATCATAATATATATAGCAATTTTGAAATACTTACCACCATGATAGATATGGACTGAGGAGTGCCATTTTATTGCAAGTAGTATGGGTCATCAGGTCCTACAGTTCAATTGATTTCCAGATGAACATTAGATATCCAGATGAACTTAAAACATCCGGATGAAGATCACATTAATTAAGTTCCAGATCAACTTCAAAGTTAGTTGAACTTTGTTTGCTACACATATCACCATTTGTTCCAACAATCCCTAGCTGGCCCAAGTGTTTGAGGTACCAAATAACATTTAAAATGGGACTACATGACATTACCAAACAGATTACTGTGAAAATATAGAACGGAATGAAACTTGACTGGCAAATATTTACCTTTTTCTTTTCAACCGCTTTAGACGAGGTTGATCGACCACCGATTTCACGCCCTACAGTTCAATTAATTACTTTATGTAAATGAGCAATCAAACCTATAATGAGTTTGACAAATACTAACCGTTGTGTGTATGTCAGCATGATTAGTGCTGTGGCTAGATCCAACAAAAATCTCCTTAGAATTTTCCTAGAACAATGTTTTTGAATTGGTAAAAAGTTAGACCAGAATAATGACGCAGACCTATCATGAAAGTATTTATTCTGTTTTTTTAATCTAACATAAGTTGTTCCAGTTTTATTCATACAGATTATGTATATACCCTATTTTTTCATATTAACATACATTTTCAATGAATAATAGCAGGGCCCCATTTAACTCATATCTTTGTTCTTACATGAAGTATATATTCTTATGTACCAGGAACTTGCATCTATTTGTGTTCTTCAAGAACAAGAGTTCATCCGGATTGTGTTCTTCATGAACAAGAGTGTATGTGATTATAAGGTACTTGAAAAATAGTATGATTAATTAAGTTGTGATGTAAAGAATTCACCTCTGTAGATGCCGGAGCATTAAGTTTGTGTGGTAACGGTGGTCCAATTGCAGATAGATGAGCTATAAGTAGATCAAGTTTTTTCTCCGATTCTTGAATCTTCAAGAAGAGGGCCTTAATCTGCTCTTTTTTATATCCCTAAGAAGTCTCTCCTCTTTAAGTTCGAACTCAAGTTTTTCCAATTGACCATCAGTGTTGTTGGATCGATCCTTGAATTTTGTACAATTAACAGAATGTAGTTAGATGCTTTTTAACAAAGTACATAAATAGGAAAGCATGCAGACCCTATTGATTCATTATCTCTTAGTTAGTTCTTAATTATTAATATATCACATAAAGACCCTATTAATTGATTATTTGATATGTTATACACAAATTAAAGACATCTAAAGGGAAGAGTGGAACACATCATGTCTTCAGTGGATATAAACAAACAGTTCACCATTTCTAGCAGAGTAGCAGATGCATGACATCAACATTCTTCTATTCTTCTACAGGGGATTTAAACTAAAATTTCTTTATTTTGTACCCCTCTAACATGAACCTACAAAAAATGTTGGAAACATTCCTATATATGTCCTCTAGGATCATTTCCTAGCTAGTAATGACCAGAGTAACGTAAATTAGTTCTTAGTTATTAATACATCACATAAAGACCCTATTGACTAATTATTTGATATGTTATACACAAATTTAAGACATCCAAAGGGAAGAGCAGAACACATCATGTCTTCAGTGGATATAATTAAACAAACAGTTCACCATTTCTAGCAGTGTACATAAAGAAGAAAGGAGGTTCACCAGTAACATGAATCTACAAACATGTGCATATGCTTGACCTCAACATTCCTAGCATAAAAATAACTAATTTAGCATGCTCCCCCAGTCATTTAAGAAGGTAAATAACTAATTTAGCATAAAATGAATGGGTTGAAATGAATGGAGAGGATATCTGCAATATATACCCCTTCCTAATCAATTCTGTATGAAACGAAATTTTATCGATCTGTAACTGTAACTGTACACAAATTCAGGGATCCCAAGTTAAACGTGTATCAATAATAAACAAAAGAAACAATTTTATGAAAACAGATTGTAAGTAATGAAACGGAATAACTTGACAATTACCGTTTTCTGGACTGAATGGTCTCCCAAATCACATCCCACTTCTGAAGAATCGCTAGCGCTGGCTGTTGAAGCTATTCGTTGTTGAAGCTCCATGGAAGATGTGAATGATATGGATGAGAAAGAAGACCTAGTTATTCGCTGGAGGTTTTTAATTGGAAATTTTCTGATAAAGTGAGAGGGAAAAGTATCTGATGAATCGATAATAAGTAAATTTAGTTCGAAATTTTGGGTGTAGTTTGAACTAATGGTGGGAAATTCAAATTTTTTGGTGAAAATTTTTAACTAAAAGGGGGGGAATTGTTCAAACTGATAAAAAAACCCAAAATTAATATAAACAATATGTATATTAAACATAATTAAACCTAAAATTAAACATAAACATAACTAATTAATTAATTAAATGTCTCCACGTGGCTCTTCCAGCGGGTTCTTCTTGAAGATAAAATTCATAACTGTGATCCTTTAAGCAGATCTGGATGACGATCGGAGTTAAAATCCCTAATTAACAAAATAATGTTTTAATATATATTAACTTTATTATTTTATTTTAGATATAATAAACAAGATTTTAATAACACGTGCCTTGTGGCCGTGATAACGCAACTACAAAAAACGGATACATTACTAAAACACAACTCAAAAATGAAAATGATAAATTACTATGCAATTCAGAACAAAAATACCAAAAGACGTACCGCCATGTTGTGAATTTCTCATGTATAATAATTTTGTTTCCAAAAATATTAAACGACGTCCAATTAGGATGTTGAGGAGCAATTAGGACCAACTAGACTCAATGAGGACTAAATACTGACAATTAGCGTCATTTATAAAGATACTTTAGTGAAGACCAGTTATGGTCAATTAATATGGTCAATGAATACGGATTAGGACCAGTTCAATGAGAAGGTCGATTATGCTCATAGGACCGATAAGGACGGAGCATGAAGGAAGTGACTAATGAGGATTGATAATCAAGTATGACCAATTAGGACTAATTGGGGCCAATTAGTTAAAATGAGGACCAATGATACCAATAAGGGTAAATCAGGGTTAGTGATCGTCGATTGAGACCAATTAGGTTCAATTAGGGTCAATGAGGACCAATTAGGACCAATAAGGATGAATTATGACTTATTAGGGCCAGTTAGGACCGATGAGGGCCAATTAGACAGAATAAGTACCAATATGGCTCAATTCGGGTTAATGAGGAGCAATTTGAACAAAATGGACCAATAAGGACCAATTAGTGTCAGTTAACCTCAATAAGGACCTACTAGACTTATCGTTTACCATTTACTTTGTAGTACAACAAAATTGAGTCAATTAGGCCCAATTGACCCCAATTGATTATAATTGGTCCTAAATGAGCCTAATTGATCGTAATTGACCGTAAGTGATCTTCATTGAACCTAACCGAGCCGAATAGACTATAATTGACCTTCATTGGCCCTAATTCATCCTAACTGAGTGTTCACTGGCCCTCATTGGTACTCATTTGTCATAAATGACCATGGTCGACCTTAATTCAGTCTACTGGTCCTCATTGAGCGTAATTTGGCCCTCAATCGGCCTAATAGACCCTAATTGGTCATATTTGGTCCTCATAAGGGGTCGACATTGAGCAAAATCGACCCTCGTTAATTAGTTATAACTGGTCTTCATCAGTGACCCTAATTGATCCTCATTGACCCAAATTGACCCCAATTTACCCTAATTGGGCCTCGTGGCTTCGTTGGTCCTAATTGGTCCTACTTTATCTTCATTTGTCCTCATCGGTCTTAATCGACCCTAATTGATGTGGATTCAATTAAAATAAATCTTTAATCCTAATAAAGCAATAAAATGATTGCCACATGGCCTTTTTCTAGGGCCTCCACATCATCATGTCCACATGTCAACACTAGATTAAATTGATATATAAATTTTAAAATAAATTCAATATATTATTTCAACTTTATAAATATAAAATTGAACCTTACATTTAATAAAATTTAAATTTCTAATTAATGTAATGAAACTTCAAATCTTTTAAAATTTCTAAACTTAAATAACTTCAACTAAATGGGCAAACTCCAATAACTTCCCCTGTATCAACTCTTAGGGTTCATTGTGATCCAGAAGAACTGCCGTTAGTGTAAAACTGCATTTTCGAAAAACAGTTACCCTCTATTTTCTCTCCAGGTTTCTAATTGGCGATTTAAACCTAAACCTTACTCTCTAATTTCTACCAAATGGCACCCAAATTGAATCGAAAGGCTGCATCAAAGGCTACTCAACTGTTCTTCGCCGAACACAATGTTGTAGCGTACTTCGAGAAGTCTGATAAGTCAAAGCTATTTGATGAAATGAACGATTTCCTCGAGAAATCCAACACTCATTTTGCTTTAACTGTGAATCCTGTAATATGCAAGCAGAGAATTGCTGAATTTTGGGACTCAGCCAAAAAATCTGTTGATAGCAACGGGGTTGGTAAAATTGACTCTAGAGTCAATGGGAATGAGATTAGTTTGACTGAAGAAATGATACGGAAGCATCTGAAATTCAATGATGCAGGAGGTGATCCTGATTACAAGTTTGAATTGTACTTGAAGACGTACGAAGCAATTGGGTATGGGGGTGACTTAACTTGTGGGACCATCAAAAAGGGACAACTACCCTATGTTTGGCGATATCTTGCTCATACCATTCTCCACTGCCTGTCTCACAAGAAAACTGTGTGGGATGAACTTGCTGCACCTCAATCATCCGCTTTTCATGGATTGGTAAATGGCCTCAATTTTAACTTTTCAAAAATGATATTTGATGGAATGCTGGAAAATCTAAAACCTAAAAGGATCTTTTACATGTACCCCAGATTCATCCAACACATTCTCAATTGTGAATTTCCAAATCTGCAAATCTCTGATCAACATCTTGAACTAATATCTTTTACAAGTAAAACATTTTCTAACATGCAAGTGAACAAAACTGTTTTCCTTGGTAAAGACACATCACACCCTATTCCTAAGGCCAGGACTGCTCCTGAGCAAACTGCTCCTGGTGACAACATTGTTACACCAACAAGTGTTGAGCCCACACCAGACCGACCATCCTCTTCCACTGATATACAAATTCCCACCATTCCCACCAAAAGGAAGAGGATGTCCACATCAAAAACCACACCCAAAAATACCACACGCACTCCACAATCACTCAGAAGGAAGAGGACTAGGTCTCCTTTACCTAGACCCTCCACAGTACTACCTCAGAATGAGGGTGGTATATCACCTAGGCCACGTGAAGTAGATTCCCCAACCCTTATTGCAGGGAATATACTGCTGGACTTGGTTCAATCACCCAACCGACATTCTGGTGATAAGGTGACTTGCAGTAGTGATGAAGCAAGTCAGGTGGAAAGGGCTGACACTACTTATGAAGTCCCACTGGACCCTGAGGACAGTGCCAACATCATTAAGACCCAATCCACGGCAACTGTTTCTGTCAGGGAACCTATTCAGGAACCTTTGATTGACAACAGGAATCCCAGGTGCCAAGAAACCATGGGTGCTGAGCATGAACAAGGTCGGCTTGTTTGCTCTTCTTTGCTCAAAGATACTGGCAACACACCAGTTGAGAGCAGCATAACACATACTGAATTGACGGTTCGATGTACAAAACTTGAAAATGAATTGGCAGCTCTCCGTGCAATTGTGAGAGCTCAAGGAGAAGAAATTGAACGGTTGAAGGCAGGACAATCTGTGAAAGCCACTGATAGGTAAGGTTGTCAACCATGCATACGTTGAAATGAAATTCACATGCAAAACTAGATTTAATTCAAAATAGGATCTTGCACAGGGTGTCTTCCTCAGATGTTGATGAAGTTGAACAGGTTGATCCGGTGGAACAACTTCATCCGGAGGAAGAAGGCTATGTTGATCCGGTTGAACAAGTTGATCCGGTTGAACAACTTCATCCGGAGGAAGAAGGCCATGTTGATCCGGTTGAACAGGTTGATCCGGTTGAACAAATTCATCCGGAGGAAGGCCATGTTGATCAGGTTGATCCGGTTGAACAACTTCATCCGGAGGAAGAAGGCCATGTTGATCAGGTTGAACTAGTTGATCCGGTTGAACAACTTCATCAGGTGCAAGTGACTGCTGATAATCAGATTATCACAAGCGTGATGAGTGATCTGCAAACCACAAATGTGGATATAGCTCCTGAAGCTCTATCTTTCATGAGAAAAATGATGATTAGGAATACTCTTAACTGCACTTGGTTTAGGAGTGCTCCATCTCTGCCCACCATTCCTCTTTTAAAGCCTAGTGCTCCATCTCTGCCCATCACTCCTGTTTTAAAGCCAATCACTACTGAGGAAATTCCTGAGCATGTTATCTCGGAAGCCAGTCCCAATGCTGCAACTTCACTTCATGAGTCTCCAAAACCTGCTGATGATGATTCTCTTGATGAGAGAAGTATCTCTGGTTTCACTGACATGGAGGATGATGATAATCTGAGCACAGGAGGTCAGAGAGAAGACATGGACCCTGTTACAAAGGCTCTGTTGGATCAGTATGAAAAGGAGAATGCTGAGATACGAAAGAAGTTCCAAGAACAGAAGGAAATTGCAGAGTTTGAAGAACAGAAACGATTACTCTTAGAAGAAGGTATTTATGAGTATGTCATCAACAATGCAGACCTAATGTTCTTCATCAATGAAGCAAGGAGAAGATCTGATCTGTACATAGAAGAAAGAATTGCCAAAGCCGAAAAGAATGGTCTTTCAGACAGAGTTGAGATGTACAGAAAGCTCTTATGTAATGAGTATAGGATCATTCGGATGAAGAGAAATGAAGATAACAAAATTTTCCTAGGTCAGTTCAGTGTAATGCTCAAAAGCAAGGAGTGTTTCACTGATGCATGGGTTGATGATATGAAGGGTGATGACTTGATCAAGTGGATGTACATGATCCTAGTCATCAGAGCTGATAAAGCCAAGGAGATGAATGTATATAGATTTGTTGATAGCTCTTTAGAACAGGATCAACAAGAGAAGCAAGGTACTAGATATCAAACTCTATCTGAGGAGGATGACTTGCTGATTCATAAATGGTACTTCAAGGAAATCATGATGGAGGACCCAAAAATAATCAACTCTTGCAAATTGCCAAGGCTGAGAAAAGACTATGATGCTATCAGGAAGAGCCAAATTGAAAAGGAAAGAGTTACTGGTGTGAAAAGGCCACCAGGTATGCATGCTCTGTTTGACTCCATACATCTTGAAGGTATCAGCTACCTAAAAGAAAAGAAGAGTAAAGCTCATGTGCAAACTACTCGGCAAAAGAAGCCAAAGATCAACATTATCAAGGAAATGTTTGACACTGTCTCTGATCCTCATCTCTCATCATCTCAACCCTCCATCACAGCCTCACAACCGACTGCTCCCTCATTACCAGTTGCATTTTCTGGTCTGAACAGAACTCTAGCCTCACAGCAACCCAGAAAAAACCCTGCTGCTAGAACTAGTAGACCAGAAAAAAAATCCTAAACCTGTAAAATTAAAGCCTATTCCACCAAAGTTTAGAGCAGATAACTTCACACCCATTGTACCACATCCTCACCTAAACAAACCCCGAAAACCCTCATCTCCACCCAAGTCACCAGAAAAACCACCCACCAAGAGAATGAAGTCAATGGCTAGGAAGGGAAAAGGAAAAGTGATCAATGAGGAGGATGAATACAGAGATGTCCATGCTGAAAGGAGAAGAATCATCTCCTGGAGGTATGATGATGAAGCGAAAGTATACCTGTTCACAACCAGTTCATGTGAGGTACTAAAGTTTACAGCTGAAGAAGCTATGTGCAACCTCACTGACCATGAGTTGGGTGATGTTAGACAGTCACGTGTTGATATGAAGGGTGCTTGTTCACAAGAGGAATCCTTAATGTTGAGGATAAGGATGTATTTGGATGAGTTATACGGGGAAGTAGATGAATCCACACAACGCAGCATTGACAATCCTGTTTCGACACTTGAAGTTGATAAGGATGGAAATTTGGTAGTCTATAGAGCTGATGGGTCATTCACAACGCATAGTACAGTCCCAGATCCAGAATGGAGCCAGGATGACAAAGACCGAATCCATTTAATAATGACAAGTAACAGGCTTCATCAGGTTTTTATTCAGAGAAAAAGGGTGACCAACTGGGAGTATAAGAAAGAAACAAACATGTATCACATTTTCACCAGTGAAGGTGAGACAATTAGAAGCTTACAGGATGCTCTAAATGGGCTTTCTGAAGATGAGATACGAGATATTGTCAGGATTGGTGATACTGAGAGCAGAATAATGACACGGACCTTTCATGAAAGTCTCCTATGTAAGAAGGCCAAATTTCGGTTACAAGCTATTGAAAAGGAGAACAAGATGGGAACCGGATGAACTTGGCTGGAAGAAGAGTTGATCCCTGTATTTGTGTACAATGACAGGATTTATAAACTGGCTAGATTTTAATTCTTCAATAAATTGGAACAAGAACAAAACTGTATGAACTAAAAAGAACAGAACCGTATGAAGGTTCAAGCCTTGTTTGCTACAATTTATAATATTTGATTGTCTAATAATGGATGACGGGATTTATAAACTGGCTAGATTTTAATTCTTCAATAAATTGGAACAAGAACAAAACCGTATGAACTAACATAACAGAACCGTATGAACTATAATTCCTCAGGAAGAACATGAAGAATAGAACCGGATGAACTAGAGTTCTTCAGGATCAAGAGTAATTATTCAGTAATAGAACAGGATGAACTACAGTTCTTCAGGATGAACCGGTCAAGAGTAATTATTCAGTAATAGAACAGGATGAACTACAGTTCTTCAGGATGAACCGGATAAACTAGAGTTCTTCAGGATGAACTATATATACTATAGTTGTTATTTCTGTTCGTAGTCTATTGGATATTCCCATGTATTTAAACCCATTATCTAGTGAATTAAAATCATTTTGGTTGAATACAATTCTCTATACACTAATATTTAGTCACACAACCTAATATATATATATATATATGTAGAAGACTATAACCTTAGGGAGAAGATTTCATCCGGATTGAGAGAAGATGAACAGAAACGGATGAAAATACATTATATTAAATTAAAAATCAATTCATTACATAAAAGGGAAAATAAGCGGCTGAAGACAAATCCCTCTTTGCTTTCTCACATGGTTGCTTTAACAAACACAATTACATACACATAATCCAAAGAGGGTATGATTCCATTAATACATTGATCTATAAAATTACAACTTTAAAACTACTAACTTAAAGGGAAAAGAAGCGGCTGAAGACACAACCTAATAACAGTGGCCATATGTACTAGCTTTTAGCCACATAACTAAGTAAAAAGCGTGGCCATTGCTCACATTTAGCCACACATAATATATACTTAATAGTTTTGTTTTCTTTTAATTTACTAAGTAATAAAATCTACTCTTCCGTCACACAACATTATTTAAGCGTGGCCATACATTCCTTTTTGGTCACACGAATAAAAAATCATAAAAATTCCGTCGCCGTTTGGTGCATTTCGCCACTCTTTTTTAAGTGTGACAAATAAGTGCCACATGTTTTTGTAAAACAGTGGCTAAAGCCACTGCAACTGATTGTTGTTGTCACGTAAACAAAAAAATACGTGGCTAAAAGGGTCCAAAGGCTATATATTTGGCCACGGGTACAAAATATATGTGGCTAAAACGAGAATTTCTTACCTTTGGCCACATTTTTTTACAAAACAGTGGCTATGCGATATCAAAAAAACCGTGGCCAAAGCCACTTTTTTACGTAGTGATAACAAATCCCTGATTTAATGAGCTCTTATACAATCATCCATTTGCCTCACAAACATACCCCATTATTTTCCCTTAACGACGTCATCAGATGCTTCGTTGGACTTGAATGTTTCACAAACTTCAAGGAAGTTTGTGATGTCAGAATGAGGACCTTCATCGGGCAAACCGTTAAAATAAAAACGGGGTAATCGGACCCTTATCATAGCCGGGTTTGCGAGATGGCCAAAAAAGGGGTGTCGCCGCCATACGGCGGAACCCTAGCCGCCTCTATAATACTCGAGTATCGAACTGTTATATTTATAAAACCCTAAACGTTCATATAGAAATTATAACATTTATATATGTATTCATCCTTTCATTTTATAAATCACATAAAATCATAGCTTTATATAGATTATATCATGTCTTTCATATACATAAAACCTTAACATTTAATTACATAAAATCATAACAAAACTACATATATATTTTCACTATCATTATCATTTTATTTAAGATGAACTACATATATACCACTTCGCATGTTTCCTTTCTCACTCAAGGACATTCGTACCTGGTTGTGTTTTTGATTGTTCTTAGATAGTTGTGCGTTGTGTATTTTAAGTTTATTGGTCATCCTTACTTTGTTATAAAAAAGAGTGTTTAAGTTTGGCAAGAGTATGGAAATAATTGTATTTGCCGAAAAGCATAGTTTTATCGTACGTATTTCAAAATGTAAGTTTCATAGTACGTCATCACAATAGAATTTAATTAGATGACCCGTCGGCCATGGGATGCTATGGTTTCAAAATGAATATAGTTCCACAATCAACCGTTCTCATATCTCTGTGAGAGAAGTGTGCCACTGAAAGCTGGTCGTCACAATAAAATTCCGTTCCTAGTGAGGGTGTCCCGAAATACATGGGCACAAGGACGTGGGGCATTATCCCCAAATAACGCTACTCATTTTACACGCGGTCCTATACTAAGGTTGTGTACGTGTGGAACTAGTCGGGGTAAGTATCACTAGTCCGAACGAAAGAAGCAAGCGATGTACGATGCGGTGAAAATTACAATGGAGGCTCAATGTAAAGTGATCGAGATCAAACAAGCACGTAAACTACAAGAACTTCTTTCCAATGGAAAGAAGCAAGTGATGTACGATGCGGTAAAAATTACAATGGAGGCTCAACGTAAAGTGATCGAGATCAAACAAGCACGTGAACGACAAGAAAAAAACACGTGATCTCGAGTACTTCATGAAACCGCACAATGATGTTGACCCTCAATTTTCCATCTTTTAACATTTTAATGCCCCCACGTCCTTGTATGCATGTATTTCGGGACGCCCTCACGAGGAACGACATTTTGGCCTTTGGCACATCAAAACCCCATGGTTGGGTTCACTTTATTTATTTATACAGGAAGTCTCTATTGGCGAGTGGTCTTGCGTATGTAACTATCGGCTATGACCACGACAGATAGAGAATGGTTGATTGTGGAACTATATTCATTTTGAAACCATAGCACCCCATGGCCGACGGGTCATCTAATGAAACTCTTTTGTGATGACGTACGATGGAACTTATATTTTGAACTACGTACGATAAAACTATACTTTTTGGCAAATACAACTATTTTCATACTCTTACCAAACTTAAATACTCTTTTTGATAAAAATTAGACCATTGACAAACCTAAAGGAAATCCTGAATATTTATTGAACTTCGTATCATCCCGAAGCTTTGCCTTAATCTCCCTTTCTTTCATCCAATTGGCTTGAAAATCCAACATCATTTCCAACGCCTTTTCCGATGCTGAACTCTTTGCGGTGGACGAAGACTCGCCCAACTTCTTTTTCCCCTTATTTTTTGGGTATCTAGGGGTTGAGTCTTTATTTAGATCGGGCAATTGAGTCGACCCAACATCATTTGAAGTAGTGTAGTCCCCCGACTCAGACGTCTTGATCCTTTTACCCGGTTCCGGTATTTCACCAACTAAATTCGGAACCGGAGCCCACTTTGGATGGTCTTTACCTCGACCCAACACAGAAAATGAGCAAACTCATTTTTCTCGTATATTTTTTTTTATACAAGTTTTGGGCTTTCATCAAAATGTCCACATCTGCACTCCCACTTGCCCAATTATTAGTCTATTACAAAAAAAAAATAAACAAGTTAATAAATATATATATATATATGTATATCAAGTTAATAAAAAAACTAAAATATTTTTTACCGCTTGAATGTAGAGACCATTGAAGTTCGACAATTTCGTATTCAACTTCTTCCACTTTGAGCTTAGTTGGTCCCTAGTTTGCCCACTAAGTGCACCCATCAAACTGTCAAAGTGGGTAAGAACTTTACCCCAAAACGAATCGCGGCTTTGTTGATCCGCTTTTTTCCCATCTTCGGTCCAATGAATGAAAGCTTTTGTCAAATTAAGCTCTTCCACCAACGTCCAAAGTTTACCTTTCGCTCGCGTCGGAAATTTACCTTTCTTCTTTGTTTTGGTAATCACTTGGACGTCTTCGTCCATCACCTCAATCTCCTCTTCTTCAACCGCAACTTCGGACTCGATTTGACGTCTTGGCTCTCGAAATTGTGTGGTTTGGTACATGACGTTAGACGTTGGGAATTGATGCATTTGGGAAGAATGTGGGGGATATAACTCTCCTTGAACCCCGTAACGTCCGGATAGAAGATCAATATACGATAAATAAATTATAACAAAAAACACGACTATAAATTATAAAAACAACTTAAAAGTTGCACTCTCTTCCGTATTCTTCTGCGATTTCTTGTTTTTGTTGAAGAACAAGTGGTAAGAATTGAGGGTCAACATCATTGTGCGGTTTTATGAATACACGAGATAACGTGTTTTTTTACAACTGTGTAGAACATTCAACACTTGTTTTCTTTTTACACAAAACCCACATTGTGACTAGTTTAAGCTCCAAAAGCATCACATTAGGTTTGGTTTAAAAATTTGTAAGTAAATGCTGAGATTATCATATATAACATAAAACAAAATTCCGTCCTGAAATTTAGTTCTGAGTACTGGTGGATGCAACATTGCTAAAAAGACGGGGATACTTCTGACGTATCTGGTCATCGCATTCCCAATTGTATTCGGGACCTCGTCGTGAGTTCCAACGTACCTTAACGATGGGAATGCGGCTCTGGTTCATTATTTTGACCTCACTGTCAAGTATCTCTACAGGTTCTTCTACAAAATGAAGTGTTTCGTCGACTTGAATTTCATCAAGTGGGATGACAAGTAATTCATCAGATAAGCACTTCTTCAAATTACAGATATGAGAGAGAAGTGTGCCACTGAAAGCTGGTTTGTGCAATATAAATAAATTGAACCTATACTTGTTTAGGTTATCAGATTCTTTATCTACATGGTCTGGAAGGAAATGTGTGGATTTTATCAGTAGATCGATGATAAACCAGATAGTATCATTACCAGAGCGAGTTTTAGGATAAAATCCATGGCTATACAATCCCACTTCCACGTCGGGATTTTAGGTTGGACAAGTAGACCTGAGGGTTTTTTGGTACTCGACCTTGACCTTTGAACATGTCAATCACTTGCCAACATAGGTAGTTACTTCATCTTTCATGTGGGGCCACCGGAACTGTTCCCTCAGACCGTGGTACATCTTATCAGCACCTGGATGGAAAGAATATCTTGATTTGTGAACTTCATCCAAGACTAGCTTCTTTACATTCCCATAGTTAGGCACCCAAATTATATCCATAAAGTATCTGGTTCTATCATGCTTTTTCGTCAGTTTCTTCTCTATGCCACGCAAACCTTCTTCCTTCATATTTTCTTCTTTAAGGGCTTCAAACTGAGCATCACTGATTTGTGATGTAAGGTTTGTGTGGGCGGTCATGCTCAATGCTCGAACTCGAAGTGGCTTAACCGCATTCCTTTCTGCTTAAGGAATCGGCCACAACATTAGCCTTTTCTGTGTGATAACGAATCTCATAATTTTAGTCATATAGCAGTTCAACCCAGAGATGTTGTGTCATATTCAACTGTTTCTGATTAAAGATGTGCTGGAGACTCTTATGATCAGTGAATATGGTGCATTGCATTCCATAAAGGTAATGTCTCCAGATTTTGAGGCCAAAGACTACGGCTACAAGCTCTAGGTCGTCGGTTGTATAATCCTTCTCGTGAATCTTCAGTTGTCAAGAGATCTATATCGGGGGCTAAGCTTTCCGCGCTTACCAAACCTTATGACGCCTTTCCATGGCGATACCTTTAGCATAACATGATCTCCTTCTTGAAACTCTAAGGGTTTATGGCGGTTATCTACATAGATCTTTTGGCAATCTTTGGAGGAAAACTTCGCGTACAGTTCTTCCTTCTTCAGCAACTCCAAAATAAGTCTCAAATGTTGCTTGTGTTCCTTCTTACTACGGGGGTAGATTAGAATAAAATTGATTAACACGATAATATATTCATCCATTTATAAATCACATAAAATCATAGATTTTTATAGATTATTATATCATGTCTTTTATATACATAAAACCTTAACATTTAATTACTTAAAATCATAACAAACTACATATATATTTTCATTATCATTATCATTTTATTTAAGATGATACTTTTGATCAAATAATGTGATACTATTCCAGTTATCTAAATACATGGTATTTAACGCACTTTCATAAATAGAAACCGGGATGTTACACATATGTTCGGACTAGTGATAATTATCCCGAATAGTCCCACACGTACACAACCTTGGTATAGGACCGCGGGTAAAATGGGTAGAACTATTTGAAATAGACCACTACCCCACTTACTTTACATTGCACAGACCAGCTTTCAGTGGCACACTTCTCTCTCATATCTGTAATTTGAAGAAGTGCTTATCTGATGAATTACTTGTCGTCCCGCTTGATGAAATTCAAGTCGACAACACACTTCATTTCATAAAAGGAACCTGTAGAGATACTTGACAGTGAGGTCAATATACTGAAGCAGAGCCGCATTCCCATCGTTAAGGTACATTGGAAGTCACGACGAGGTCCCGAATACACTTGGGAATGCGAGGACCAGATATGTCAGAAGTATCCCCGTCTTTTTAGCAATGTTACTCCACCAGTACTCAGAACTAAATTTCAGGACGAAATTTTGTTTTAAGTTATATATGATAATCTCACCATTTACTTACAAATTTTTAAACCAAACCTAATGTGATGCTTTTGGAGCTTAAACTAGTCACAATGTGGGTTTTGTGTAAATACGCGCGCAAGACCGCGATTTCTCATTTTTGTTGAAAAAAACATTATGGACACTACTTAATTCTAGTGGCAGGAGTAGTTTGTATGCGACTAGCCCGATCTTTTCTAGGATTTCAAAAGGGCCAAGGGAAACAACCCTGCGTGCCAGATTATTTTATTATAAAAATGACCTTTTTAAGGGACTCTGGTCTGTTTATGCGCACCTAGCTCTCCGCATGTGTACGTCCAACGTAACTAGAGCCAAGTTCACAAACACGTATCATCTTGGATTCCGAGAAATGATAAAATATTACCAACCCTCATTCCCAACCAAATACTTTCAGCCCGCACCTGCGTGGTCAGCCGAGTGTTCTTACATAGACATAAGGAACTCGATCGTATCATGTAGCATGGGGCACGAGTCACCTTTTCAGATCATGCATCGTCCCCCGACCGGGTGACACAAGTCCGGCCTTTGGGATTTCGACTCCCCAAATGGTTTGTGATACGAAGAGCACATTTGGTTCAAAAAATCAATAATAAACTTCAATAAAAAGTGTTTTTATAAAGTGACTAGACACACCGTATGACAATTTCTTTCACTAACCTTGTAAACTCACTCAACTTTCTAGTTGACACAAATCCTTTTTGAGTATGTATCAGGTACCCAGCTTTGGATAAGTCGAAATAGAAGACCATGAAGTAGACTTAAGCTTCTGCCCTATATTAACAACTAAATACAAAGTTATAGTTTAACTAAGAAAGAGTTAATATGTTATGGGGTAGTGGTCTGCGATTAACATGACCAATTTATTGAGACTATTAAGGGCTTTCTTCTTGGTTTCGAGATGAAAGTCAACTTGAGGAAGTGCTCGTTGTTTGGGATCAATTGCGAAGTGGAGGAAGTTCAGTACCTGGCTTCGATTCTGAGATGTAAAGGAAGCAGTCTTCCGTTTGTTCATTTGGGCATGCCGGTGGGGTGCAACATTAATAGAGTTGCCTATTGGAAATTGATTTTCGATTTGTTTGAGGCCCGACTATCGGGGTGGAAAGATGATCGGCTTTCTATGGGGGGTCATTTGGTGTTGGTAAAGGTCGTCCTTGACAGTTTACCTATGTTCTTCTTTTCTTTGTTCAAAGCTCTGGCAAAGGTGATCCAAAGGCTTGAGAGCATTGGGTTAAACTTCCTGTGGGGCGGCAGCCAAAGGCAGAGAAAGATCCATTGGATCAAGAAGGATGTTGTAAGGAATATAACATTTGATGATTCCGGTTGAAGTCTAATTTTAGAGCACTTCCGACTAAACTAAGTTCAAGTGGAAGTCTCAGTTCAAGCGGAGAAGACCATTCAACGGAAGAAGCACTTTTGTACCAGATGCGAATATTCCTAGTGAACTCTATTATCCACCAGATAAAGAATTCAACTAAACTTTTCTTATGAAGTATTTTCAGTCGTCAAATCCCTGCAAAAGCTTCCTGGTTGCTTCCTTATCTATCAAATCCGCTCTTCCAAAGTAGATTGTTGTTGATCACACGCTAAACATCCCATCTGTCAAAGATTATTCTTTTGGTAGTATAGTTTGACTTTTGTAATCAGCGGTCTAGATGATCATATGGAAATCAATGGCTATAATTGATTTCCCTTAGCACTATATATAGCATAGCTCGTCTTCAAAATTTGTACGCATGAATATGTGTAAGACTTATGTAATATTGTTGAGTTAATGCAAATAGTGCCGAGTATATTTTACTTCGTGTGTTACCATATTTATGCAAATAACTATTATTCACAAGTGTTAATCAATTAAGTAAAGTGAAGGTTAACTTAGTTCCGCAAGGTTAATCTTACAAGTAAATCTTGTAACTTAACTAAGTGTTAAGAATTTTGATCCTACAAGTGGTATGAGAGCTCAGGTTCTCACTTTGAAGACTTCAAGTGCTTCAAAGTTGATATTTACTTGTCTTCTTTACTGTTTTCAAGCTTTTCTTTCTCAAAAAAACTTTCAAAATGAATGATCTCAGCCTAGTAACTTCAAACGGTAGCATAAACAAACCACCCATGTTCACTCAGAGGATTTTGAAACATGGAAGCTCCAAATGGAGGGGTTTGTTCGAAGTCTAGACCACCGTATTTGGAAGTTAATGACTGTTTGTCCTATTGTTGTAACTCTACCATCTGCTGATGATGAAAATATTCACATTCCAAAACCACTTGATAAATTTACCGACATAGACCACAAGCTTATTGAGCCAAACTTCAAGGCCTACTGGACCTTGCAAGCAGCACTACCTAACTCCATACTCATTGGTTTTAAGGGGAACAAAACAACTTTTGAACTATGGAATGCTCTTAATGAGATGTATGAAGGAACAAGTGAGGTTAAAGAGAATAAAAAGGACATTTTAAAACAAAAGTATGAAAATTTCAATTACAAAACTGGTGAAACTATGACCAACCAATACATTCGCTTTGTTTCTCTACTTGATGAGCTTCAAAGAGCTGGTGTAACTCTTGAACAGTCTGATGTTAACAGAAAATTTCTAAGGCCACTACCTTCAATGTGGACTGTTTATTCAGTAAGCATAAGAGAGTGCAGAAACCTTAAGAAAGTGAAAATGCGTGAGCATCGGATCATCTACTCGATCTAGCTAATCGGACATCGAAACGTAATTAACCGATTGTTTTATTGATCAACAATGAACAATTACAATCAGTAAACACTCAGAAACAGACTCAGAGAAACACACTTAGAAACACACACTTAACATAATTCTCACACGCTCAGAACTATCTATTACAATGTACAAACTTCAATATATACCCAGCTGACCGACCTCGTCCGAACCTCAGGTTCGGCCAGTCCGAACTCCAGGTTCGGACCTAGTTTGGCCACTCAGACTTTGACTTGAACTTGAACATTGCTTAATACTTCATACGACGCACATATCAGGTATCAACAAACTCCCCCTCGTCGTGTGAAGTATCTCTACTTTTCTACATCATCAAATATGTATCTTCAACCAAGCTCCCCCTCAAGTGTAGAATCTGTTCGTCCAAAGAAATGAATCTTCGAACAAACTCCTCCTCAACTTGAAGTTGTGATCACTTGCACTATAGCATCCTGCATCAATATTTAAATAATCTTGGCGCAAAACGTCTCTTCGAGACTCCAAGATATGACTTTTGAAAATTGAATTTTGTATCACGTGTTGATCAGATCGAAAACAAAGCAGAAACAAAATCTTTTTGATTTTTAGAAAATTTATATCAAAACACGCTTAAAATTTTTCAAAGTTTATGCTATATGGGATCATATTGGTCATAACGCACTGAACTACACTTCAATTTCAATTAATTGAAACATATGAGTCATGCTGATTGCCGGTATAATTTTTCCATATTAAACTCAGACAAAATCGTACTCATAACAACTGGATATGTTAAGGTATTTATTAGATTTGCTTCGACCAGTGTACCCCACACTATCAGACATAATCAGACATTTTCTGTTTTTCTTTCTTTTTTCCTTTTGTGTGATAACACTTGTGATTTTTCACAATGCATAATCACTTTCATGCTATAGTCAACTGTGTTCCATGCAAAAAGAAATAAGAATGTTAAATCGTCTACCTTAAGGTCGATCTTTCGATACGTAGATAAGGCCTCAGATTTAACAAAATAAGAAAAATAAAACAAGTTGAAATTGTATAACC
This sequence comes from Deinandra increscens subsp. villosa, assembly GCA_039602395.1. Lineage (NCBI taxonomy): Eukaryota > Viridiplantae > Streptophyta > Magnoliopsida > Asterales > Asteraceae > Deinandra > Deinandra increscens. Next base: position 19,703,636 of record JBCNJP010000003.1, read on the forward strand.
CAACAACAATCAGGTCGGTACTCCTGTACACGCAGAGAAAGTCCGATGAGTTATACGAAACACCAAAGAAAATAAAGCAGAACGTCAAACGAACAACGATCAGGTCGATCTTTCGATACGTAGAGAAAGTCGGATCGTTTTACAAAATAAAGAAAATCAAACAAGTTTAAATCTTTGCAAAATGAACACATGTGACTTCTTAGTTGGAATTTCACACTTATTTTTCTTTTTTGTCATGAAATATGCATCAAGATGTTGTCCACTTGTTCAAGCATTAGTATTTAGTGTATATTACATCTGAATACTTTCTGATTCGCCGAGCCTACCAAACATATCAAACAATGATCTAATGGCCCTTTCATCTACTCTATCCATGAGTCAGATACGTAAGCCAATGTACCATCATTTCCCAATGATCAACTTCTCACAATTATATATTGTGCATGTATTCACCTTCCTTCGTTATAAATTTTGGCATGTATTCACCTTCTCCCCATAACATTCATTTTCTCAATTACTCCCCCTTACTTACAATTCTCCCCCTTAAAATGAAAACTCTAACTTTGGATTTTCATTTTACACAAAAACAAAACTCTATTTTTTGGTTTTTTTTATTAAAAAAAACTTGTAAACAAAGAAAAATGATCAATCAACACGGATATTATGCAAGTTTAGAATTCAGAAAATTTGCAGCTTAGAAAATTTGAGCATGAAATTTAAATTATGCAGAATACTCCTCCATCGGCAACTTTACAATCATCAATAGGTCTTCTTGAAGTACCTGCACACTGGTTAAACTGATTAGTTCATAAACGACCCGAAGCGGATTGCTTCTGGTCGACCAGTGTCCTGGTTTTGCGTAGAAAGCACCTTAGGTTTCCATTGTTGTTCGTTTGGTAAAGCAGTTTGTGATGAACTTATCACATGTGACTGTGATGATGAACCTACACTTTGAACCTTTGAAAACATTGGAACAAAACGTTTTTGTTTATGCAAGAATGTAGGTTGAACTTCATCAAAAAATCTGCCTTGTACATCAAAGAACATTTGTTTGACAGGTTTACCAAACACTGGTTTCTTATGAAACCGTTATGGTGAAGCAGCACGTAGTGGACAATCCTTTTCCATATGCCCTGTTCGGCGGCAAACATAACAGATTCGTTTTGTTGTGTCCCACTTTTGATGTACCTGCGAAGAATTACACATAGGAATATCTCGAACATGATCAGAATGAGAATCATATACATGATGTTTGTGATCATGTACCCATTTAGATGTTGGGCTTTGAGATAAAGAACCATCAGTAGAAACGTAAGCTTTCACAAAAACTTCAGAAATCTTTCGAGCATCAACACAATGAAGAGGAAATTCTTTATCAGAGAAAAGATGAGCAGAACCTTTGAGCTTGTAGAATCTCTCAGGTTGAAATTTTTCAGCCTTAAACACATCCTTCTTCACTTGCTTCAGCTTCAATTTCTTCAAATCTTGAGATGATGATTCTGGAGCCTTCTCATCTGTTACATATTTTACTTTAAAACCCAGACCCACATGCTTTCCAACAACTTTCTCCTCAGAATTAGAATGTCCATTCTTTGCTAACCGAGAAAATTAAGCTTTCACTTCAGTTACATTCTTTTGATCATAAAAGAGCTTTTCATCAAACTCAGGTTGAGACTTAATCTTGTCACTTGAAGTAGCTGATTTCTCATTATCAGCATAAGATGAACCAGACACAAACTTTGGAGCTGGAAGAACCTCATATTTCTTTCCCTTCTGCTTCTTATTCTTCTTGTTCTTCTTTTTCGTCACAAAGTTATCTTCCTCAGCAGTAGATGATGATACATTTGAATAATCAAATTCAGAAAATTGATCTTTCACTTCTTTGAAATCTTCTTTGATTTGAGCAGGGGGCGATGCAGTTTTATCAAACATTTTCTCAAAATTTGCATCATTAGCTAAGAAACTTGTGAAAACTTGAGAATTTGAAACATTGTTGAGCAAGCGATTTGTATCGATTACTTGAATTTTGAGATCAGAAATCTTTTGTTGTACTTCAGCCAACTCTTTTTCTGTAGCTATCAAACGCTTAGCAACTTTATGAGTTTCAAACTTTTGCATTCGAAGATTTTCCAATCCTTCAAACAACTCTTTCTTTAGTTTAGCTTCAATTCGCCTTTGAATCTCCAAATTTGCTGTTTGAACTTTATTCACACTAACCAACTCCCGCTTCTCATCCAATAACTTTTTCATGTCAACTTGATATGTTTCAATCTTGCTAGCAGATTCTTCATTATTCCGTGTAAGCAAATCAAGTTTGATTTTGGACTTTTCAAATAAATTCTTGAAGTCAGTAGCAGCATCTTCAGCATTAAACTTCCATTTTTCAACTTCTTTTACCAACTCATCCCGTTCTTCACAAACCTTTGCTCTGGCAACTTCAACATCATTCTTATCTTGTTTGAACACTTCTAAAACATCATTCAGCAATTTGATCTCAGTCATTAAACATTCATTCTTCAAAACCAACTCTTTCTCCTTTTCCTTAGAAATATTCAAACATGAATTAATCACATCAAATTCCTCAGACAGTTGTTGAACTTTATTCACCAACAAGGCATTTTCTTTCATCAGACTCTCCAAGTTTTCAGCAGATTCATAAGAACTTGGATTTGAACTAGTATCGGAACTAGTATCTGAATAGGAATCATCTGATTGAACATGAGTGACAATCAAAGCTGATGAATCATAACCAAACCTTTGACCCCAATCATATATAGCATCTTGTTGAACTGTTATTGTTGCCTTGTCTGTGTTACTAGAAGATGGCTGAGTAAAACCAGGTTTGCTTGATAAAGGAAAACCAGACTTGCTAAGATTTGCTTGTTGACATTCTTTGGCAAAATGCCCAAGCTTTGAACACTTGTAGCACTTCAATTCTGATTTATCAAAACCCAATTTCTCACCAGAAATATTTCTTCCATGTTTCTTGAAAAATCTCTTCGATCGTTTGCATAACATAGCATATTGCCAAGATATATCCAATTCAGTTAGTTGATCATCATCAAGTGCATCAAGATCATCGCTGGTTAACTTTGCATCAGCAACATTCTTGATAATCAACCCAAAGGATGATGAAATCAATGCAGAAATCATTTTGGCACAATCATCTATTGATTCAACAGAAAACGCATTCTGACTTGATGAATTTGGAATTGTAAAGCTACAACCCCGTGAAGAATTGTTATCAGAATTTCCTGAACTACCTGACAAGAGAGCAACATTTGGTGCAGAACTCAAACTTGGCTTAGCTTTTGCATTCATGCTTGCACTATTTTCACCATGATACAATTCAGGATTCTGCAAAGTAGTAGTTGATTTCTTTGAGTTTAACATTTCCATTTCCCGAGCATGAAGTTTTCCAGTAAGCTCGTGAAATGTCATTGTAGAATAATCCTTATCATGAGTGAGTAGAAAAACATAGTTTTCATATTTCTCAGGCAAAGCTTCTAAAATCTTTTCTTTCAAATCAGCATCGGTTTTCTTAATTCCAACCACCTTTAATTCACTAATCAAATGTGACAACCTTGAAACAAGAGCAGTAATGTTTTCATTGTCATAATTCTGAAAATTATCAAATTCTTTGTTTAGAACTTTCTTCCGACTCTTCTTGTAGTCATCATTACCTTCACACCTCGCTGATAAAGCATCCCACAATTGCTTAGATTTCTTGCAAGTGCTAAATTGATGAAGCAACTCAGTGGGTAATGCCATTGTAAGATAACCGTATGCTTTTTATTCGAACTCGTATGATTTTCTTTCAGCAAGATCAAAAGTATGAACTTCTTTGAAATCTCCCGCATCTATTGGGTGTTGATAAAGCTTCTTAAGCGGGATCCACAAATCGATATCATTTATACTTATGTAAGCAGAAAATCGTTTCTTCCAATTTTGATAATCTTCTAGCTTCAACAATTTGGGAACTTTCTGACTTGTTCCGATCTCATTATCAAAATTCAACATGGTTTGCATCGCACTTTGCATTGCAGCAAACGCTTGAAATTCCGTCATCGTGAAGAAATTGAATTCTGGTGACCGAACTTGCTCCAAACCTATCACTAACCTCCGAACCTCTTCCGAACTTCGTCCGAACCTAAAACAAAAAGGCCGAACTTAGAAACTCCGATCTGTCACCGAACGAACTCCGAACCTTGACCGAACTTAGATCAACTCCGAACTTTGACCGAGATAGACTGAACTCTCAACGAAGACTCACCGAGCTTGGACCGAACTTCAAGTTCGGAGCAGTTACTCCGAACCTGATCAGAAAACTCCGAACTTCAATCTCATTTTTTCAAAACTTGCGAAAATTGACAGATTTTGACAAAACTTGCAACTGAAGATCAGAAAAACTGATAAGAAGTGATTTAGGAGCAGATTTTACACCAAAAACTCGATAAAATTGATGAAAAACACAAAAAACCAACTCGAGAAACTCCATAAACGCTTCAAAAATCTGAAAATAGCAACCACAAATCAGTAGAGTGAACCAGAAAGCTCTGATACCACTTGAAAATGCGTGAGCATTGGATCGTCTACTCGATCTAGCTAATCGGACATCGAAACGTAATTAACCGATTGTTTTATTGATCAACAAAGAACAATTACAACCAGTAAACACTCAGAAACAGACTCAGAGAAACACACATACAAACACACACTTAACATAATTCTCACACGCTCAGAACTATCTATTACAATGTCCAAACTTCTATATATACTGACCGAGCCTCGTCCGAACTCCAGGTTCGGACCTAGTTCGGCCACTCAGACTTTGACTTGAACTTGAACATTGCTTAATACTTCACACGACGCACATATCATGTATCAATAGAAAGTGAAACTGAGTGAACTCCACGGCATCCTATGTGCCTATGAGATGGAGATAAACCTTAAAAAAACTCTGTCTCTGAAACATCTCAGCCTCAATCAACTGCACTTGTAACAACTGATTTTCAAGGTCAAAGAAACATAAACTCAAACTTTTCTGACAATGTGTCTCATAACTTTGAGAACAACCATCATGCCTTTGTAGTCACTAATTCACACTCCAACTTCACACGTGAAGATCTAGAGTGTATTGGTGCAGATGACTTGGAGGAGATGGACATACTAACACAGCTTGCTATGGTCTCAGTAAGATCCCAACGTTTCTATAAATGAACTGGGATAACTTATAAAGGAGCCAAAAATGCACCTATTGGTCTTGACAAAAGCAAGGTCAAGTGTTACAACTGTCACCAATTAGGTCATTTTGCAAGAGAGTGTTCAAGTCCAAGAAAAGAAGGTCTGTTTCAGAATTAAACTCAAGGCAAGAGTCTAGGAAGCCATAATCAAAACAACAACAGTTACAAGAACAACAACACCCATGGTTCTTCAAGCTCACAGCCAACACCACCAAAACCAAGCGAAAATGGGAGTAACAGCAACTCAACAACAGCTGTGGCCAACCAAACGGAGTTTGTTGACTGGGAGGAAGTTATTACAGAATTTGAGCCAATCAACCATGCACCTATGGCCAAGGAAGAGTCATCATCTCAGGTAAACCCTATACCTAAAAAAGTGTTAACACACATGTGCTCTCCTGCTTGTATCGAACAAGTGGAAAGATACAGGAACCATAACTCTGAGTTGATAGAAGAAGTTTCAAACCTTAAGGAATTAAAAGAGTGTTTTAGAAAAACAGAAAACTCATACATTTTAAAAGTCATTACTTTAAATGAAGAATTGAGAAACTGAAACAAACAAATTCAAATCTAAAAACTCAGATTGATGACTTAATCTCCAAGCTGAACACTTTAAGAAAGGAAACCCAACATGCTAAGGCAGATGTGGGTGCTCTTGAGGTGAAGCTAACTGAAGCTCAATTCACCTGTGATAAATTCCAAAAAGCAAATGAAAAGGCTGAAAAACTTTGGAAAGGTGCTATGTATGGCAAAACTAGGATTGGTTACAATACTGTTAAACCACCGGGTGATTACTGTCACACCCCAACCAACGGTGGAATATGTCGGGGCATGATGACTGTCCAGATGCTCATGACAACTAAATTAAAGTTGAAATATACTTAACATGCCTTCTTATTTATTTATTGAAAATTTTTACAAGCAGGAAACAGACAAAACATAACCAACATAAGTACTATAATTTAAACGTCTTTAAACTAGGTCCAGCATCCTATAGTGATCACATACATGCTCAAACATGATTCCCTGCAACATGTATAAGATAAAGTGTCAACTAATAAAGTAGTTGGTGAGTAAACACGTGTTTAATATATAATATTAGTATAAAGCATGCGATTTATGTGTTAAGTGAACATTCAAAGAATATGATAAACGAGTAATGAAATAGAGCAAATAAGAGCGTATCAAACCCTTGACAATTAGGTTTCTAATTACCCATTGAAAATACGTTTCAATTTACCGGGTGGGTTGTCATACCAATGGATCTATGATTGTTACCCCGGCTCGGTGTGTTAATGAGTACGCTTAGAGTTTGAGTTTGAGCACGACAACAGCAATAATCCAAACAAGTTTAACACATCTAGAACACACATAACGAGCATAGGAATCGCATTTTTTGTTTTAGAGAAATAAACATAGAGTTGGAGTTTGAGATAGAGATACATGTTGCACCCCAAAGTAATAAAAGAGAAAGGGGCTATGAATACTCACTTGATAAGGAGATAGGATATAAGAGATACGCCGAATTGGGAGAGATAAGTGACTTGGAGGTTATCCTAATAAATAAAATGAGGTATATGAATATAGGAAATCAAAATGAACCAAGTTCCAAGTATTCGAGGAATGTTATATTTGATCAAGTCAAAATTACCATTTTACCCTTTTATAGGTAAATTAGGGTTTAGTAATAATATGAAGACGAGCATTCCTATAGGTAAACGCTCACCCCGGGATTGCCCAGTGAGGTATGCCAGTTCCCAGTTGAGATTTATGCGACACCCGCGCTTTGCCAGAAAACCCAGAATACAGGCGCCTACCCTTCCGGTCCGCATGAACTTCTAAGTACCCGATTAACTCGGGTTTATAATACTTTATTGTTTATCACTTTTGAAATCATAAATACTTATTATATATATATATATATATAATTAGGATTTAATGTCAAAACTTTAAGTCTCAATACTTTTCGGTTTATCTATTATTAAATAAATATATTAAAAACCCTAATTTTGGTAAAATAATTAAATAAATACCAAACTCATTAGATTTTGGTACAAACTTAGGGTTTTATTCATAATATTATATTATGATATTCTTGAAAATATGAAACCTTAATTCAATGTCGTTTATTCGGTTTTGACAAAATAATGACTCGAAAACCCTAATTTAAGCATAAATATTAAATAAATATGAAAACTCATTAGATTTTGAAATAAACTTAGGGTTTTATTCATAATAATATATTATAATATTCTTAAAAATATGGAACCTTAATTCAACATTGTTTATCCAATTTTGGCAGAACAACGACTTGAAAACCCTAATTTCGGCATAATTTTATATAAAATACCAAACGATTAAATATAATGAAATTGACTTAGGGGTTCTTTAATATATGTTAAAACATAGTAACCCTAAAAAATCAGACCTTAACACCTTCCCAATTGCCCAGAATTAAGGATTTATCTCAAGAACCCTAATTTCAACATGAATTTAAAAAGCATATTTAGAATTCAAATTTGAGAAAAATGAGAGTGGTTTTTGTTAGTCATACCTAGAGGAGCTTGACTGCTGAATTTGAGCTTCAAAGTCGAAACGAGGAGCTCGTATTGAGCGGATGAAGTTTCTGCGTTTTTCTAGCGTGTTTATGGAGGAATTTGGTGAACTGGTGAGTTGTTTGATCGATTTGCAGGGCCTTTTATAGTGTATTAAATGCACCTAAGGGTCCTCCAGGTGTCCCAAGTGATTAGGCAAGCCAGATCGAAGCTTATCATGATCAAACGTAGCCTCCAAGATTGAAACTTGTGGCCAAAAACGAGCTGGTCATGAATCTGTCTGCATCACCCACGGCATATCGCCAAGGAGGAGGAGGGTCCGGCGCGATACTCTGCTCACTAAATGACATTTTCGGTCCCTGAGGTTTATTAATTATATTTTGACCCCTAAACTTTTACGGAACTGTTATTTTATGCACCAAAACATTATAAAATATGTTTATAAAAGTTTCTAAGGCTCGGGACATGCTCGATGATATACGGATACTTGCGTTTTATAACTTTTGTTGATACATGAAATGTGCGTCGTGTGAAGTATCGAACGAAGACCAAGTTCAAGTCAATATAGGGTGACCGAACTAGGTCCGAACCTGAAGTTCGGACCGGCCGAACCTGGGGTTCGGTGGGAGTTCGGCCGATCGGGTATATATAGTAGTTTGGTCTTTGTGTTTAGGAGTTCTGAGCGTGTGAGCGAATCTTAAGTGTGTGTTTCTGAGTGTGTAATCTCTGTGTCAATTCTCTGTGTTTACACTGGTTGTAATTGTTCGTTTTGATCAATAAAACAATCGGTTAATTACGTTTCGATGTCCGGATAGCTAGATTGAGTAGACGATCCGATGCTCACGCATTTTCACTTGGTATCAGAGCTTTCTGGTTCATTCTACTGATCTGTGGTTGCTATTTTTGGACTTTTGAACGTTTTTGAAAGTTTCTCGAGGTTCATTACGTGTTTTCTATCATTTTTGACGAGTGTTTTGTGTCAAAATTGTTCCTAAACCATTTCCTATCGACTTTTCTGATCCACTATATCGAGTTTCATCAAAGTCAGTCCGTTTTCACGAGTTTTCGAAAAATGTCTTCGAGGTTCGGAGGTTACTGGGCAAGCTCGGAGTAACCGCTCCGAACTTGAGGTTCGGAGGTGTCTCGGAGAGTGTTCGGCGAGAGTTCGGTGGTGTATCGGTCTAGGTTCGGTGAGATTTGAGGTTCGGAGGTAGATCGGAGTCTACATAGGTTCGGAGCTCGTTCGGTGAAGGCTCGGAGGTGGTTAGATGAGAGTTCGGAGCTAGTAATTGATTCGGACAAGGTTCGGAGCTCGTTCGGAGTCTGATTTAGGTTCGGACTAAGTTCGGTGAGAGTTCGGACGGCAGACTAAGTTCGGAGAAAGTTCGGAGGGCAGAATTGTTCAGATTTTCAACGATGTCGGAATTTCAAGCATTTGTTGCAATGCAAAGTGCAATGCAAACTATGTTAAATTTTGATAAAGAAATAGGAACAAGTCAGAAAGTTCCTAAATTGTTGAAGTTGGAAGATTATCACAATTGGAAACAACGTTTTTCAGCTTATATCAGCACAAATAATGTGGATTTATGGATTCCAATTCGCAAACTTTATATGCATCCACAAGCAGATGGAGATTTTAAAAGAATACAAGATTTTGATGGTGATGAAAGAAAACTTTATGAGCTTGAAGAAAAAGCCTATGGTTATCTAACAATGGCTTTGCCTACTGAGTTGTTACACATTTAGTCCCTCAACTCTTGTTTTATGTGTTTCACCTTTGTATCTTTTGATGTAATCAATGTTTTAATTTTAACATGATATTAGAATACTTTATTAAGATTTATAAGACTCGGGATACGTTTAACGAGGTATATTTATATATATTTATTTATATATTACTTGTTAAATCTACCTCGTGAAAAATCACCAAAATTTATCAAAATTCATCATAATTCATCGTATTAATTTGTGATATAGAATTCTTGAAATAAAATGTTATGGAATAATAAAATGAGAATTTTGGAATGTACGAACTCCTGGTTAATACTGAAATCGCACAAAAACTCATATTTTTGCTATTTTTATTTTAAACCGCGAACTTTTATGAAACCTTACTTATATTTACTTGTGTGTATAACTAGTATTACCCACAAGTATTATACATGTTTAGAATGCTAAAGTTTTCCAGTTTTGCATATATAACAAAAACGATTGAGTTATGGATCCGATTTGTGATAAATTGAAACATCGAATGACACGAATATTGTGATTAAAGGATTAAATCATGAAATACATGAAATAACAATATAAAATGCGAAATGATCCCTTATTGAATTATCAACCATGATAGGAAATGGGTCGGGTATTTACAAATGGTTTAACCGAAGTGTTACAATTACTTACATGTAATTGCACCAATTCCTGCCTTACAAACTGAAAGCACTGTTAGTTTAGTTGTTGATGATGCTGCTCAAGTAACAGTTGTTGAAGAGAAATGTGAAACTGTTAAAACTGAAATCATTGCTGCAAGCACCTCTGCAGTAGTTGATCAACCAAAAATTTTAAAACCAAGGCTTGTAGTGCCTCAACCTACGTTTTATAAACCAAAAGATTCAAAAGTTGAAGGTAAACATGTTGAAAATGTTAAAACTGGAAAATGTCAAATTTTTGGTTGAACTGTTTTCAATCAAGAAACAAATGAAAAATCCCCTAGATACACCAACTCTTATGAATCTTCTAGAGTTCCTGAGTGTATAGATTGTGGTAAAATGGGTCATTTGCAGCTGATTGTCATTATAACCCTCTGAGCAGAAACCAATCCTCAAAACCTAAAACTGTGAAAAGTCAACATTTGGCTAAGAAACTAACAGGAAAAGTTTCACCTGTTAAGAGTCATACAGTTAAACAATTTGAATCAAATTCAAATCAAGTTTTAATTGGTAATGGATGAAATGGAAGTTTTTCAGTTTTTAAGCAAAATAAAATTTCGGCTGAAGTTCAAGCGGAACAGTTCTCCGCTCGAGCTCAAGTTCAACAGGAAAACAAGAAAAGCTTTAGGTCTGTCACTGCTTTGAAACAAAGACCACCTGTGAAGTTTAGTGAAAATTATGAAGTGTTTGAAAGTCAAGGATAAAGGAATCCTTCAAGAGGAAAAGTCAATCCTCGCAACTTTTTCCAAACAGAAAGGAATTTTGGTCAAAATGAGTTTGTGACTAGTTCAAGCGGAAGTTTCACTGCTCCGCTTCAAAGTGCTAAATTTGTTAAAAATAGCTTTGCATCACATAAGTATGGTACTTCACCAGAAAGAACTAGAGTTTCAAGTCATAACCAATTTCCAACAAATGGTTTTGCAAAAACTGAGTCAAATAAACAGAGAAATTTTAGAGAGTTTAGAGAAAGAAAAGCATTGTAAGGAAAGTCAAAAACAGGAAGTGAGAAATTTCATCAACAGAGTTTTCATCAAGATTTAGATTTTGAAAATGATGATTTTCTCAATGAGCAACCTGTTTTAAATACTTTAGTGCTGAAATAGTACAAGTATAATGTTGCATTGGGAAGACCCAAGACCACAAAGGCTTAGGTCCTTTACAAAAACTAATAAATTTGTGACATGTGCGGGTGCAAAATAAAAGTCATGATCGACTATGGATCGTTGACAGTGGGTGCACCAGTCACATGACAGGAAATAAAAACATCCTAGAAAACACAAAAATATTTAATGGAGGAGCTGTTTCCTTTGGAAGCAACAAGGAGTACATCTCATCTAGAGGAGATGTTACAAATGGTTCGGTAAGCTTTGATAGAGTTAATCTTGTTGGTACATTAAACTTTAACCTACTTAGTGTCTCACAAATGTGTGACAAGAGGTTAAATGTCCTGTTTAATGAGAGAGAGGCAATCATACTTAAATCTGAAGTTAAAGTTCCCGAGGAAATGATTTTCCTAAGAGCACCCAGGAAAGAAGGTTTGTATGTATTGGATATGTCAGTTGCTGCACCTACCTGTGGCACTGCTTGTTATTATATCCAAAGCCTCAGTTAATGAGTCTGATCTTTGGCATAGAAGGCTAGGACATGTAAATTACAAGAACATGAACAGAATTGTCAATCTTGGTTTAGTCAAGGGTCTTCCAGCTAAACAATTTACCTGTTCTGAGCACTGTGTACCTTGCCTCAAGGGTAAGCAACACAAGTCTTCCTTCAAGCCAAAAGCTGAAAGTTCTATCTCACAACCCTTAGAGTTGCTACACATGGATTTGTTTGGGCCAACTAGGGTAATGAGTTTGGGAAAAAGGTCATATTGTTTTGTAATTATTGATGATTTCACTAGATACACTTGGGTTTTCTTTCTAAAAAAGAAAAGATGAAACTGCTGAATTATTGAAAACACTTGTTGTCAAGTTAGAAAATCAGTCAGAATTTAAGGTCAAAACACTCAGATGTGACAATGCCACAAAATTTAAAAATCATGTTTTAAATTCATTTTGTGAAGAAAAAGGGATAACAAGGCAGTTCAGTGTTCCCAGAACTCCACAACAAAATGGAGTTGCCGTTCAAGAAAAAAAAGAAAGGAGAAATAGAACATTGATTGAAGCTGTCAGGGCAATGTTGGCCGATTGCAAACTTCCTGTAATCTTTTGGGCTGAAGCAGTAAACACTGCCTGTTATGTCCAAAACAAAATTTTAATTGTTAAGGGAAAGAATAAAACACCATATGAGCTTTGGAGAAATAGAAAACCTAACATTTATTTCTTTAAATCTTTTGGGTGCCCTGTTACAATTTTAATAACCAATGAGCTATTGCCAAAATTTACTGAAAAGGCAGATGATGGATATTTTGTTGGGTACTCTGGTGTGTCAAAAGCATATAAAGTATACAACAAGAGAACTAAGGTTGTTGAAGAAACACTAAATGTGTTCTTTAATGAGAAATCAAAGAACAACTTTAATTCTCAGCCCACTTGGTTATATGATATTGATGCACTAACCACTACTTTCAACATAACTGTTGAGAAGCCTGTTAGTAATTCTGTGCAGGAATAGGAAATCAAAACTTCTGCTGATGAACATTGGAGGAGTAGCACAAAGAACTTCTCTGTTGACCCTCCATTCTTTTCTTCTATCAGCTTGAAGCCATTAAAGCCAACTGTTGTGAACAATACTTATAATGTCATTCAAATTGAAGCGGATGCTGTTCCGGTTCAAAATCAAGCGGAAGAACTTCCGGTTCAAGTTTAAACGGAACTTGTCTCAACTGAATCTCCGGCTTATGTTCAACTGGAAAATGACAGTTCAGAGTATTTGGAGAACTCTGACTCTAGGATCAGTGAGCCTTCAAACTCAAATGATTTGGCATCAAATGAGCTCAGTTTTGAACATGAATCCTATGGGTCAATGCCTAGTTCCCAAGAGTTAAACACAACACCCCATCCCATCTCACCCATTGGTAACATTGAGTCTGATGTGATAATTCCATAACTCAATTTTCACACCAATGGAAGAAGTCATGAATTCCCAATGTTTCAAGATAGAAGAATCAGCAAGTATCATCCTTTGGAGAATGTTATTAGAGATGTGTCAGCAACTGTGTTGACAAGAAGCAAGTCTGTTGATGCAAACATCTGCTTGCATGCTGCCTTTCTGTCACAAGAAGTTCCTACCAAGGTAACAGAAGATTTAGAAGATAACAGTTGGGTGGAAGCTATGCAGGAAGAACTGTTTCAGATCAACAAACAGAAGGTATGGGTATTAGTTGATATGCCAAAGGGGGTAGAGCCAATTGGTACCAAATGGGTGTTTAGGAATAAAAAGGATGACAGGGGTATTGTGGTCAAGAACAAAGCAAGATTAGTAGTGCAAGGGTATGCTCAAGGTAAAGGTATTGACTATGATGAAGTTTTTGCTCCTGTAGCAAGACTTGAAGCCATCAGAATCTTTTTGGCTTATGCTGCATTAAAAAACTTTCAAGTATTCCAAATGGATGTCAAGAGTGCCTTTCTCTATGGGTTGTTGTATCAAGAAGTGTATATATGTCAACCTACATGTTTTGAGGACCCACACCATCCCAACAAGGTGTGCAAGCTTATCAAAGCTTTATATGGTCTCAAACAAGCTCCTAGGACTTGGTATGAAACCATTTCCAATTATCTCTTGGAGAATGGGTATAGGAGAGGAGCAATTGACAAAACACTTTTTTATCAAAAAGATTGATAAAGATATGTTGCTAGTTCAAATTTATGTGGATGACATCATCTTTGGTTCCTCCAGTTCCGCTCTTTCTAAAGAACTTAAAGCTCTTATGCAAGCAAAGTTTGAGATGAGCTCAATGGGAGAACTCAGTTTCTTCTTGGGGCTTCAAGTGAAGCAAACTGTATATTCAAGATATGCTTAAACGTTTTGATATGCAGTCAGCTTCTAGCACCAAGACTCCCATATCCACATCCCACAAGCTCACAAGTGATTGTAGCGGTGAACCTGTGGATGAGCATCTTTATAGAGCAATGATTGGATCACTGATGTATCTCACAGCAAGTAGGCTAGACATTATGTTTAGTGTTTGCCTATGTGCTAGATACCAAGCATCACCAACGGAATCCCACATGTTAGCAGTTAAAAGGATATTCAGATATTTAAAAGGTCAACCTAAATTAGGTTTGTGGTACCCTAAGAATACTAATTTCACCTTCAGAGCATTTACTGATAGTGATTATGGAGGCTGCAATCTGGACAAGAAATCAACTTCAGGCGGATGTCAGTTTCTGAGGGAGAGACTTGTTTCATGGCAATGCAAGAAACAAACTTGTGTTTCTACTTCTACTGCTGAAGCTGAGTACATTGTTGCTTCAAGCTGATGTGGTCAAGTTCTGTGGATTCAAAACCAAATGCTAGACTATGGCATCGCATTCATGGAAATTCCCATCTTTGCTGATAACAACAGTGCCATTTCAATCACCAACAATCCAGTGAAGCATTCCAAAACAAAGCACATTGACATCATGTATCATTTCATTAGAGATTGTGCTGAAAAACATTTTGATTAAAATTCTTAAAGTTCACACGGACAACCAATTAGTTGATTTATTTATAAAAGCTTTTGATGAGGCAAGATTCTTCTACCTCATTACAGTTACTGGTATGATGAACTTTGATTACATGTTTTCAGAAACTTTTAATAAGGAAACTTTTTTTTTTGGAGTCTGTCTCTTGATACAAAAAGAAATAGAAAAAGAAAATCTTTGTGTTAATCAGAAACCATTTCAGTTCATAATTTAGTAACTTCTGTCAAACTATGAAAATTAACACAAGTCATTTTAAAAAAGTCATGTGTTTTGGTTTTCCGTTTCAAGTTTCCGGATCAACCCTTGAGAAAACAAATTTTGAAAATCTTCTGGTGAACATCAACCGGAAAACTGCTTTGTTTTAAACGTGAATTTTTTTTAAACAATTCTTCCAAGCGGAACAATTGTCCGCTTGAAGTTCAAACGGAAGAAATTTGGTTTTTAAAAATAAAGGAGAAAATGGATTACGCTTAAAGTTCTGGGTCAAATAGTCAAAGTCACTTTACATTTAATTACCCGGAAGGCACTTCTTTCTAAGCGGATATGCATTGAATTACCCATTTACGTTTTAACCATTAAATATCCGAGGTTCAGTTAAAAACCTTTTGGATAAAAACACGCTTCAGGGGGGTTGTACCGTATAAACCCCAAAGCACCAGTCAAATCAGTCCCTGAACGGTTGTTTCAGCACGTCTCTCCTCCACGTCACCCACGTCAAAGGTAAAAAGCCCTAATTTATCGTCATTCCTCACATTTCTCATAACTTCCACACCCAATTTCCTCTCAACTTC
Organism: Deinandra increscens subsp. villosa; assembly: GCA_039602395.1. NCBI lineage: Eukaryota > Viridiplantae > Streptophyta > Magnoliopsida > Asterales > Asteraceae > Deinandra > Deinandra increscens. The sequence continues at coordinate 19,719,282 of JBCNJP010000003.1, forward strand.
TCCATAACCTCCAAGAAAACTCCCTCTTTCTCTCTGAAAATCCAACAACCGATGGCTCCAAAAGCAAGTGGAAAAGGCAAGAAGCCTGCCCTAAGTTTCCCATAGAGCACCACCCGGTGGCGTATCTAGAGAATCCGAGCAAGACTGATGAATACTCTGGGATGATAGAATTTCTGAAAAATTCTCATCTTCATCACGCGCTTACTGTTCAAGAGGTGATTTATGAAGAAATCATGGAAGAATTTTGGTCCAACGCTCAAGTGGTTGAAGATAGTGACGGTGGTGAAAGCATTGTGTCAACTGTTAAAGGCACAAAAGTTGAAATTAATGAAGCAAAAGTTCGAAAAGTGCTCAGATTGAGAGATGAAAATGGTTACGTGATAGTAGAATCCAAGTACTATCTACCATTGTTCCGGGCAATCGGCTACGGCGATTCACATACCAGCAAAACCATCAAGAAAGGGCAACTACCATATAAATGGCGATTTCTGGCCCACATCATCCTGGTATGTTTAACTCCGAAGAAAGGGGGTTTTGATGAACTCGCTGCTGAGCAGGCATCAGCGTTTTATGTTGTGGTAAAGGGTCAAAAAAAATTTAATTTTTCTAAATTGATTTTTCATGCCCTAAAATTGAATGTCACACCCTCTTACTTTTACATATATTCAAGGTTCCTAACCTGTATTTTGAAAGAGGAGTACCCTCAAATTGTTTTGAGTGGTAAGATTTTACAGCAAAAAACTTCTCAATGAGAAGACTTTTTCAAACCTAGCAGTCAATAAGTCACCTTTTCTTGGAAGGGAAACTGACCATCCCATGCCAACTCCAAGGCAATTTCCTGATGAACCCTCTCATGCTGAGGATGAAACGGAAGGTGTAGGTGTAACTGAGCAACATGCTCAAGATGACAGGGCTATTGAATGAATAGTCACTGAACCCACATTTGTCCCCACTTCTTCTACCATTCAAACCTACACATCCAAAAAGAGGATGTCTACCACCAAGAACACCACTCCTGTCAATTTTTCATCCGAATCACCCCCTGCCATTTTTAAAAGGCACAAACATGTGGATGCTAGGTCTCCTCCACCTATGTCCACTGAACTAGCCCAAGCCTCAGGCCCCGCTCAAGGCAAAAAGTCTAAGTGGAAGTTAACTAAGCTGGGATTATCTCTTAGGTATGAACCTTCATTTGATGGGGAGTTATTAGACAAGGATGCACAATCCCCATCCAACAGCTTCTCACCCCTACTTTCCTTATCACCTAGGAGTGACAATGCTTTCAATCCTAATCCACATGATGGTGTTATTAACTCACCAACCTCATTATATGAGAACATCTAGATGGATTTGGACCCTGATACGTTGTTCCCCCACTCCTCTTTGAAGGTGAATCTCAGGAGAGATGATGAGATTCATGTAGAAGGGGATGTTGCTGCCCAGGTGTCCCCACTGGAACCTGGTGTGAGCAGTAACATAAGTAAGACCCAATTTGCGGAAATCTTCTTTGAATCAGCTCCTGCGGGTCCTTCATTAGAACCAACGGAACCTGAAATATGTAAAGAGAATCCCAGGTGCCAAGAAGCCATGGGTACTAGGCCTGATCAATCTCAGATTGACAGCTTAGTTATGTCTAGGGATACTGGTAAAAAGCCAGTTGAGGACAGTTTGACACTACCAGAATTGATGACTTTGTACCTATCTCTACAACAGCGGGTAGATGCTCTCAACACTACTGTTGCAGGCCTTGTTTAAACTCAACCAAATGCTGTAAGTTCTCTCCCTACACAACACATTAATGTTAGTTCTTCGAACCCAGACATGGTCAAATCAGTTGAAGCTGATCCTGTCAAATTAGGGGAGAAACCTACATCATCATCATCATCATATGCTGCCTATAACCAAGAGATTGAAGAGACTGAAAGACTTCCAGTTGAAGCTCGAATGACTGCATTCAGAAGAGCAAATGTTCAACCCTTTGATGTTGAAGAGAGTTGGGAAAACATCAGGAGCAGCAAACTCATTGTTGTGTCCCCATTCAAAGATCCCACTCTAACTCAATTGGTTCAGTCATCACTGCTAATTGCTGGTACATTACCTGAGCACATAAACATGGTAATAAGGTTGTTGAAGGATGTGATCATCCCAAGAGAAAAGGCTTATGCCCAATCATTAAAGGATGTTGCCTCAACCAGCAAAGCAGGAGCAGAAGATGAAGTGTTTGAAGAGCAAACATAAAAATAAGTGTTTGAAGCTGACATTGGTGAAACCTTACAAGGTGAGAATGAGGTGAAGAGCTTGTGATAGCTGATGATGAAGCTGAAGTCAACAAGCCCAGTATTGTGGATGAATGGAATGTAGAAGAGATTATATCCTCTGCTGTTGTCGTCCAATCGGAAGTTCAACCGGAAAACCAACCGGAAGTTCAACGGGAGATGAAGCGGAGGATATAGCTCAAACACTGGTATCAATGCACAATATTCCACATGCAACTCAAATAGAAGAAAGCATTCAAGCGGAAAATCTCCAAGCCATGCTAAATGTTGTTCAAACGGAAGAGTCATTGGCTCTAAACAAAGTTGTGGAAGCTGCAAGGGTTGAAGCTGAAAATTAAAGGTTAGCCAGGGAATATCAAGAAGAGTTGGAGTTATTTTCTGAAATTGGGTTGTTGAAAGCTTATTTGAGGAAGAAAAAAGAAGATCTGTGGAATGGAGATTGAACGATTACAACTGGGAAGGAATATTGAGAATGAGAAGCAAAGACTGCTTGACTTGGCCTCAAGGATGCCCACTAAGCTTGTGAATGTAACATTCGTCTCTTTTTTGTTTCGCAAAAACCTGAACCGATTTGAAACTTCGTGCGTATTCGATCTACGGTTAAATAATTATAAAAGAACGTCGTTTATTTACTAAATTAATAATATATTAAAGGATCCAAAATCATTGTTCGATATAAAACATTTAATTGGTTTGTTGTAAGTGAAAATAAAACAATTTACGGATTTTCACATAAGTTCAATGGTTAACCGGAAGTCTCGTTTAACTCAAAAATCATATTTTAAATGTTCAAATGTTATTTTAAAAAGTCAAAGATTGATTTGTATGGTTGTAGTTTGGATTTGTTGATTTAAAACGATAATTTATTATTTAGCAATTTTTACGCATTTTCGGTTCGCGAATCGTTGTAACCGGTAGCCTTGTAAATTTCAAAACTCATATTTTTAATTCCATCATGTTTTTATGAGTCTCATGTACTTGGCTACAAAATTTGAGGTCAAACCGATTTAAAATGAGCACTAAACAAGCAAATCAAAACAAAAGAAAAAAAGGGAAGGAAGAAGAAAAAATAGAAAAATAAATGACAGGAACTGCTGGGCGCTGGGTTTGAACCCGCGACCACCCTGTTAACACACACATATACTTACCACTAGGAGAGCTTTAGATTTGCTGATAGGAACCCAGTTGCAGTGCTTATATTAATTACTTCTGTGGCGCTGTATTTGAACCAACTCGACTATTTTGTCTTATTTGAGCATTAAAACTAAATCCAAACTCGATTTTAAGCCTCCTAATCTTATAAAAACTTATCCTAACCATATATAACCACCTAGAATCGTTTAAACACTTCCTAAACCATTTAGAATTGATTAATTCAAAATTTTAGATAATTATTCAAAGAATAATAATCATCATCCACATCAATTCGACCCTTATACGGATCCTCACCTATATATACCTCCATAACTCGTCTATGGAACTCCAACACAACTTCCCTGAACTTTCAATTTCTGCAATCGAGCTTTGAATCTCAATTTTAAAAGTCAACGGGTCAGAGTTTGACCATCCGATTTCTCAACCTTCCTTCGATTTTCTCAGGTAAGTTTCGACACGAAAGTTGTTCCTTTTACTGTTTCTTTCAAGATCATACTCTGGGTTTCTGTTCAATGTGCTCAAATCAAAAAGTCAACTAGGTGTTCTTAATATATAATTGGGGAATTGCAATAAAAATCAATCCAACCATGTTTTAATAATTCTAATCAATCCTAAACTGTTTTGTAAGTATAATATGTCGTGTTTAAGACATCAAATGTCAGATTTAGTCATAAAGATTAAATCTTTAAGTTTTGACCCATTAATAAATGGACTTTTTGTAAAGGATCCATCAATCGGATGTTTTTAAAATAAGTTGATGTTATCAAATCAGTTCTAAACTTGTTTTAAACATATATTAAAGTATTCGCAATTATGAAAACGACCATAATACAATTTTGTAAACTTTTTAGCCATTTGTGTAAATATTGAAACTTTAAGGTAAAAATTGTAATTTTGCTAAAATTGTTATTTTTCTGTTTTGCACCTTATGGTTTTGTAAAATACAAATTAAACCCTATAGTTTCAAATTTTATATACTTAAACCTAAGTTTTGATAATTACACATAAAACCCTAAACTTTAGTTAATTTGTTTTAAAGACCATAATAATTATTTTATTAAAACCTTTTTAATTTATTTTCTTGACGAATTAATATTCCCCAATTAATAGTGAACCTAAAACGTTAGTAGATTCTCTATGTTTATTTTGGTCGTTCGTTTATTAGGTGATTGTCGAATTTACTCGTCTTTTAGTCTCCGAGCCTTTGCATCCCTCGAACGCTACTATTCCTGTGAGTATTTCATAGCCCCTTTTTGTTTTCTATTTTGGGGTGCAACTTGTATTTATATTTCAAACCATTAAACGTATTATTCTTTAAACAAATTATGCGATCTTATGTGCTCAATGTGTTAATTCTATATGTGTGTGAAACTTGTGTGTGGATGGAAAATGTGTGGAAGTTGGTATCGTTAGTCATTAATCGTTAGTCGCTCGTGTATCATTAATGACTCACGTGCCTATGGTAACAATAATAGCTATTGGTTGACAACTCACCCACGAAGTCGAAAATGAACTAATTTTCGATGGGTGATTGCTCCCTATATCGTCATAGGATTGATACATGACAATCATTAATCATTTACTTGTTGATCATATCATATGAATGTTTCACTTGACATATAATCGCATGTTTTAAAACTATATGTATGCTATAAACCTATGTTTATTTACCAACTACTTTGTATTTGACACTTTATCTTATATATGTTGCAGGCATGATTTGAGGCTTTATATGATCACGATAGGACTGCTGGACTTAGTTTAATAAGTTAATATTGTTTATGTGTTATGTTGTATTTGATCGATTCCATGTAATACTATTATCATGTAATGAAATTTTCCATGTTTAAGTATATTGTAACATATTTAGTTGTCATGAGCATCTGGACAATCAACGCACCCTGACGCTTCCGTCGTTGGTTGGGGTGTGACAGTGAAGAATGATGAAAACTATGAGTTACTGAAGAAGGTAAAGAGGGTTCTGATTGTCAGAAACTGGAGATCAGAAGAAGAAGTGTTTCATATGAAGGTTAGAGAGTTATACCGCTTGATTGATTCTATCTATCAGAAACTAAAAGGTGATGAATATGCTGTCGACCAAAATTTGGTGTTGCCCCTGCCTTCAGAGACATTCTCAGGTATGGCAACTGATGTATTTGTTAAACCAGAAACTGATGACTTTGCATATATACTACCTCTACCTTCCTTTATATATGAGCCAAACCCTAATCCCTCAGGACCCCTTTCATCATCATCCCAATCCAGAGCCCTAGTTCCTTTCAAACCTCCTCCCATTTCTAAAAAGGTTGCTGCTAAACTCAAGAACCCCAAATACATAACTGACAATTTTACTCCTTTTACTCTTGTCACTCCAAAACCCAAACCCACATCAGTTTTGGATATGTCAGGTATTTTTCCTGCCTCTCCACCTTCAAGCCTTGCACTTATTGTTGGGTTATATAACCATTATCGATTTAAACACGAGTACGCAGCGGATTTTGTCCTATGAATTAATCTAATTAACCGGATAGATAACGTGTACCTTTTTAGCTCGGCAAGAGAAGATCTTCTAGGATTTGAAGTAAATCCCTCTACGATCGCACACACGACACACCGATGTACGTATGCTAGTACTTGATCACGAACTCCTCTTGATGTAGGCTTTGGTCGAACCACTCAAGAAATTCGAACCCCCCTTGGGTTCTTTTCTTATTGCCGAAAATTAGAGAGAGAAAGAGAGAGATTAGGGTTTGCACCTTTTATCAGATAAAAGCAACCACTAAACCTTAAACCTATAAGGTTTATTTATAGTGTTTAGAGACTTGGAAAACAAGATAGGGATTGGGATGGGGACCATCCACGAATTCGGCCCTAAGGTCTTATCCCAATCCTTCTCCTAATTGTAATCCAATTCTAACTCTCTCTAATTACAACTAACACCCCTGTTAACAATTAACCGTTAGTTTTTAACGACTTCTCGTTAAATGTTCGTGATAAATATTAATTAACTAATTAATTAATACAAATACATTAGTGTCGAGACGTGTAACCCCGTAGGCTTAAATACTTTCCGGACATACGCTTATTAATACGTGATCATATCCCTACAGCTCCCACTTGAGCTCGTAGTTGTGACAATCCGACTTTTCAGGTCATTTTCCCGACATTAACTGAACGTAAAACGTATTAAATGTTGTGTGAACATTTATGTGCTTATCTGCGTTGACTTTAGCAATTAGGGTTTTGTGTAGTAATCACTAAACGAGCATGCACTTAAGTTTGACGTTTGATATTCTTGTTTTATGATTTTATGTAAATCATACGTTATGATTTTATATGAACGTTGTGTCATTTAATGTGACGGTTAAACCTATATTTTATGTGACGTTTATATACATTAATAGTATATAATTTTATGTGAACTTGATTATGTAACTCAAAGAGTTATAAGTATGATTTTATGTAACTTAAATGCACAATTATAGATTTATAATCTATGATTTGTGTGACAACGAAATTTGTATTCCCTTATAAACGTCATACAATTAATATATTTCGACAAGTCTCGTATACTCGGCATTAAAAATATTTTTCCGTTACTCTTCGTTAACCTTCCGTTAGAGCCGTTAGATTGTTATAAAACTTGGAGGGGCTAACTTTGCCATTCCTTAAACTTCTTTATAACTAACCAAACCTTGAGGGGCCTGATTTATAAATACCCGAAACTTAAACCCTATTTTGTAAACTCTTGAGGGACCATTGTTGCCAAAATTTCATTCTCAATCTTAACTCACATTTAACAGGAAGGACGATCGTTTCTTTTGTTTTTGAAAGACCGATCATCACTCGACTGTTTCAGAATTTGCAATCAATGGAATTAGATATCATTAGGTTGCTGCAATCAAAATCAAACCCACACACACAACTCTCCCTCTCTCGTAACCTCTCTGCTTCTCTCTCGCTCTCTCTATTTTTGCTCGGTAACGAGAAACAAACCGCAACACAACAATTCTGACAAAATCCTCACTCATTAGCCATTGTTTACCATTGTTTAATACGTCCCTGTGATCGCGAGTTCCCGACGAACATCTTGGAGCAACCAGATTTGGGTTTCGTAAGAGTGCTCGGTGTTCGCGTTCAAGGTTCGAGATCCGTTTCGGTGTCCAAACTCGACAATATCTCATCACCGACTCAAGGTAAATCATCTCCTATGTTAGTCGCATATGTTTTCTGAGGTTTTCTGTGATTTTGAGATTTTCCGGTGACCGGAGCTAGGGTTCCGATCACCGGAATTATTGTAATGAAGAAGATGACGTCGGTCGGGTATCGGGTTATATAATTTGCGAATCGGATCTATATACCAGACGCCAATCTGGCATAACTGGTTTGGTCGCTGGGCTCTGTCCGCAAGGGATCGCGGGTTCGAGTCCCGGCCTCACCTTATTCTTTTTGATCCTTTATTTTTCTTGTGCTTGATTTCTGGTCGCTGACCTGTATACAAAAGACTTTCAGGTCTGAGATCTTAACGCGATCGGGCCGCTGGTCCGGATGGTTAGAGACGTCACCTGTTGGGTCCAGGAGGTCACGGGTTCGAACCCAGTGACCTCCACAATGTTTATTTTTCTGTTTATTTTTTGTTGCTTTGAGCACTGTGGTCACTAGAACTTGTACCAAAATTGTTCCATCGACGTATTTAAACCCGTAAAAACATATTTGAAATCATTAAAACCTCGTAAATCATATTTTGAGTTATAAAATATGTTTAACTTGTTATCTTTAAATTAAAATATAGATTTCTAACATCTATATATATATATATTGATATAAAATTTGGGTTTATATAAAAAGGGACATAAATATATATCTAGTTTTACGAAATAGGTAATATATATATATATATATTGAATAGATTAATATATAAACTTATGCCGTTGGATTTTTATTGAAACTAATCGAATATTTTACGATAAACCTTTTATATATATAAATGTATATTGTCCTCACAAATTCGTTATTAACACATTCTTGAACGTCTAGTAAATACATATTATATATATAATATATATATATATATATAGATTTATTTATTTAATGAATCTTTGAACTTAGAAAATATATATTAACGATATATATTGTATTTTCTCGCGTTATTTCGATAATCGCTCGGATTTGGCACGAGTGCCATCCTCGACTTATTCCGGACTTCACGATCCTTCGTTTTTATCGTTTACGTTAGACTTGATAGTTTATAGAACACACACTTATACTTGAATGCTCGTTAGGTGATTGATTGCTTGCACAAGACTCGTTCTTGCTACTTGAATTAACTGTTTTATCTGGAAACTTTGCTGAGCAACCTAAGGTGAGTTTCACGGCCCCATTTTACTGTTTTAATCCTGTTGGGGGAGATTAACATGCATGATTTATACAACTGAGATAATTAGACTTTTATATATCACTTGAAGTACTTGTAGCACACTGATACAACAAAGTCCTTCCTATGGTACCGTTAGTATTAATGACGATAGCGGGAAATATATTGTAGTACTATTGGGTCTGACAAACCCCACCCGGGTCAGTCGCGCTGACACGATTGGATATCGAACGGGTGTTATATTCGTCCTAAACACAACAAGGCAAACTATAAACAACTGTTAGCTTCGGTGACCATCAACGTGCGAAGTTTCATGTATATAGCCTAGCTAGCTATTTGATATATATTAGTGATTATGCTCTTACAACTTGACGTTATTGAACGGTCAATCTTAAACTGAACTTGAAACGTTACTGAACTGTTAAACCTGTGAACTCACCAACCTTTGTGTTGACACTTTAGCATGTTATTTCTCAGGTTGCTAAACTGGATTGTCTGCCACGAGCTAGGATGCACCACATAAGGATTATTATTGTCATGCATGCATCGTAGACTTAAATACTTTTCAAACTCATTAACTTTTGGTTTGCGCATGTTTCGGCGCTTGAACATTTATTACAACTTTTGTCGTTTACGCTTCCGCATTTAAAAACGCATTTACTTTGGTTTTACTTTTACATTGCATATAGACTGTTCGTATGGCTAATGTGTTCGATCCTGGTTTGTCACGCTCCCTGCGGCGCGTTGTCGCGCGTGGGATTTTTGGGGGTGTGACAGATTGGTATCAGAGCCATTGGTTATAGTGAACTAGGTTTGCATTAGTAGACCGACTATAGCCTTAGACACACCTTAGTCATACACTCGAACACACACACTAGTATGTGACTATTTGACTATGTGTTACTTGTACTTATATATGTATATATATATGGTATATATGCAGACATGGCTGGATGGATATCCGCTTCCCAATCATCCTCATCATCATCATCCCCATCCGTCACCAGTAGGCGGGTTACTTCGGGTCCTACTACCCCGACTCATGGTGTTCGGAGGATAACTTCCGAGGGCCACGTATATGGAGAACCAAATGTCGTTCGTGGAAGAGACAACGGCAACTGGAACTGGTACGAATCACTTGTGGCTAGTTGGGTTCATCGGGAACAAGTGCCACCTACTCCAACAGAGCCGTCGTCAACTCGATTCTTTCTACCCGAACTGCCGTATGCCATTGAAAGAGTTGTCGCGGCAATGGTCTCTATGTTTGACCGCGCGCTCAGGGACATTAGGAAGCTATTTGATATGGTCACGGAACTGCAGGATAATGGGGCCAACACCAGTCTCAGAGTTGCTATCCTTAAGGAAGAGTTGGAAGGGACTAATATGCGCCAGGCCGAGCATCAAGTAAGACTGAGTGACACATATTATCAGGTGAATCACCTCTCAGAGCTGGTTGAGACACTCACGGCTCGAGTTGCTGAGCTTGAGTTGGCCAGGGAGGCTGCGGCTCCGGCTCCGGCTCCAGCAGAACCTGTTGAAGAACCCATTATGGAGGATCCCGAGGAAGAACCTGAGGAGGATCCCGAGGAAGAACCTGAGGAGGATCCCAATGAAGAACCCGAAGAGGATCCCGAGGAAGAACCAGAGGAGGAGATGCCTGATGCATCCAGTGATCATGATAGCACTTGAGTTCATTGTTTTCACTTTTGTTTTGTTTGGTTGTTTGTTTTATCGGGAGGATGTTCCCAAGACTATGCATTTTGAATTTTGAATTTCTGTTGGATAATTTGTGAACGAGTTGCATTTTATTTGAAATGGGATTTACTATTTAATATGTGATTGTCTCTTGTGAAGTAATTTATTACTTATGTGATGGTTGTTGTGATTCATGTTATATCTTATTCTCATTTTGGGTAATTGTGAATTGAAGATAATGGCAGACGGAACTGTACCAAACATGACACCGGCTGAATTGGCTGCACTAATCAACCAACATGTGGCTGATGCTTTAGCGGCACATGTCCAAGGTGCAGGTGACGTGAGGTCGAAGTCCCACTCAAAGATAAACCCAATTACACTAATTAGATAGTGGTAAGCGGGTGTCGATCACAGGGAGAATGTGGAATATGTGTTGTTTGTAGCAATTATATCTAAGCAAAACAATAAGAATAAAAATGTAGAAATTGCACTTTAGATGATGGAATTTGTGGATTAATAATTCTAAACACCGATTTGAGATTAATTAGAAATTAAATTACTTTGTAATAACAAGTATGAGAAGACGTGATCCTTCTAGATTTCGGGTTTTAAACTAACATTACATTATGGTTTTCAATTGGGAAGAACCACATAGACATGGTTCATGTGTAATTGAATGGAAGTGATAAAAGAGGACTAAGAACTCGGATAACTAGAATGCGAGGTCGTCACTCGATGATCATTCAATACAAACCAACCCAAATCCCTACCCAATAAATCTCGATTGCCAACGGCACCAAGAACTGATGGTTCAAGATAAAGATTAAAGCAAATACCGAATTGTTACAATCATTCAAACACACATCATAGCAAAAAGCGTCGAACGCTTAGATTGCTATCCCAAAAATAAAGAAAACCAAAAGTATAATGTCAAGAAACAAACCCTACGTCTAGAAGGAATCACAAGGAAATTTAGCCTCTCATGGTGAAGTTGATTGCAAACTTGATGATTTGATGCTCCATGGATGATTCTTCAATGATTCCTTGATGATTATGATGTTAAAATTGATCTTCTCCCTTGTTTTTCTCTCAAAAAATCGCCAAAAAGCTCCCCTAGTTCGTCCCTTTTCGTCTGCTATATGTCTCCCCTTGATGAGTATGTGAAAAGTCCCCCAAAAAACCTTATTTACGATTTCAGCGCTGGCAGATTCGTAAGCTACGAATCTCAGTCAGCTTACGAATCTTAGAATCTGCCCAAAATACACTATTTCAGACCTGGCAGATTCGTAGGCTACAATTCACTGTCAGCCTACGAATCACTGTTTTCTTCATATCTTTCTCGTTTCAACTCTGTTTCCATCGCCGTTTTCGCCCATGTTCTCGTATTTTCATCCTCTATCATGCTATCATCCAATGCTTTCACTTACACTTCATCAACTCTCTCTCCAAAGAATGACCAATCTCCGTGGTTTACCTACAAAACATCAACTTCTCGTAGTCATTCAATATCATGAAATTAAACCCAACTAAGCATAAAATATACACATTTATCACTTCTAATCACTAGTTAACGGTGCAACCGTCACATCCCCACACTTACCCGTTGCTTGACCCCAAGCAACTCAACATCATTTCGTTGTCAATCATCCAATCAATCTAGTCAAACCCAGTTTTCAGTTAAGGTTCCAAGTCATACCCCATTCCCAAAATGCATCAATGCACTAGTTAAGCAAAATGCAACAATCAAACTACAAGAATTTTAACCAAACCTAACATGCTCTCGGTCTTTTATGCACACAACAAACCCCTCACAATGAACACTCCTCTCGGTTAAGATTTGAAGGCTAGCGTAATGAGCTAGTAAGCACTCAATTGGCTAATGTGTTGTTTTACTATCATAAGCTTGTACAACTCTCGAACCTCCATCTAAATTGCTATAGCATGCATGCAAATCAAAAGGTCTTATAATGGGTTGTAACGGGGCTAGGCGTAGGGTGTGGAATGGGAATATTTGAAGTGGCTCAAGTGATTCGATCCGGCTTATTTATTACATACAGAACAAACGACTAATAGTTATACATCTATGCTAAACAATAACTTCACATTCTTTTTGGTTGCTCAATACTTCAATCAACTGATCTCATATTTTGCAACTTTTTTTTTTCATTTTTCTCAATTTTTCTTTTTCCTTTTTCTCTTTTATTTTTTTGATGTAAGAAGCTAGTAGATGTAAAAAGCGTCTAACGCTTAGATTACATAACAGAATATCGCAGCTTCACCAAACTACCTTATTCAACTTCTATCTACAAACAGCAAACAACTATAAGCCGAATCGACCACTAGGGGTAATAAGATGAGTGGAGAAGGCTCGGGTGATCAATCAATAGGCAATAAGCACAACATGGCTTCTAATGGACCCAAACCCCCGCCCCTCACTTTTACCAAGCTCATATATGTAATGTATGAGGTCCCAACCCCCAAATCCCACACTCACGCACATCGAGACGAGGCTTCACCTGAATGCCTAAATCATTTTCACATGCATATCATAGCCAAGATCTCAGAACGCAACAGTTGCACAAGTTCTAAAGTAATAAACACATAGCCACACTCAATGAATAAATATATATATGATAAGCAAGAGTGTAAGGCACAAAACTCACTAATTGTGGAAAATGGGTTGACCGGTTTGTTGCATGAATTATTATACCGGAAGCATGCTACCTTTGATTAAAAATTCTATCAAACTTGCTAGGCAATATTGAGCAAATAAAGGGAATTATGACCATGCCAAGGAACCAACACTTTCAACTCCCACCAATCGGGCCTCTAACCAACTTGCACTTGTTTCAATCACCGGGGTCAGGAACACGTAACACAAAAATTTTCAAAAATTTCCCCCATCCCCACACTTGGGATACATTGTCCCCAATGTATGGCTTTAGAGGTTTTGCAAGGATGCACGGTGCCAACTAAAACTCTTTTGTTTCTCTTTATATATATATATATATTGTAGAGGCTAGATTATGAGGCTTGTAATATTAAATAAGTTGGGCTGGGCTTAGAGGGTTTAATTAGATTAGTAGGCTAGTTTTATTATGTTTAGGCTAGTTTACTATTAGATTGGGCATGGGCTTGGGTTTATGATTGGGCTAGTTAGAGTTTATGATTGGCCCAAGGCCTTGTAAGAGGTGGTATAAATACCACCTCATGTTTATGATCAAAAAAGCTTTGGAGAACCTATTTACGATTTCCCCTTGTGTGTGTGATTCCGATCGGTGTTCTAAGCTTCATAGTAGACGATTCTCATTCAAGACTTCATCTTTTCTCTAGATCTAGTCTTCTATTCTACTATTCTTCTTGAATCAATCTTTCACGAGGATTCCGCACTCGTGTTTGATTAGTATATCGTGTGTTTGGGGAGATTTCCGGACCTACAG